>CM031602.1:56892133-57017133 GCA_018398815.1 Conus ventricosus
TAGTCACTTAGGTGGTCAAAGGTACCCATTCTAATTGAGCACATGCAGAACACTGCTCACTGAACTCCCTCATGACACTATTTGCTCAGTCACAGAGTCTTTCTGGCTGATAAGTCTTTCTGCTGTCATCAAAGACTTCAGTCAGAACTCACCTCTGTTATGGATGTGGAGGTGTACTCTCTAACAGAGGTCACCATGGCAGCAAGGCATGAAGGACACACTTTAAACTGTGATATGAAGATGAGGATCAAAACAGTCATACTAGGGATGTCCATTTTGGTCTGAGACAGTAGGACTACACTGTCCTTTCTGTGTTGGTTTGGAAAGCTGAATGGTGTGCTCAGAAATGCATTCACATGATGAGTATGAAATCCGACTGTGGCTGACCACTCACCAACCAACTGACCATGGAGCAACTCCACTACCCTTCTCAGAGACCCCTCTACCCAAGCACCAAAACCTTACCAGACATTACGTATTGGCACCTGTGCAAATTCTTGCATTTCCATACACTGAATCAAGACAACTTACATCTCAGTCTTTGTGTTATTTGTTTTTAATTTAATTCGTAATGTACCTCAACAATGCTGACAGATCACTGATGAAGGGGCGTTACTATTGTCATTTTCCACTGTAACCATCCATTATTTGTTGGAACACTGCATAAAACATTAATATACCCACACAAAAAATGTCACCACCACCATCAATGCATGTCCATTACACACAAAACCATGGACATGCAGGCACACATGTACATGCACAATCACAAATATAGTTGCAGCACCACTCTTGCTAAATCACTATCAGATTATTAATGAGCTGCTCCTATATGATACACTTTGCCCAGGTATGTGAAATGAAACATACTGTCATAAACTCAACAGGCAATATTACTTTAATGTAATGCAAAATATGTTATTCTTTGTGGCTGCCAAGCCTATGTATTCTACAGCAGAAACGGCTATCAGTTGTCTCATCAGCAGAGGTTACTGTAATAAACCGAGACAACTGACACTACTTTCTTTTAACTGGTGGGATGGGGGAGGGAGTGGGAAAAGAAGTGGGGGAGGGGGGAGCGAATGTCTTTTAAAACATAAAATCACCAGAAAGTGTCACCCTTCCTCTCCTTCAATTTCTTATTCAAACTTCTGCAGTGATTTGTTAGGCTTCTATTACTATTATAATTATTATTACTATAATTCTTATTTTTATTATCATTATTATTGTTTTTGTTGAAATAAACTTTTATTCGTAGCCGGGTGCTAACAGTGTATTGTTTCTTGGTTACCCTTCATGGACAAAAATATTTTTGTTTGAGAGTTATCTTCCCCCTTACCTCCCTTGATTGATGAATCTTGATTTTGTGTGTGTGTGTAAACTCTTCAACACTATCCCTGTGTATGTGTGCAGCATGAGTTTTCCCCTCTCCCGCAAACAGCCACTCATGCTAAAACCCCTGCCTACGTAGTGGTTTTGGCATTTTTGGAATTTATTTCACGTGTTATGTTTGGTCTGTGTTAACATCATGTTTGGAATGTCTGAAATGAAGAAATCAAGGACTTTTAGATGAATGTACTGTCAAAACACTAAGAAATCCTGCAGCGAGACAATGCACAGATAAATGAAGTAACCAAAACACACAGAAATAAAATCAAGTGCAGAGTTTGACCATCAATCTTTAGTAATGGCATTAACCCTTTGACTCCCAGAACTATTTTTTTACTTTTCTTTTAAAAATCACAAAAATTCAAGTATTGCTCTAAAGTATACAGAAGTATACATTTTATTGAAGGAAAATGAATGGAGAATATAATTATAATATGTTTCATGTTGACAGGATGAGATAACTCATATAACCGGTCACATGATCTCCCCTTGAACCACGGCTATATCCGCAGTCGGAAGTGAAAGGCTTAAGATAAACAGATACAAAAAAGCACTCACCTAATACACTTATGGTTATGGTGCTTTTCGCTATCAGTTACTATCCCTTTTTAAACAATTTAACAGAATTTGGGTTTCAGAGTTTTTGCGACAAATGCCTGTGTGTGTGTTACTGAATCAGCCAAAACGGTTGATTTGTCACTGTAATCAAGAACATCGTCAAACAGACGTTCCTCACCCTATCCCCTCCACTGTCGATCGACTCTCCTACATTATCAGAACCGCCTTGAATAAGCTTACATTCTTCAATAACTTGTTCTAAAGAAATGAGTTGCCGGCGCCGAGCTGGCATTTTGACTAGCAGATGAAAGGCTGGTGCAAGAAACGCGGTCAGTTCAGGTCGGAAAAACCCAGCAAGGGGTTCTTTGTTTTAGCCGCAGATAGCAAATGTGACCTTTGCTTGAAAGAAATAGGGCATGTCAGGCTACCAGGAACCCTCTACTAAGTTCTGGCAGGATGTTACGGATGGTGCGCGGTGCATGTTTTGCTGTCTGACTCTCAACTGAAGAAGTTTGGATGCGTGTACGACTTTTCTCTACACACACCCACACCACATGAACATAGAAAGCCAGGCAACAAGTTAAGTTTCTACTTTTTTTCTTTTGCTACCTGAACCATCAAATCAAAACCAATACATAATACATAAGATACAAAGGGTGCACAACGACACGAGATTCTATATTGTCACAATAACATATTTCTTTCACTCAGCAGGCCATGCTGGCACCTACAGCAGTGTCACCATGGACAGTCTATTCTCTTGGCCGCGTCTGGCCTGAATCACACAGTTCTCACACTGGTCAAAGTCACTCACGAGAGCAGTTCCTGGAGTCCTCTCCTGGGAACTCCCACACAACAGAAACACACAAGTCGTCATCCGGATGAACTCTGAAACCCTTTCACACTCCAGCTCATTGCTGTCCTCACGGACAGGCTCTCAATGCTCCCCACCGGGCAGAGACAGCGGCTGGGCTTGTGCTGCCCCCACACTCAGTCGGCAGTGCAAACATGACGTCTTCTGACCCTCAGTCATCCGCTCAATACCCTGGCAGAGTAGAGACGGGCTGGGCACAGGCTGCACCCTACACCCGGATGGTAGTAAGTTCCAGGTTGGACAAGGGGCTTTACTGACACCTGGGGGAACAGGCTGCCAGCGAGGACACACCTCCAGTCTCCCTTTGGCTTGTCTGGACAATTTAATCAGCTGGCAGCTCTTTGGAAACTGAATGGAAATGCTCGTTCACATGACTTACACAAAACACAGGTGAGTAGCAATCAAGTAAACAGGCCAACCGGTTTTACGGGTTTACCTGTACCGGTCAACGTGTCCCCAAAATTTAGGACCGGGCGAAATAAAATCTGTCACACGGGAGTTATTTCTTAGACCGTTAGAGTTTGAATACTAGAGTTTTTAAAAATAAGGACGCACAGACGTGTGTGCACTGTAGACAATGGGGCTCTCAGTCAGCGCACGGAACCGTGTGTGCTGTAGGCAGCAGAGCAATGAGCAACACATAGAGCTGTGCGCGTTGTAGGCCAAAAGTTAAAATACGAAAACCTCAGAACCTACATAGTTGTATATATGTCACTGAAGTCACAGAATTAATGTATTTTATTCATTACAACCGTACTAAGCCGAGAAGCCAAAATTTTCTCTAAACTGGCATTTTGCACAATTAATTTTGGCGCCCTTTTCAACTGTCTGAACAAACTTTGAATGATTTTTGATTTCATAAAAAAGTATGAGAAAAACTGAAGAACCCCAAAATGCAAATTAGAAGTAAAGTCCATAAGCTCTTATTTTGTATATCGCATGCCTAGGAGCTTTTCCGCACAGGCTTGCGACTATACAAAAAGACTGACGCTGCCGACTTCCTTGAGCAAGTTGCCTTCTTTGTTTTGATCCAAATTATCATTCTACGAAATTCAGACTTCCCGACTGAAATCTTGCTAATGAATCCATTTCTGTTATAAATATAACTGAAAATGTATAGAAATTATTTTCCAACAGTCCATTTCAACAAAGTATTTTTCAGTTGAAAATCATATTAAAAGCACACTGTCTTGGATAATGAAATTTATATGTATGAAAAGAGCGAAATGCCAGCTATTCATTCATTGTAAAATTATTTCATGCTCTTAGTATTTCTTATCAAAACAGTGAAAAATATGATGCAAACATGTTAAAAGTGGGCTCACGCTGGGACATTAACCTTTTTGCGATGCGCCCTGCGATAGTGATAGCAACTCAGTTGACCCGTTCACGACGAGCCGTTCTGTGGTGACGGCAATGCTGCTGTAATCCCTGGACGTGCTGTGCCTCTGTGACGGCACAACTATAAAAAAAAAATCCCTGTTCTCCCGTCTACGTTCTAAGGGATGCAGCCCCCCTAAATATTTAGAACGGGGCTCTAGCCACTGGAAGGGCAAGTTTACATGCACTAGCGATGATCTTTGTGACCCTGGAGTAGTCCGAACAAAGAGACCCGTTTGGCACTGGGAATTTTTGTAAAAGGCACGTGCAGGATTTCCTGCCTTGCCAACATATTGGGCAGAAGAAGAATGACATGGGGTGTTAGAACTGGTTCAGCAAAGTGGTTCAGAGGATGAGGGGGGTAAAGGTGTACAAGTTTATTGAAAAGAATCTGAGCTTGATTTATTTGCTCTGTGTATTTAATAGTCGTCAGAATCCAAAACAGTGAAAAGTGTGTACAGTGTGCAATGATTTATTTCCGTGTCTTAAAAACTAATGTCACTTGGATTACACAAATTGAATACCTCAGGCTTTTTCTGCATGAATTCAAAGTAAGAGCAAAATGTTATGCCCCTTTTCTTCCTCATTTGCTGTTGTCATACAAACCAAACAAATGTAAACAAGATTGTGTTGTAGCGTTGCTACTTTACCCAAAATGTATTAAAGTCTATGCTCATTGCAAAGGTCGCGTTTTACCCTTTCTGTTGATATATAACAGCTTGTTAGGTTTATATTAGGAGACGTAAAACAAAATATAAAAGTGCGAAAATCGCACGTCTGCAACGGTTGTAAGTACATGCAGAGCACGCGTCTGCAGGGAAGTGAATTGTCAAATGTGACTTACTGCATTTTCCTTGGGTTCTGAGGTTTTCACCGATAGTAAATATGTGTGAATAGTTTGAATGTACGCGAGCCAGAAAACATGGAAGTTGGGATAGATAGCACAAATTTCTGTCGGTTCCAGCCTCACAAGGCCCATTTTGTCTTCGGCGCTGTGTTGCTGGCTTTGCAGTCCAGTTTGCCCCTATATATTTAGAGGTGTTGTCTGAGAGTGATCAGTGTTCTTTGCATCCAAGAGAAATAAAAGGGAGAAAAATTCCGTTTCGTCTTCTGCGTCTTCTTGACCAACTACTATCCCTTGGCTCCCGCACTAAACACCATCTGCCTGTCTTCACCCTTAACCCTCCACACCATTACATATCATTATATCATTATCATTTTCACTATTCGTACTTTATGATAACATTCATCTGTTTTATATTTTCTGAATTGTTATGCATTTGTATACTTCTTAGATTTCATATTACTGTATTTTCCATCTTCATGATACTACTAATAATAAAAATAAGCAGTAGTAGTAGTAGTGGTGGTGGTGGTGATGGTGAGAGAGATTGGGTGAAAGCAAAGCTCTTTCCCACTTTCGGAAATAAATGATGCTAAAGGTTTTGGTCGTGAGCTGCATGGAGCAAATGGTGAGCAGCTAGTGCAGAAGACACAAATTCCATGCTGGTTAAGTGAAGAACCGCTCATCAACAGAAACAGCAAATTTTGATGACTGGGGAAGAAGAAACGCTGGACTGGTTGAGTTGTGCCAAGAATACCCAATTTGGGGTGATGTGAGATGATATGCGTTATTCAAGGGAGAACCAGTCATATATCCATCCCTGTAGGCGGAGTAGAGTTAGTTCCATGCTCTCCATTTTGATTCTTTTCTTCTTTTTCCTTTTCTTTCTTTTTTTAAATTTTATTTATTTATTTTTTAGTGATTTCTGATGTTATCCTGTTCCACGTAGTGGGAGATAAGGCATTTGTTTAGACAGGTCAGTATGAAGAAAATTAGATGACTGAGATGGTGACAGTAACTTTGGTGACCCAGATGTGGTGTACATGCACTGAATTATCGCAGTGCTGGTGAGTAATGCTAATGGTAAGTCACCTACAACAGGAGAATGCACACCAAACTACACCCAGTACATTCTTGTATACAATGTGGAACGGTTTGGCCTTGACAGTTTTGGGATTATAAAGACAAGAATATAGCAGCTAGGTGGAAGGACTCGTTCCCCCCCCCCCCCCCCTTTTTTTTTTCTTCTAAAACCAGTGCTTTTTAGCATTTTACAACAGTGCCATAGTTTGTCTAGCAATTCAGAAAATTAACTTAGTAGAAAATCAGAAGAAAATCAGCTATGTAAATGAAAGGTTTAGCCTTCAAAGATAGGCCCAAGTGTCTATGCTTTTCCCCACCAATATACCATTAGTGTATATATAAACAAAAGACAAAATGAATTAGTTAAAAACAACAAACATAACAGAAACCCTGTGTAAATAAAAGTTTTTAGAAACCCTGTGTAAATAAAAGTTTTTATCAAAACATTTCCAGTGAGGTCACAGTTACTTTTAACACAGTGCTTGACAGAGCCCTAAAACTAAATAAATGAAGGTGTACAACTCAATCACATGTGACACAATTTCATTGTCCTTACTTGACCAAATGCAAATCTTTTATACATCTTTTCTATATATCATAATTAGTTATTTAAGTGAAAGAGTTATCTTACCCCTGAAAACGTCCTTGGAGTCTGCACTACCAAATTAAAATTTGGGCAAATTCAATACTAAATCCACAGTCATTTTTCTTTAAAAGAATGTTTAGTGTTAATTTAGAACAAGATGCGAAGCATATAAACGTACTCCCAGTTTTCCAAACCGCTTATAAATCGGCCAAGTGCTTTGTGAGATAAGAAATAAAGGCAAAATAACGGTTTTGACGGTTTATTTAACTGATGTACACTTTTGAAACTGGTATTTTAGTCCTCACTGTGCTAAAGCCTGTGGACATACCAAATTTCATCCAAATCAGACAATATGTCAAGAATAACGGTTTTTAACGGTCAGATTTTGAAACACTACATGGAAGTGCCATTTGTGTGTGATAACCTTACTATATACAAAATTTCATTAAAACCCACCAATATATATAAAAAATAACGGCAAAATAACTGTTTAAAACGGTTATATAACCGATACACACTTTTGAAACCAGTATTTTAGTCCTCACTGGGCTAAAGCCTGTGTACATATCAAATTTCATCCATATCGGACAATATGTCAAGAATAACGGTTTTTAACGGTCAAATTATGAAACACTATATAGAAGTGCCATTTGTGTGTGATAACCTTTCTATATACCAAATTGTTAGCCTGCACTTGTTTTCCCCCACTACTTAATTGTTCAGCACTTAATTGTTCAGCATTATATACCAAATTTCATTAGAATCCACGTATATATAAGAAATAACGACAGAATAATGGTTTTTAACAGTTGCTTAATCCATTTTCAGCATTACATCACTTACATATGGACAGAGGCTCCAATTTGTCACAAGACCATCCAAACCATTTATAAATTGGCCAAGTACTTTCTGAGATATTCCATAAAGAAGAAAAACCGTTACAGGCCGTTATAACCGTTAGTAACAGCTATAACGGGGCAAACTAAAACATCAGGCATCATCCGTGACCCATAATGAACATACCTGCTAATTTTCATAAAGGTCAGCCAAGTACTTTCTGAGATATTCCATAAAGAAACCGTTACAGCCGTTAGTAACGGTTATAACGGTAAACTAAAACATCGAGCATTATTCGTGACCCATAATGAACATACCTACAAATTTTCAGAAAGATCGGCCAAGTACTTTCTGAGATATTGCATAAAGAAGAAAAACCTTTACAGGCCGTTACAGCCGTTAGAAACGGCTATAACGAGGTAAACTAAAACATCGGGCATCATCCGTGACCCATAATGAACGTACCTGCTCATTTTTACAAAGATCGGCCAAGTACTTTCCGAGATATTCCATAAAGAAGAAAAACCGTTACAGGCCGTTACAGCTGTTAGTAACGGCTATAGCGGTAAACTGAAACATCGGGCATCATCCGTGGCCCATAATGAACATACCTACAAATTTTCAGAAAGATCGGCCCAGTAGCTTTGTCTGGAGCGAGTGGAACACATTTTGACCACGGACACACAGACAGACACACACACACACAGACAGCATTTCTTCGTTCCCATTCTAAAGTACTCCCTGTTCTATAAGAACTGGGAGTACAAAAAAAGGACATCAATCATGATATAGCACTTCAGTTCTGACAAACTACATAAGATCTTTTCTAACTTACTAAATGAGAAAAAAAAATCCTTTCTGAGATTGAACAGTAACACTCTAAGCCAAGGAAGAGTCAAAATATTGCCAATTTCATTGTTCCTGAGCCATCATTTAGCCTTCATTTGAATGAAACTAGTTAATGTAGGCAGACCCATCATCGGCAATTCCATACATAATGCATACCTTAGATTATTTTTCTGCTTGTAATCACACTTTTCTTCATACTTACCTGTCCAAATGAATGCCTTATCTCTTCTAGACATGGAACATGTTAACATCAGAAATCTCCCCCAGAAAGATTTAAATGGAGAGCGGGGAGTAACTCTACCCAACCTACAGGAATACATGAGTGGTCTCATCTGGCTGACATGTAATCAACTCACTTGACTCCCCTCAATACAATTCAGTTTTATCCTTTTCCCTGACCTGGACACATGCCCTCTCCTAGTTCGAGTGTTTCACTATGGACCAGCAGAAGTGTTCTTACGACTTGGCCTTTGCCTTTCAGGAAGAGATCACACCTTCTCTGACCAAAAATTCAAGAGAATTGTTACAACTAGCCCTGCTCTACAATCGTCATCTTTGCAGGGATCCTTGGCGCATCCTGGTTCTCAGCGATACAGGTCTGCTTTCACTGGTGCTCTTGCTATTTCTTATTTTGATATGCCCTCCACCCTCATCCCACTAGTTTGAGTTTAACCCTCCCTTTTCTATATTAATGAATAAAATACAAAAAAGAACTTGACAAAATATTGAGGAAAATCTGCCTTGTGAATGATCCTGATTTGGCAGCTCGTCAGCCTGTTACCTCAGACCTTGATTAGGGCAGTAGTTTAATTGCCAAAAACAATGTTTTTACATTCATTTCTACCCATCTGTGCTATGAGCTTGATTCAGTTTGGCGATTTGTCGGGATCTGACAACTGTGTTTATGTTGTACAAACTGCCAACATTTACACAGGAATTCACAAGAATAAGGAACTCCTTTTGGCACAGAGTCTTATGGAATTTGGTTTATACAAACCTATACATTTGAGGGGATAAACAACTGGCTTGTTTTTAATACTGCAGATGACCAATTTTGTTAATAGCTTTTACTTCAGGAATTCCTGCAATGATGATCTTGGTCGTAACCTTGATGATGTCAACAAGTTTTCGTCTGAATATTCTTCTCTTTAGGCATTCATTTTTCATGTCACCATTTCATTTGTACAAATGACAATTTATTAGCATATCAGAAATTGAGTAAGGAACATGGAGTTTTAAACTTTTGTTGAGACTTCTGTCTGGTGTCTTTTCACCATTTGGGAATTCCCCTTCTGGCGATCTCCTAGAGTTTTGCGGGACTACTCTCTTTTTCCTCTTGTGCAGTCTGCCCTGTGTCTCTCAGTATGGGGTTCTTTTGTTTAATACTCAGTTACATCCTGTGTTTCAGGACCCTGAAGGATTTCCTTTTGGCTCCCCTCTTGATGACCATCTCAGATTGGACCAGTTCCTTATGCAGAAAACTCAACTAGGACTGCATTCTCTCAGTTATGGTCTTTCTCTCCAGGATGGTGCCTTAGGGGCAGCACTCTTCCATGTTTGTTAATTTCTTAGTCTTCCTTTCCTTGGTTACAAGGAATTGGAAGTCAGACCAGTAACAGGCCTCCCCAGGATGAGATTTGTGTTCCACGGAATTTGCCTATCAGCCATACCCAGTCTGCCATGTGTTTCTATCTCGCATACAGTGGTGTCTCTATGATACAATATTTCCCTAGGGAGATTCATGTATATATGCTGATTCTCCCATAGAAGTCTTTTACTCTGGTCCTAGTGAGGAAAAGTCACCAGCTTTTTTTGCTTTTCCCCATTTGATCAATCTGCAGATTAAAATTTAAAAAGAAAAGGAAGAAGAAAGCGGGCAAAGTCCCTTCCCATAGTTCTTCCTGGTGGAGAGGTACTTCATGACCGATGTCAAGTTAGTATGACTGCTGGACCAAACGCAGAGAAGACGTTCTCTTGGGCACAACCTCTTCTGCCGTCTATTGTCACTTCCCCTTGTTGCTTCCAGACCATTTTCAATCTGGTCTCATCAGCTAAGAGCTCATTCCTTTGACTGACAACATCTGCTCACACTTATTAGCTACTGACTGACGTCTTCTCTCTGACGACCTGAGAAAGGGATGTTCATTAGTCTCCTCTTTGTTTTGGCCTTTGAGCTTTGGCTGAGCCTGGGTTGCTGATGTCAGGTATCCTTTACAACTCCCTCCATATTCCCTGGAGTGATCTAATCTTTGTGTACTCTGGAACAATCAGCTTCGAGTCTTTGTGTTGCTAGTTCCAGACCCACTAGCCATGACTAAGGTCGCTCTGTTAATCTCTTGGATGGGATGTTCACTTATGGCTATCCTCCTTCCGCCATCATTCCAGCAGTCCTAAAGAAAGCATCCAAGAAGAAATGCCTCTTGACCCTGGTATCCACTCTGGAATGGTCAAGAATTTATAAACCTACATATTTTCAGAGAGATCGACCATGTACTTTCTGAGACATTCAATAAAGAAAAAATCCACTATGGGACAATATAGCTGTTACTAATGGCTATAACGGTAAACTAAAACAATGGGCATCATCTGTGACCCATAATGAACATACCTACAAATTTTAAGAAAGATCGGCCACATACTTTCCGAGATATTCCATAAAGAAAAATATGTTATGGGCCGTAATAGCCGTTAGTAACGATATAACGGTAAACTAAAACATCGGGCATCACCCATGGCCCATAATGAGCATACCTACATATTTTGAGAAAGATCGGCCAAGTACTTTCTCAGATATTCCATAAAGAAGAAAGACCATTATGGGCTGTTATAGCCATTAGAAACGGTAAACTAAGACATTGGGCATCATCCGCGACCCATAATGAACATACCTACAGATTTCAGAATGATCTGCCAAGTATTTTCTGAGATATTCAATAAAGAAGAAAAACCATAATGGGCCATTATAGCTGTTAGTAACGGTTATAATGGTAAACTAAAACATTGGGTATCATTTGTCAACCATAATGAAGATACCTACAAATTTTCAGAAAGATCGGCCAAGCACTTTCTGAGATATTCCATACAGAAGATAAGCCGTTTTGGACTGTTATAGCCGTTAGTAATGGCTATAACAGTAAAATAAAACATTGGGCATCATTCGTCACCCATAATGTACATACCTACAAATTTTCAGAAAGATCGGCCTAGTGCTTTCTGAGATATTCTATCAAGAAGAAAAACCATTATGGGCTGTTATAGCCATTTGTAAGGGTTATAACAGTAAACTAAAACATTGGGCATCATTCATCACTCATAATGAAGATACATACAAATTTTCAGAAAGATCAGCCAAGTACTTTCTGAGATATTCCATAAAGAAGAAAAACTGTTATGGGCCGTTAGTAACAGATATAACGGTACGTTAAAACGTCGGGCATCATCCATCTCCCATAATGAACATACCTACAAATTTTCAGAAAGATCGGCCAAGTACTTTCTGGGATATTCCATAAAGAAGAAAACCGTTATGGGCCATTATAGCCATTAGCAATGACTTTAATGGTAAAATAAAACATTGGGCATCATTCGTCACCCAAAATGAACATACCTACAAATTTTCAGAAAGATGGGCCAAGTACTTTCTGGGATATTCCATAAAGAAGAAAAAGCGTTATGGGCCGTTATAGCCGTTAGCAACGGTTACAACGGTAAACTAAAACATTAAGCATCATTTGTCAACCATAATGAACATACCTACAAATTTTCAGAAAGATCAGCCAAGTACTTTCTGAGATATTCCATAAAGAAGGAAAACCGTTTTGGTCCATTATAGCTGTTAGTAACGGATATAATGGTAAACTAAAACATTGTGCATTATCCATGACCCATAATGAACATACCTACAAATTTTCAGAAAGATGGACTTGCCTACACTAGGTAGGTGTTCTAAATGGAGCCTTTCCTCCTGTAGTATCTGGCCTTGTGGCACTTGGAGCCTATCATCGAATGCTCTGTAGGAAACCTCACTTCGATCACTGAAGTGACATAATAATGGCTTGGTAACCTTGTCCATGTGCCCTACCTTTCTAGCCAAACCACAAACCTGAACAGTTACCTCTGATTAACCTGCTTCCGCTGGTCCACTTGTTGTCTGGTACCAGACACAGACGTTAGAAGGTGAAGCAGGTTTTGCTGTCCTGTCAGAGCACTGAAGGCCTTCCTCCAGAGGACAGAGTCAGACTCCTGTGACTTACAACTGTGATGTGGCAGACTTGGTTCTACCGTAAGACCCCAGACGATAAGCTCCAGGCTTAGACAGGTCATCCGCCAGGCTTCCGTCTTTGGCTAGAAACCTCTTCCTCCAGAGAGGGTATCAGGGCACATGAAGTCTGGACTCTTTCAGCCAGGTGCGCCTTAGGATGGAATTTTGTGGTAACTGACATAGTGACATATGTTCAGGCAGTGGACTGGAAATGGATGACCACCTTGGCAGGATCTGCCTCAAAAGATATGACTAAAGACATTGAGGTTTGGACTGTCTGGGTAGAGTAGTCACAGCAAGCTAAGCCACCTTTCCAAATAATTGTGGATTTTTCCTTTCTCACTCTGTAGATATCATATATTAAAAAAAAAAAAACCCAAAAAACACAGAAACAAAAAAGAGCAGTGTTTCAACTGTGAAAGCATTCAAACTTGTTACTTGGAACCTGCCAAAGTTAACTGAGACAACTGTAAACTGGCCCATTGGGGCTTAGACGTAGAAGGGACACTCACACTTATGGTATAAAAGCCAATATTGAGTGCCGCTGGCTCACTCATGGACTTGCTCCAGTGGGACTCCATCACTTGGCAAAAAGGCCATAAAAGTGAATATTGTGTGTGCAGCAGCATCTATGTAACACCTAGTTAACCACTTAATCTTGTAGCCTTTTAAAAACAAAAACAAAACAACACAAAACAAGATGCAAAGCATATAAACGTACTCCAAGTTTATCCTAAATACGCGCGAGATATTCCATAAAGAGGTAAAACCGTCTTGGGCTGGTGTAACCATTCGTAACGGCTATTCTGGTAAACATCGGCCATCATCTGTGACCTATAATGACCTATCCTTACAAATTTTCAGAAAGTTCGGCCAAGTACTTTCTGAGACATTCCATAAAGAAGAAAACCATTATGGGCCATTAGTAATGGATATAATGGTAAATTAAAACATCGGGCATCATCCGTGACCCATAATGAACATACCGGTATCTACAAATTTTCAGAAACATTGGCCACGTACTTTCTGATATATTTTATAGGGTCGTTATAGCCATTAGTAACAGCTATAACGGTAAACTAAAACGTCGGGCATCATCTGTGACCCATAATGAACATACCTACAATTTTTCAGAAAGATCGGGCAAAAACTTTCTGAGACATTCCATAAAAAAGAAAAAACGTTATGGGCCGTTATAGCCGTTAGTAATGGATATAACGGTAAACCAAAATGTTGGGCATCATCTGTCGCCCATAATGAACATACCTTCAAATTTTCATCAGGATCAGCCACGTGCTTTCTGAGATATTCCATAAAGAAGAAAAACGTTGCGGACATTTCAGATGGCTATAACAGGGTAAACTAAAATATCGGGCATCATCCATGACCCATAACAACATACCTGCTAATTTTCACAAAGATCGGCCAAAATCTTTCTGAGATATTCCATAAAGAAGAACAAGATGCAAAGCATATAAACGTACTCCCAGTTTATCCTGAATACGTGCGAGATATTCCATAAAGAGGAAAAACCGTCTTGGGCTGGTGTAACCGTTAGTAATGGCTATTGTGGTAAACATCAGCCATCATCTGTGACCTATAATGAACATACTTACAAATTTTCAGAAAGATCGGCCACGAACTTTCTGAGATTTTCCATAAAGAAGAAAACCATTATGGGCCATTAGTAACGGCCATAACAGTAAATTTAAACATTGGGCATCATCCGTGACCCATAATGAACATACCTACAATTTTCAGAAATATCGGCAACGTACTTTTTGAGATATTACATGAAGAAGAAAACCGTTAGGGTCCGTTATAGCCATTAGTAACGGCTATAACGGTAAACTTAAACATCAGGCATCATCTGAGACCCATAATGAACATACCTACAAATTTTCAGAAAGATGGCCAAGTACTTTCTGAGACATTCCATAAAATGAAACCTGTTATGGGCCGTTATAGCGTTAGCAACGGCTATAATGGTACACTAAAACATCAGGCATCATCCGTCGCTCATAATGAACATACCTACAAATTTTCAGAAAGATGGGCCAAGTACTTTCTGAGATATTCCATAAGAAGAAAAAATCATTACTGGCCGTTACAGCTGTTAGTAACAGCTATAACGGTTAAACTAAAACATCAGGTATCATTCGTGACCCATAATGAACATAACTTGAAAATATAAAGGTAAAGAAAAAAGGTACCTTTTGGAGAACTCTTCAACGTTTCGTTTGTAACCTTTTTTTACCTTTATATTTTCAAGTTATCCGGAAAAGGTACAGCAGTCAACATTTCTTCATATAATGAACATACCTACAAATTTTCAAAAAGATTGACAAAGTGCTTCTGAGATATTGCATAAAGAAGAAAACCATTACAGGCCTTTTCAGCCATTAGTAACGGCTATAACAGGGTAAACTGAAACACTGGGCATCATCCGTGCCCCACAGTGAACATACCTCCTAATTTTCACGAAGCTTCTTTCTTTCTTTCTTTCTGCGTACGCAGGCTGATACTCCTGCGGACACTGCCTGTATAGACAGGCAGTGGAGTTTTGTGTGTATGACCGTTTTCTATCCCGCCATTAAGGCAGCCATACTCCATCTTCGGGGAAGGTGCATGCTATGTGTCACGTGTCATCCATACCAACGGCCAAACTGGCCTTCTCTTCCGAAAGTTGGTGATGGGATTTTACATGTGTGCAAGATGTTATGCGTGCGTTCACACACGGAACCTCGGTTTATAGTCTCATTCAAAGGACTGTATGGAGAATGGAGTCAGAACCAATGTTAACTCCGAGGGAAAAATCCCCCTGTACCGAAATTCGAACCTGCAACCCCAGGATCACGAGTCCGGCGCTCTACCAACTGAGCATTTTCACAAAGCTCAGCCAGGTACTTTCTGAGATATTCCATAAAGAAGAAAAAACGTTTCTTTCTTTCTTTCTTCCAGATGGGGATGTTTAACCTGCCACGTGCTCACAGCCTTCAAGTAGACTATTATGGCACACAGGTTGCATGCATTGTGTATTTTCGTGTAGCCGGTACTCACCCGTCTTAGGACATGAGCATCGGGATCTTTAGAGTCCGTGTATGATCTTTAGTGCATGTGACACAGACTAGACCTTGGTTTATAGTCCCATCCGAACGACTATATGGGGGATGGAGTCAGAACCAATGTTAACTCCGAGGGAAAAATCCCCCTAAACCGAAATTCGAACCCGCAACCCAGGATCACGAGTCCAGCGCTCTACCAACTGAGCTATCGGCCCCGTTACTGGCCATTACAGCCGTTAGTAACAGCTATAACGGGAAACTAAAACATCGGGCATTATTTGGGACCCATAATGAACATACCTGCTAATTTTCACAAAGATCGGCCACATACTTTCTGAGATATTCCATGAAAGAAGAAAAACTGTTACAGGCCGTTAGTAATGGCTAAAAAGGTAAACTAAAACATTGGGCATTATTCGGGACCCATAATGAACATGCCTACAAATTTTCAGAAAGATCGGCCAAGTACTTTCTGAGATATTCCATAAAGAAGAAAAACCGTTACAGCCTAGTTTCTGCTACAATGGGGTAAACTAAAACATCAGGCATCATCCGTGACCCATAATGAACATACCTGCTCATTTTCACTAAGATCGGCCACATACTTTCTGAGATATTCCATAGAGAAGAAAAACTGTTACAGGCTGTTACAGCCGTTAGTAGCGGCTATAATGGTAAAATAAAACATCGGGCATCATCCGTGACCCATAATGAACATACCTACAAATTTGTAGAAAGATCGGCCCTGTAGTTTTGTCTGGAGTGAGTGGAACACATTTTGACCACGGATGGACGGACAGACAGACACACACACACACACACACACACACACCACACAGAGACAGCATTTCTTGCTCCCCATTCTTAAGTACTCCCTGTTCTATAAGAACTGGGAGTACAAAAACTGTTACATGCCGTTACAGCCATTAGTAACGGCTATAACGTGGGTAAACTAAAACATCGGGCATCATCCGTAACCCATAATGAATATATCTGCTAATTTTCACAAAGATCAGCCACGTACTTTCTGAGATATTCCATAAAGAAGAAAACCTGTTGCAGGCCGTTACAGCCGTTAGTAATGGCTGTAACGGTAAACTAAAACATCGGCCATTATTTTGGGACCCATAATGAACATACCCTACAAATTTTCAGAAAGATCGGCGAAGTACTTTCTCAGATATTCCATAAAGAAGAAAAACCGTTACAGCCATTAGTAACTGCTACAACGGGGTAAACTAAAACATCAGGCATCATCCGTGACCCATAATAAACATACCTGCGAATTTTCAGAAAGATCGGCCACATACTTTCTGAGATATTTCATAAAGAAGAAAAACGTTACAGGCCGGTACAGCCGTTATTAATGGCTATAACGGTAAACTAAGACATTGGGCACATCCGTGACCCATAACGAACATACCTATAAATTTTCAGGAAGATCGGCGCAGTAGTTTTGTCTGGAGTGAGTGGTACACATTTTGACCATGAACAGACGGACGGACAGACACACACACACACACACACACACACACACACCACGGCAGTTCTGACTGCTGCATTAAGTCGCTTGAGTCAAATTCTTCAAAATCGTGGGACGGAAAACAGAGTAACAAATTTTTCGCGCGCAGAACAACCCGGCTCTGTTAGTTGGGGCCTAGCGGTTGGTATTAAAACCCCTAGAGTGTCTGGAAAAAGGGGCCCCAAGGCGCTTGTACTGAAAGCGTGGGTAGCGAACTACAACTGTTTGGTGTCTTTATCGCGCCAAAATGACCAATGTTTACCAACGGCTCCCACAGGGAGGGGATGTACCCGAGAAACGGGATGTCTTTGCCCACCACAGTGAGCGCTTTTTGCGAAGGTTATTCTTAAAATACCAAAAAATTCTTACACTACACGAACGCACGCCGTAGCTGCGACGGGCCCCGGGGCCACATGCGCACCACCACAACACTCAACACAACATGCGCCCCCAGCACACAGCGGCGCCACTACAATTGTACATAAAAGCAGAAATTACGTAAAATTACCCTCATTTGATTTTTAAACATTACAGATGGGGTTTTTTGGTTGAACTTTTAAACAGCCTGACTAAGGGAAAAACCCCCCCCCAAAACAAAAAAAAAGCCCACGCTTGACGAAAAACTGCTGAACCCCAAAGTCGAGGTGTGTGTTGTGTGGGTGTGTGTGTGGTGTGTTGTGTGTGTGTGTGTGTGTGTGTGTGTGTGTGTGTGCGGTGTGTCTGGAGAGAAAGAGAGAGAGAGAGAGAGAGA
This sequence comes from Conus ventricosus, assembly GCA_018398815.1. Lineage (NCBI taxonomy): Eukaryota > Metazoa > Mollusca > Gastropoda > Neogastropoda > Conidae > Conus > Conus ventricosus. Next base: position 56,910,133 of record CM031602.1, read on the forward strand.
GAGGAGAGAGAGAGAGAGAACGGAAAGAGAGTGGGGAAAGGAAGGGGTTTGAGTAAACAAATCCCAAAAGACCGCACGGAAATTTACCATTAAAAAATCAATAGGGAAAAAAAAACATGCACAGTGTACACCGGGGCATGCAAAAATGAGAGAGAGAGAGAGAGAGGAGAGAGGGGAGAGAGGGGAAGAGAGAGAGAGAGAGGAGAGGGGAGTGGAGAGAGGGGAGAGAGGAAGCAAAATAGAGAGAAGGGAGGGGAGTTGGGGGTGGGGGGTAATGTTTGAGAATAAACTTTAAAGAAACAGACATCACGGATACCTTTTACACACAAAATCAAAAAAAGCATGCAGAAGAGAGGGGAGAGAGGGGGGGAGGTGGAGGTGGGAGGGGGGAGTTTTTTTAATAATACAATTAAGAAACTTGACATGACTAGCTTTGTACATGTATAAAAAATCAAAAAAAGCATGATGAGAGAAAAATGTTTCACAGACAAGGGCTTGCACTCAAAATGAACAATCCTCTCTCTCTCTCTCTCTTCTCTCTCTCTCTTTCTCCTCTCTCTCCCTTCTCACAAACACACAACACACCCCCACTCTCTCTCTCTCCTCTCTCTCTCCTCACACACACACACACACCCTCTCTCTCTTCTCTCACACACACACACACACACACACACCCACACACACACACACAAAAAATTTCTATAAGGGAAAAGGCTTTACGTGGGGAGAAGAAAGAGGAGAGAGAAGAGAGAGAGAGGAGAGAGAGAGAGAGAGGAGAGAGAGGGGGGGGAGAGAGAGAGAGAGAGAAGAGAAACGAATGAAACGACGGCATGCATGACTTCACAGAACAAACGATATACACACACCAACAACACAACACACACAACACACACACACCCCACACAACATATACACGGCACACGGCATACGAGACTGAGGTGGGGGGGGGAAGGGAGGGGGGGAGAGGGGAGAGACAGAGAGAGAGAGGGGGGGGGGGGGGGGAAGAGAGGAGGAGAGAGAGAGAGAGAGAGAGAGAGAGAGAAGGAGAGAGAGGAGAGAGGAGGGGGAGAGAGAAGAACAAAAACTGAAACGGGCGTGCATGCATGATTACAGAAAAAACGATATCACCACACACAACACAACACACACAAAACCAACCACACACACACACACACAAACAAACATTACACGGCACAGGCATACGAGACTGAGGGGGTGGGGGAAAGGGGAGGGAGGGAGGGGGAGAGAGACAGAAGAGAGAGGGGGGGGGAGGAAGGAGAGGGGAGGAGAGAGAAGAAGAAAGAGGGAGAGAGAGAGGAAGAGAGAAAAGAGAGAATGAATTGAAATCGTGCATGTGTTTTACAGAACAAAAGATCCACCACCCAACACACCACCACACAAACAACACACACACACACACGCTCAACACACAAACACACACACACAACACACACCACACACACACACAAACGCACCACACAGCACGCACGCCGCACGCACGACGCCGCACGCACACCCACAATGGTATCCGATTGTAGGTAAAGCTGGTTTGGTTCAAAATCCATTTTTTTCCCATAATGTTCTATCACTTTTCACAACCCAAACTGTCTTTTTGGGCCATGTCTCGTGGTGGTCCTCACTCTCAGTCCGGCTTGTGTTACAAAATAGTGTGACATGACGGGGCTTTTGCGTTGTCCCCTCTCTCCTAAAACCGCCCCCACCCCCCCCCATCCCCCCCCCAACTTTAACTAATACATTTGCCCGTTTGAAAAAAATCAAAAAAAAAAAAATTAGTTGATGTTCAGTAGTTCTCTACTTATGTAATAATTTTAAAACCAAATTTTTATTTTAAGCTAATCTGGAAACAAAGGTCAATATTTCTAGTATTTAAAACACCCATTAAAAACTGCAATTCAACTTGTACAGTGAAAATGTCAATTGAAAGTACATTTTAATGCCTTCGTTCTTAGGAGATTTTGTAACAATTTTTTTGTGTCAATTTGGGATTTACTTAGTATGCTTTTTCATTTCAACAAAAACTTCGTTATGAATTTTTTAACCTGTCTCTCTCTCCTCTGAAATGGGATCTGCAAAAGTCTGCCCGGGAAAAAAATACTTGAATTTTCCCCCCCGTTACACAAAACCTTTAAACGTTCAAAATTTTCAGTGAGAGAATGACCTTTTTGTTCCCTAATCCTTTCGGCCATCCCCCCCCCCTCTCTCTCTCTCTCTCTTTTCACCACAAAACCCGCCCCGCTGCACGCATGCAGCACTCACCGGCACCAAACAACACACACCAAAACACACACACCACACCACAAAACACACACACATAAACCCCAAATTTGGTTTTCCCAAAAACACATTTAAATTTTGAAGCCTAGAAAAGTATGTGATTGGAAATGAAGTATATTTTATTATAATAAATTTTTCATTATTATGTTAGCCTATACCTTTTCTTTTCAGTATATTATTTGCTTGTAGTATTATGTTTTTCCCTACGTTTTCCTTTAATTAGGCCCAGTTTCTTCAGCAACCATAGTACATATAAAATGTAGCAAAGAAGAAAATGTGTATAATACACGGTTTTTTAAATACGGCCCCCTTTTTCAAAGCTAACTAATTTTCATTACAAAGATTTTTGCAACGCGGGGGGCCAAATTCGGCTCCAAACACTCATCAGGCCAGCGCGACATAGGCAGGCCAACGGCAGCGCGCGCCACGGGGAAAACCCCGGGTTTTTCGGTGCAAAGTTCTGTCAGAAAGTTTTAAAAACGAAATTAATTGGTCTACGAGAAGGCAAAAGCCGCTTTTTTTCACACTTAATACCACTGCGCTATTGGGCCGTACAGAAATTTAGTTTAAAAACCGACATAAATTAACTAATGTGGCCCAGTCTCGAAAACGTCCAAACCAAAGGTGTTCGCTGAGGAAAAATGCGCGTTGGGACAGTGCGGTGGGGACTCGTTACGCGCCTAGCTGGGGGGCAAAAGGGGGAAAAGGGGAAAGAACTAAATGCTGTGGTTGTGATGGGGTTTGGGGCGGCCGTGACAACGCAGCATTTCTTGTTCGCATTCAAGTTTCCCCGTTTATAAAAACTGGGAGTACAAAAAAAAAGGGGGGGGGGGGGGGGGACTGGGGAAGTTTGGCCCTTTTGCACTTCCAAAAGGATGTCAAGTAATGACTGGGATCATTCCTCGAGATATGGCATTTTTTATCATTTTTTAACCCCTTTTTGGGCGCAGCATTGAGTGTGGCACTGTGCATTTTTTTTATCCCCTCGTCCGTCAAGTGGTTTTTTTAATACTTTGTTTTTGGGTTTAAATTTGGTGTAATATTTAAAAGGGCTCTGTGCTTTTGCACATTTTTATCATAATCTAACAAGGAATGGCATTGTGACAGTTTTTCTATTGTGACAGTTTTTTCTTTAACAAAATCCATTGTGAAAAGGCCTGTGACCTGAGTGTTTTTATTTAACCCTCGGAAATGGATTGGGGGTAACTTAGACATTTTGGGGGGGCTCTGGTCCCTTTTTTTTGGAATTTACACACTGTCGTTATGTTTTTTAAACCCCCCACTGGGTTTTCCCCCTCATTATAGGGGTATGGGTTCCTATGGAATTTTGTGCCTTGACATGCCTTTTTTGAAAGTACACACTATTTTATTTGTTTGATTCAATATTTGGCAACAAAAATTTGGCCCCGTTTACCACCTTTAAATTGATGATAGTGTGCGACTTTTTTTCATGTTTTCTTTTTTGCGTTACTCTGTCTCATAGGGGAAAATTTTAAACCTTCTTTACGTGGTGGGACCCGTTTAGTAGGTGATTTCGGGGGCTTCCCTTTTGATCCGACTCATTTCTGTCTCTATGAAGTTGTTGTCATTTACTTGGGGGAGGGGGGGCAAACTTGAAAACTCCAAAAAATAAATTAAAACTATTTTGGTTTGGCGCCAAGCTCTGGGATGAGCAAAGGGCAGCCTTGTCCTTGGTTGAACACTGCTCCATGGGTTTCCCAATACTTTTTCAATATTCGACATTCTTTCTTTTTAATATGAAGGAAAAAAGGGAAATTTTCCCACAAAAATATCTTTGGAGATTTTTGAGTTAAATTTCCACATGTAGAATAAAGCATTTGTTTTTGGGCCAGGTAAGTACATTAAAAACAAATTTTTGTAGGAAAATTCTCTTTTGATTCAAATAGCGCACTTCCCTGTGTAAAAGCTGGAAACCCCGCTCCTTAGCGCAAATGTTGTTCACATTTTTCGGTTTTTACCTTCTTAAAGTTGTGTACCTTTTTTTCCCCTTTCATATTTTTAATTATGTTATGCCTTCATTACCTTGTTCCCAGTTTTGGGGGATCGAACCTTTTCAAACCATATGATAATCATTTTTTTTTTTTTTTCCTTTGCACCTTCCTGTTTGCAAAAAAATGGAAAAAAAAAGAGAGAATCAATTTCAAAGTGAAACAGTAATGATTATAGTACAATGACACAGAAGTGAGTAATTCAACAAATTAATAAAAACTTTCTTAAAACCATAAATAGTATTCTCTCAGGTTCATAATAAGCCAACACAGAGAGAGAGACTCTTGACTCTTGACGCGCGCTTTCACGCCGCGCCATTTATTGTGAGGCCCTCGGCCCGTCCACAGGAGTACGCAACATACATTTCAACAGGACAAAAACGTTTGATTGAACGTTGATTGTAACATAATTTTTTTCCGATTAGAATTTCTGTTCTTCCTATAAGTATTACTATTACATACGGTTTTTCTCTGGTTTTTTTAAGGCATAGAAGATGTACATTGCAATATCTCTTATGGTTTCGGTGTTATCGTTCTGTAGCAGACTTTCCAATGTGATTGCGTTTCTGTTACTAAAGTGTTTGAAAATGTATTTGTTCGTAATTGCCTGTAATTTGGACACCACATTAAGAAGTGCATTTCTGTTTCTACTGGTTGGGCAGAAGGGGCATGTTGTTATAGCTTCATTGTCTATGTATTTTTTATTGCCATGCAGTTCGTTATTCCTAATCGTAGTCTTGTCAACGCTTTTCTGAACTTTGCGATTGTGATTGCGCGAAAGTATTCTTCAGTTTGGTGTATAGTTTTGAACGTATTATATGTAGTAAATCGTTCACTGTTTGCTATTTGTTATGCCAGTTCTGTTTGTAACAATCTATGATTCTTTGTTTTAGTGTTATGATAAAGTTTGCTCGTTCCTACGCCTTCGTTCAGCCAAACTTCAGAGAAGCCATATGTATCCAAGCAACGTTTAATTTCCAGTGCCCAGTTCTGTGGTTTGTCAATTTCTATTTTTTCTCTTTCATATGCCTGTCTAGGTATCCTGTCTGGAGTCATCTTCATTAATTTGAACCAATATCTGATTGCTTTTATTGAACTATCTATACTCATCGGATATCTTCCTAGTTCACCGTATACTAAGTTGTTTGGCGTTTTCTTCCCCACCCCATGTATCTTTTACATGCGAATAGATGTATATATTTCCACCGCTGAATAACGAGTCAAACCCCATACTTCTGCTGCGTACAGTAGCAGTGGTTTGACCTGTGTATCAAATAGCTTAAAAATATGTTTATATCCAAATGTCCTAAGCTATACATTGTTTTCATTATTTCACCTATTTCCCCTTTCGCCCTTCCTGCATATTCTGAAAGTGAAATATCTACTGAGAGTTTAGTCGTTAGAGTGAAACCTAAGTATTTGTAGCTGTTTACTACCTCAATTTCTTCCCCTTTGTAGTTCCATTTTTCTAGTCTGCCAAGGTATCCTCCTTTTCTAAAGACCATGATTTTTGTTTTTTGGAGATTAACCTTTAGTCCAATGCGGTCTGAGGCTTCCTGTAGGTTCTTAATCTGGTTTTGCAGACCTGCTGGTGTTTTGGCTATTAAAACTATGTCATCAGCGAATAGAAGTGAAAATATTTCTGCCTTTTCCGGGTAAGAATTGATATCCGTGTCTTCCTTTAGCTGTGACATTGTCTGCAACTTCTGTAATTAGTAATGAAAAGATTAGAGGGGACAGTAAACACCCTTGTTTCACTCCTGTGTGGGATTCAAAGAATTCTGTTAGTTCAGTTCCATGTCTTACACATGCTTGTACTGTTTTATAGATAGCTTTTAGCATGTTTAATCATCTTCGTAGATATTTGTGTTTCTGTAAATTTCCCAAAGTTTTCTCTATTTACTGTGTCAAACGCTTTCTGATAATCAATGAAGGCTACAGAAGAGAGAGAGAGAGAGAGGAGAGAGAGAGAGAAGGAGAGAGAGAGAGAGGAGAAGAGAGAGAGAGGGGAAAACCATATATTGTCGCACTATGAATCAAAACCCATTTCCTCCAGCAATCAATTTTCTGCTTCCTCTATCAAACATAATCCCACAGAATACAAAATCAGAAACCTACTGTTAAGCAATTTCCCTTTATTTTCCTCCCTTTTTCTCTTTTCTTCTTTTCTCAATCATGGGTAATTTTACTAACACCAGCTTTCACACTCTTTTTTCATTCTTGTCCCCTTTTCACTCTTAACTTCAGCACACATAACTTATTCTTTTTCAGAACCATATCACTGGACAATTCCCTATTTAGACCCGAATTTGTGCTCATGTAAACAGCCACAGACTGATAGGTGAGGTGATGAGAAAAGGACAGGGATTTGAGATACTATGAAAAGTCTAATTTGTCAGAGAATCAAGCAAATGCTGATCTTCTATGGCATTTATCAACTGATCTGTTCAATAGGCTTGTGGAAAACAAGCAAGAATATAGGTTCTCAAAATAACCCTCATTTGGCTTCACAAAGTTGGATACGCTATGAAACATGGCAAAAAAAATGCAATCACTTTTTGTCATGAACCCTGGAAAGAAAAGGCTTTTTGCATGCAATTCGAACCCACATACAAAATTCACCTTTACAGGGTGCTTGCTCCTTATTGGTTATTTTTTAACAGTGATTTGTGCTCTTAGAAAAAAAGAAAGTGGTCGGATGTGAGTGACTTCCATTAAAGGAAGAAGGCTGAGAAACGACCTTAAACGGCATGGTCTCTGGAGAGGAAAAAAGGTCACTGCTTATGACCCTGCCACGAGACCATCCCCTGCTAGAGAAGCAAGTGTGGAAGGGCCTGAGTGAGAAAGGAGGCTTGGTTTGGGAGGGCTGGTGGCCATGAAAGGGACCACATTAGTAGTGGGGAGAAGAGAGAGAATGCTGGACCTGAAAAAGGACGAGGGTCGGCAGTAACCTTAGCCTCATGAAACCTCTCCAAAACTTTTTGAAAACGTTTTTCCAGAATGTGATGGTCCCTGGAAAAACAGCTTGTCTCAGAGTTTCCCTCAGATCATCAAGAGAACAAAAGGATTCCAACAGACTGTCCCACCAAACCCTGGAAGAAAGATGGGAAGACTCGTGCAAGAAGAACAAAAGGCAGAAGCAATGGAAACTGAACCCTCGGTGAGATACATTTTCTGCAAATGCTCTTCATGGAGCATTCTTTTTTTTTTTAATGAGAATTGACAAGAGGGAGAGAGACAACAGCTCCAGAAATGACATGGAGCAGACCAAATGATCAGTGGACCTGCCTAAATGTTGGTCAGCTATATTTTGATTTTCTGGATCTAGACGAAAAGGCTGAAAAGTGTTGTTTAGAGCATTTGACAAGCATAGCCAAATGCATGTTTTTTCTTATGACAGGTTACTATTCCAAGTAAACCACCTGGACGGAACACCAGAAAGGTGAACTGGAAATCAACAATTGTGGAAATCCACTGCATCTGTAAGTCTGACGATGGAGAAGACAGAGACATGTTCTTCCATCTAGGAAAAGGAAAAAAACTGAACCAGTAAAAACATGACACAAAGAAGTGAATCCACTATGGGCAATTACTCTTGCAGCCTATCTGGATATGGAGGTTAGCTCCATGTTCAACCCACTTTGTTTTGCTTTTTTGTAAAGGAGAGGGTGGAGGGGGATCCTGACTCTATGTCGATATTCCATACAAAGTGTGGATAAGGCATTTATTGAAATGGTAAGTATGAGAAAAATCTAATACAGGAGATGCAAGTCTCAGTTGTATTAATACGAAGGCACCACTAGTGGCAAGCAGAACCAACATGTAGTAGAACTGGTATAGAGAACAATGAGGAAGATACCAAGAAAAAGAGGACAGGGCTGACTGTTGAAAAAAAGGCAGTGATTGAACATAGTTTGCAGGTATTGCTGGTCAAAATTCCTTTGTGACAAACTGAAGAAAAGCAAACTTCTTCAGAATCCAGTAGCGCCAAAAACATCTGAAAACTTGAGAGCAGAGAAGGCATGTTCAATCTTCAAATCTTCAAAATTGTAGGTCAGCCGTCATTGTTGACTATTATTGACCTGTGTGCACAGAGGCGTAGGATAAAATAAACAAAGATCTAATAGGGACAACGAAAAGATAGCTAAAGAGATGAAAAATCGCCTTAGTACCCCGACCGCATACCCCTGAGTTCAGCTCCAGGGCACGTGTTGCGGCAGGCAAAAAACAAAAACAAACCTAGCCTAATTAGTATCTGGGGAGGCTTACCCGGTAATCGTGGCGACCCCCAGGTCATGACCTGGACCGGCACAACCCTGCCCATCATTTACTGTTCGGCTAGTTGGGATAGGGATCTAGGCTGGGATTTTGTTCAGCTCCCTCTTGAATGATACCAAGGAGGGAGCCTCTGCTGCTGTTGAAGGCAGGGAGTTCCAGGCTGGGATGGTTGATGGGAAGAAGCTGTACTTGTATGGGTCTGAGGAAGTGCCCAGATGGGCAAATTTGTGGTTTGTGGTTTGATCTGGTTTTGGCAGATCCTTTCTTGAGGAATTTGTCAGGGGGTATGTCCACAGCACCATTGACGATCTTATACATAAAGGTTAGCCTCTGCCTGTTTCTTCGTGCTTCAAGGGTTCCCATTCCAGATCTTGCAGCATGGCTGTTACGCTGCTGGTCCAGTCATATCTGTTACATACATATCGGGCTGCTCTTCTTTGCACCATTTCGATCTTTTCCTTCTGGCCTGCTTTGTACGGACTCCACACTGTTGAGCAATACTCCAGGTGAGGGCGTACCAGTGTTAGGTAAGCATTAATTTTGGTGGCTTTATTAGAGATCTTCAGGTTTCTTTTCAGGAAGCCTACCATGCTGTTGGCCTTGTTAGTGACTCATGTAACGTGATCTTTCCAGTTGAGGTCACTTCTTATGTCGACGTCAAGGTATTTCGAGCTGTCGACATGGTCCAGGTATGTCCTTTAAGTTGTAGTTGAAGTTGATTGGGTTTCTTGATGTTGAGCAGGTTAAGGACATTACATTTTTCGGGTGAAATTCCATCCCCCATCGTTGTTCCCAATCATTCAGTAAGTTGAGATCTTGTTGGAGCGCCTTGCAGTCTTGGCTGGTTTTAATGGTAGAATAGACTGTGCAGTCATCAGCGAATAGTCTGATGTTGGCCTTGATGTTCTGAGGCATGTCGTTGATGAAGATCAGAAATAGGATCGGCCCTAGAACTGTCCCCTGTGGGACTCCACTGATGACAGGTGCTGGCTCTGATCTTTCATTGTCGACTACGACAATCTGCGAGCGGTCGGAAAGAAAGGCCTTGATCCAGTCCAACGTCGATCCTCGTATACCATAATGGTCCAGCTTACGGAGGAGGCGTTTGTGAGGGACCTTGTCAAAGGCCTTAGAAAAGTCCAAAATGATCATATCCGTCTGTCGTTTGCTATCTTGACTCTTGGCCACGTCATGGAATAGTGTCAGCAGTTGGGTTTCACAACTCCTTCTGGCTCTGAACCCATGTTGGGAATCCACAAGAATGTCGTGCTGGTTCAGATGGCGCATGATGTTGCTTGCTATGATGTGTTCTTGCATCTTACAACAGATACTGGTGAGGGAGACCGGTCTGTAGTTGGCAGCTGAATTTCGGTTACCCTTTTTGAACACTGCTGTCACGTTCGCCCTTTTCCAGTCATCTGGGACACATCCATCTGCCAGGGACTTTGTGAAAAGCGCAGAAAGCAAGGGCGTGATCTCGTTGCACATTCTTTCAGCACCATTGCTGGGATTTCATCGGGTCCTGCCGCTTTATGTGGGTTGATGTTCTTCAGCAACTTGCGTACCCCTTCCTCATTGATTGTGATCTGGGCCATTGCAGGGGAGGGCGTTCCTGATGGGACTGGAATGTTGCTGTCATTTTCTCTTGTGAAGACGGACTCGTATTGATGGTTTAGGATGTTGGCCTTATCTTTCGGGGATGCATGTAGTCTTCCATGAGCTCGTAATGGAGACACCCCTGTACTGTCGCGTCTTAAGGATTTTATGTAGCTCCAGAATCGTTTCTGATTGCTTCCCCTCAACTGCTCGTCGTCGTTTTCTGGAGAGTCTATGATGTTGTTGATGAATGTCCAGTAGGCCTGCCGCTGTTCACGCTGTACTTTGCTCTTCATCTGTAGGTATTTTCGTCGTCCTGAGGGGTCCAATGAAGTTTTGCTCCTCTTGAATTTCCCAGCCAGCCTCATTTCAAAGATCTGATGTGAGAATTGATCCACGGTTTGTGGGAAGGTCTGCCTCGAACCGTTTTCATTAGGGATGTATTCATTCATGAGGGAGTGGATTAGTGACTTGAACCTACTCCAGAGTTCGCCAACGCTCAGCGTGTTTGAATCCTGGATGAAGGAGTCTCGCTCATCAATTAGTTTTTCCTTTATTTTATTAAATTCAGCTTTCCTGAAGTTGAATGCTTTCCTTGGTGAACATTTTGTGTAAAGCGGCCGAAGTGATGACTCAATGAAGATGGCTTCATGATCAGACACCCCAGGTGCCACTCTTGTAGTGTTGATAAAGGTGCTATTGTTCGTCAGGAAAATGTCAGGGGTAGTAGCAGTGTCTTCAGTTATCCTGGTTGGTTCGAGGATCATTTGTTCCAGGTGTGCATCAGCTGCTACTTGAAGAAGTTCTTTACAGATTTTGCTGTCTTGTGCGTACTTGGAAACCGACCCAGTACTCCAGTTGATGGCGTCTGGATTAAAGTCACCTCCAATCCAGATGTGAGCATCATTTGGCAGTTTCTGAAGGCAAGTTCCCAAGTCGTGGAAAAGGCCGGCTTTGTTGTCAGTTTGAGATCTGTAGTAAGCACATACATACAGCTTTTTGGCTCCTTTGATGGTGATTTCTACCCAGATCATTTCTTTGTCAGTTTTTATTTGGAGCTTTTCAGGCTGGCTGCTTTGCAGCTTTGATGATACTAGTATAAATACTCCTCCATGTGGGTTTTCTGGTCTGTCACGCCTGTAGGCTACGAATTCAGGTGGAAAGATTTCGCTAGACTTGATGCTACTGTCCAGCCAGGTCTCCGTGCCTATTATGATGTCCGGGGAATACCAGTCTACAAGTCCTTCTATTAGGTGCTTCTTCTTACGAGCCGACTGAAGTTGGCAACCACTACTCTCAATGGTAGATCTTTTCTCGTGGTTTTGGGTTTATTGGTGGATTTCTGAGACGAGGTGCTCGATGTTCTTCTCTGAGCAGTGTCTCTAGGGGAGGACGTTGCATTTGGTGTTGTGAAGCTCAGACTGGAATCACTATTGGAGAGATTGGGTCGAAGTAGTTTGTTGTTTCGAATGTTGAAGTGTCGAAAAGGGAGGAAGCAAAGTTTGGTAGGCCACTTGGCAGCACTCCCAGCTCACATTATTCAGAGCCCCAAAAACTGCATCTGGCATAAGCATACAATGCTGATGATACCAGACACCGCATGAGTCACAGCAAACGCTAGGGGCCTTGTAATCAAACTTGTGTTCCTCCACAAGGAAAAAAATTGAGCTAGTCGCAATATGTAATAATAATGTGAACTCATTATGTGTAATCAATGCTTGTTGACTAACTGGGAATGGAGGAGAGATTAGCTCCCTGTTTTCCTTCTTTTTTTGGGGGGGGGGGGGGCGGGATTCGGGCGACAAGGAATTTGTTTGGACTGGCATGTACAGGCATGCACAAGAAAATGAGAAGGGCAGATGCCCCCAACGCCCCCATGTCCCTCCCTCTTCCCATTTTATGAATTTATGACACGGAAGAGAAGGAAAGAGACTTTTGAGGGAAAAGAACGAGAAAAAGAGAAAGGAAGGAATCCAAGGGCCAGAGGTCTGTGTTGCTAGAAAAGTTGATACACAGATGCATGGACTGGTGGCAGGTGCACTTGCACACCAGCTTGTCTGTTTTCAAGCAGCTATGGCACCTGGGTAAACAAAATAAGCAATAGGGTAGGGTAGGTAGCTGGGCAGGTGGTAGGTAGTTTGGAAGGTTTCACAAACACATGATATTATGTTTAACAAGCACAAATAACTTATCAACAAGGTCAGACTTCTGCCTCATTTAAAATTAATAAAAATACTTAAGCAGAAAGATTGTATCCACAAGAAAAAAAGAACATGTTTGAATCTATTGTCTACACAATATAACATTCTCTTCCATCAATGTGTTCTCAAACTGACAGCGAGTCACCTGCACATCTGTACTGGACAATCTAGTTGCACAATATGAGGATACAACGTAAATACAGCTTTAAAAACATGTACAAAAAACTAGCTTAAAACTTACTTTTTGTCCAAGGAATGTTTTCATGTATGGATGCTCATCGAACCAGGTGGAATATTTGTCCAACGGGAGACTATTTTTGCTGCCCTCCAAAGTCAACCATGGCATTCCTGCAGCAGCAAATCAAATTGCAGTTTTAAGCTCTGCTGACCACAAAGTCCAATTTAAAAACAACAACATATGAACTAGCATAGGGGTTAGTATTATGAGCTCAGGAGCAAGATTTGGTGGGTTTGAAAACTATCAAAGAGATGTCTTTATAGGACTGTTTTAGCACCAGACCTGTCGGTTTTAACCACATTTATCATACAAGTTTCATTGTCCACACATCTCTCTCCAAACATATCTCTCTCCACACACTAGCATGCATGCATCATTCTTGACACACTCATCACACAAAGGTCATATCTGACATACATATCGCACAAAGGTCATTCTTGACACGCTCATCACACAAAGGTCATTCTTGATATGCTTATCACATGTATCATTCTTGACACACTCATCACACAAAGGTCATACTTGACATACTCATCGCATGTAATTACTGGTTTCACTCTTGACACACTCACCGCATGTGCCATTCTCAAACACTCTCATCACACGTCATTTTGACACACTCATCTTATGTCTCATTCTTGACACACTCATCACTTAAGTGATATCCTCATCATACAAGTATCAACTTGACACACCACACAAATGTTGTTCTTGACATGCTCACCAACCTCTTTCTTGGCACATTCATCGCCTGTCTGATTCTTGACACACTCATCACGCATGTCACTCCTAATACAATCACCACACAAGTCTCACTCTTGAAACATCCATCACAAAGTGTCACTCTTGACACACTCATCATGCGTGTCACTCCAAATACAATCACCACACAAGTGTCACTCCTAATACAATCACCACACCAGTGTCACTCTTGACACAACCCATTACAAAGTGTCACTCTTGACACATCCATCACAAAATGTCACTCTTGACACACTCATCACGCATGTCACTCCTAATACAATCACCACACAAGTGTCACTCTTGAAACAATCACCACACAAGTGTCACTCCTAATACAATCACCACACAAGTGTCACTCTTGAAACAATCACCACACAAGTGTCACTCCTAATACAATCACCACACAAGTGTCACTCTTGAAACAATCACCACACAAGTGTCATTCTTGACTACACACCTCATGAGTGTCATTCTTGACATACCCATCATGAAGTGTCATTCTTCAATCTTGACACACCCATCACAAAGTGTCAGTCTTGACACACCCATTACAAAGTGTCACTCTTGACACACCCATTACAAAGTGTCACTCTTGACACACCCATTGCAAAGTGTCACTCTTGACAACCCATTACAAAGTGTCACTCTTGACACAACCCATCACAAAGTGTCACTCTTGACACACCCATTACAAAATGTCACTCTTGACACACCCATCACAAAGTGTCACTCTTGCCACACCCATCACAAAGTGTCACTCTTGCCACACCCATTACAAAGTGTCACTCTTGCCACACCCATTACAAAGTGTCACTCTTGACATACCCATTAGAAAGTGTCACTCATGATACACACATCATGAAGTCTCATGATCAACACATTCATTTCACAACTGTCATTCTTGATATACTCATGTGTCTCATTCACAACACCCTCATCATACACGCGTCATTCTGGGCACCATCACAAAGTGTCGATTAGACACAGTCACCACACATGTCATTCTTGACACACCCCATCATAAAGTGTCATTCTCGACAAATTCATCACACACCTGACATTCTTGGCCCAATCATCACATAGCTATCATTCTTAATACACTCATCATATGTCTCATTCCTGACACATTCATCACACAACTGTCATTCTTGGCCCAATCATCACATAGCTATCATTCTTAATACACTCATCATATGTCTCAATCCTGACACATTCATCACACAACTGTCATTCTTGGCCCAATCATCACATATGTCTTATTCTTAACATAGTCATCATGTGTGTCATTCTTAGCATACTCATCACACGAGCTATTCCTGACACACTCATTACAAGAGTGTCATCTTTGATATACCCATCACACATGTCATTCTTGACACATTAATTACATATGTGTCATTCTTAATAAAACTAATCATACATGTCATTCTTGACTCACTCATCACACAAGTGTCATTTTTCATACATTGAACAGTAACGCACTACCACGTACATGTTACCATTGACAAACTCACATCGCAAGTGTTACCTTCCAGACCCTCTACAAACAAGTGTCTCTTTGAAACACTGCACAGCATCATACCACACAAGTGACATCCTTTCCAATTCTTCACACAACTGCTTTTTCTATCACTCACTAACCAGCTTTATCCAACAGGGGCACAGACTGATCAGAGAGAGAGAACAGAATCAACTAATCAGCGAAGCCAGTATTGACTTACCTTGATCTGACCACAAGCTGGCAAGTCAACGAACAAATTACAAGAAACTGAAATTGTCACACACTTTCTTTGGTGTGTGGCTGACAAATTTCTTCACACCAGAAAGAAACTGCCCAATGCTGTATTTGACACTTATAACTCCTCATCACTGCCCCCCCCAAAAAAAAGAAAGCTTAAGCCGAGTTGCAACTTCTGTCACCATCCTCACATGTGTGACCTGCTTCATCGCTCAGTTAACACTGTTAGCTGTCATTAGGGCTGCCGCATATTTGATGATGAGGTTTTGTTTAAGTATCATAGTATAGCAGCAGACTCTGAAGCTTACAAGTCCTCAAGCCACAACACACCTGTGATGAGAAGGGGTATGGCTGAGTCAGGCAGAGAGGTGTGTTGTGAATGTGACTAGAGGAGTGTTACGCTTCAGAGCCAGCTGCTGTACTGTCAGTGGTCATCAACACACCTGCAGAGCATGCAGATTCTGGCACTTCTGCAGCAGCTGAAACCATCCCCCAAACACTCTGCTTGGTTTCCAGAGCTGTCTTCTGACTAAGTGATTAAAGCCAAGCGCTCTCCATCATCACCAATCCCCGATAATGTTTTCAGGTGATGCAACACACACAGTGGGCTCCTTGATATCCTACTGCCCAACTGGGCCTTATCAAAGACACAGGGTGGTATTCATCAGTTGGTTTTTTTTTTTCTTAAAAGAGAAATGTATCAAGTTTTTAATATCACTGGCAAATGATACTGTGACACATCAAAACACATAACCATGACAAGAGAAATTAATTCCGCCGGCATGCATTCCAGTAGTGAATTATACAGAGTGCAAGGGAAATCAGCACTAACCAAAGCTTGACTACAATGTCATCCTCATACACTGACCATACAATGCATTACTGTTGATTCAAACTGACAGGGCACACTGATTTCATTTGGACACATTGACCATTCAAGCACATTAATCTCTACTTACACTGATGAGCTATACAAGTGTCATTTGGATACACTGACCCACAAGTACATTACTCTTGTCTCACAAGCCACACTGGTGTCATTCAAAACTGACCACACAGGATATGTCATTCTGACAACACTGACCACACAACAAGTCATTCTGACAACACTGACCACACAACAAGTCATTCTGACAACACTGACCACACAACAAGTCATTCTGACAACACTGACCACACAACAAGTCATTCTGACAACACTGACCACACAACAAGTCATTCTGACAACACTGACCACACAACAAGTCATTCTGACAACACTGACCACACAACAGTCATTCTGACAACACTGACCACACAACAAGTCATTCTGACAACACTGACCACACAACAAGTCATTCTGACAACACTGACCACACAACAAGTCATTCTGACAACACTCACCACACAACAAGTCATTCTGACAACACTGACCACACAACAAGTCATTCTGACAACACTCACCACACAACAAGTCATTCTGACAACACTGACCACACAACAAGTCATTCTGACAACACTCACCACACAACAAGTCATTCTGACAACACTGACCACACAACAAGTCATTCTGACAACACTGACCACAGTCAGGACATGTCATTCTGACAATAATGACCACACAGACATGTCATTCTACAATAATGACCACACAGGACATGTCATTCTGACAACACTGACCACACAGGACATGTCATTCTGAAAATAATGACCACTAAGGACAAGTCATTCTGACAACACTGACCACACAGGACATGTCATTCTGACAACACTGACCACACAGGACATGTCATTCTGACAACAATGACCACACAGGACATGTCATTCTGACAATAATAACCACTAAGGACAAGTCATTCTGACAACACTGACCACACAGGACATGTCATTCCAACAATAATGACCACACAGGACATGTCATTCTGACAACAATGACCACTAAGGACATGTCATTCTGACAATAATGACCACACAGGACATGTCATTCTGACCACACTGAACACAGGACATGTCATTCTGACAACACTGACCACACAGGACATGTCATTCTGACAACACTGACCACACAGGACATGTCATTCCAACAATAATGACAACACAGGACATGTCATTCTGACAACAATGACCACACAGGACATGTCATTCTGACAATAATGACCACTAAGGACAAGTCATTCTGACAACAATGACCACTAAGGACAAGTCATTCTGACAACAATGACCACTAAGGACAAGTCATTCCAACAACAATGACCACACAGGGCATGTCATTCTGCCAACACTGACAACTCAGGACAAGTCATTCTGACAACACTGACAACTCAGGACAAGTCATTCTGACAACACTGACCACACAGGGCATGTCATTCTGCCAACACTGACAACTCAGGACAAGTCATTCTGCCAACACTGACAACTCAGGACAAGTCATTCTGACAACACTGACAACTCAGGACAAGTCATTCTGACAACACTGACAACTCAGGACATGTCATTCTGCCAACACTGACAACTCAGGACAAGTCATTCTGACAACACTGACAACTCAGGACAAGTCATTCTGACAACACTGACCACTCAGGACAAGTCATTCTGACAACAACGACCACTCAGGACAAGTCATTCTGACAACACTGACCACTCAGGACATGTCATTCTGACAACTATGACTACTCAGGACATGTTATTCTGACAACACTGACCACACAGGACATGTCATTCTGACAACAATGGCCATACAGGACACGTCATTCTGACAACAATGACCACTCAGGACAAGTCATTCCAACAACAATGACCACTCAGGACATGTTATTCTGACAACACTGACCACACAGGACATGTCATTCCAACAACAATGGCAATACAGGACATGTCATTCTGACAACACTGACAACTCAGGACAAGTCATTCTGACAACACTGACCACTCAGGACACGTCATTCTGACAACACTGATAACACAGGACAAGTCATTCTGACAACACTGACCACTCAGGACAAGTCATTCTGACAACACTGACCACTCAGAAGAAGTCATTCTGACAACACTGACCACACAGGACATGTCATTCTGATGACACTGACATGTCATTCTGACAACACAGGACAGGTCATTCTGATGACACTGACCACACAGGACGTGTCATTTTGACGACACTGACATGTCATTCTGACAACAATGACCACACAGGACAGGTCATTCTGACGACACTGACATGTCATACTGATGACAATGACATGTCATTCTGATGACACTGACCACACAGGACACGTCATTCTGATGACACTGACATGTCATTCTGACGACACTGACATGTCATTCTGAGACAATAGCATGTCATTCTGACGACACTGACATGTCATTCTGATGACACTGACATGTCATTCTGACGACACTGACACGTCATTCTGATGACAATAGCATGTCATTCTGATGACACTGACATGTCATTCTGACGACACTGACATGTCATTCTGATGACACTGACATGTCATTCTGACGACACCGACATGTCATTCTGATGACAATAGCATGTCATTCTGACGACACTGACATGTCATTCTGATGACACTGACATGTCATTCTGATGACACTGACACGTCATTCTGATGACAATAGCATGTCATTCTGACGACACTGACATGTCATTCTGATGACAATAGCATGTCATTCTGACGACACTGACATGTCATTCTGATGACACTGACATGTCATTCTGACGACACTGACATGTCATTCTGATGACACTGACATGTCATTCTGACAACAATGACCACACAGGACATATCATTCTGACGACACTGACATGTCATTCTGACAACACTGACCACACATGACATGTCATTCTGACAACAATGACCACACAGGCATGTCATTCTGACAACACATGACATGTCATTCTGACCACACAGGACATGTCATTCTGACAACACTGACATGTCATTCTGACAACACTGACCACAAAGGACATGTCATCCAAACAACAATGACCACACAGGACATGTCATTCTGACAACAATGACCACACATGACATGTCAATCTGACAACACTGACCACACATGACATTCATTCTGACAACAATGACCACTCAGGAAATGTCATTCTGACAACAACTACCACTCAGGACATGTCATTCTGACAACACTGACCACACATGACATGTCATTCTGACAACACTGACTACTCAGGACATGTCATTCTGACAACAATGACCACACAGGACATGTCATTCTGACAACACTGACCACACATCAACATGTCATTTGACAACACTGACCACACAGGAGATGTCATTCTGACAACACTGACCACTCGGGACATGTCATTCTGACAACACTGACCACACAGGTCATGTCATTCTGACAACACTAAACTACACAGGGACATGTCACTCTGACAACACTGACTACACAGGACATGTCATTCTGACAACAATGACCATACAGGACATGTCATTCTGACAACACTGACCGCACAGGACATGTCATTCTGACAACAATGACCACTACGGACATGTCATTCTGAAAACACTGACCACAAAGGACATGTCATTCTGACAACACAGGACATGTCATTCTGACAACACTGACCACACAGGACATGTCATTCTGACAACACTGACCACAAAGGACATGTCATTCTGAAACACTGACCACAAAGGACATGTCATTCTGAAAACACTGACCACAAAGTACATGTCATTCTGACAACACTGACCACAAGGGACATGTCATTCTGACAACACTGACCACACAGGGCATGTCATTCTGACAACACTGACCACACAGGACATGTCATTCCGACAACACTGACCACACAGTACAAGTCATTCTGACACAAGTCATTCTGACAACACTGACCACACAGGACATGTCATTCTGACAACAATGACCACACAGGACATGTCATTTTGACAACACTGACAACTCAGGACATGTCATTCTGACAACACTGACCACACAAGACATGTCATTCCGACAACAATGACCACACACAGACAAGTCATTCTGACACAAGTCATTCTGACAACACTGACCACACAGGTCACATCATTCTGACAACAATGACTACACAGGACATGTCATTCTGACTGTAATGATATCGTGTAGCAGACTACACGAGCCTCGTTCTTGAATTGAAAAGGTCATTTCCTTCCGCCAGCCTCGATTTGGGGACTTAATGTTTGTTTACCATATCTACAGATTACAGTTTGCTGTTCGTTAACGAAGTCTTCGTGTGTATTTACGAATGATCTAGCTCGACTACAGCTACTATAAGTTGGTGGCAGCGGTAAAGAACTTTCCTCCGGAGGAATTCAATTCATGAAAAGAAGTATGGCATTCAAACCACCAGAAATTTTGATTTTTCAAGACCTGAAGTGTGGCCAACATGGAGACAACGATTTCTTCGTTATCGAACTGCAGCGAAACTTACGACTGAGGACTTCGATGTACAAGTGAGTGCACTAATTTATTCGATGGGGAAGAAGCTGAGAAGATTTTGGAACTTTCAATGTTCGTAGAAACGAAGTTGAAGACAGAAACAATCCGAATCACACATTTGAAGACATAATTGAAATGTTCAAGGCACTTCAATCCCAAAGTCAACGTCATTCATGAAAGAACTGTGTTTCATCAAAGATATCAAGGTGCTGGAGAGAATGTGGAAACTTTCATTCGCTCACTCTATGACTTAGCTGAACATGCAGACTTTGCTGACAAAGATAGCGCAATTAGAGATCGCCTTGTAGTAGGATTAAGAGACAAAGAACTCTCAGAAAAGCTACAACTACAAGCTGACCTCACCTTGCAGCAAGCAATCGTGCAAGCCCGTCAGTATGAGCAAGTCAAATCACAGCTTTTGGAACAAAGAACACAAGTTGATGCCGTGAATTCACGTCCTGCAGTGGGCAGTTCACGTGGCAATACACAAGCTCGATTCCAAGGCAACAGAAATCATCAGCAGCCTGCATCTCACTTCAACTCAGTCAGAGGAAGAGGTTCCAGAGGAAATGGTCGTGGTGGTCATGTTTCTGCTGGCTACCATCAACACAAAGGAAACCGAAACAGCGGCAACAGTTCAAGATGTGGATTTTGTGGCAAGCAGCCTGAACATAACAGACAAGAATGCCCTGCACGTGGAAAAATCTGCAACAACTGTGGAAAATATGGACATTTCCAGTCAGTCTGTCGTCAGCAACACCCGTAGTGAGTGGGGGTAAAGGAAGAGGAAATGTACTTTCTGGGTGCCATTGACAGCAATGTTAACGTCCTTCCTTGGTTTGTGGACTTGAACATTTGCGGGAAACCGATTCGCTTCAAAATTGATACTGGTGCCGATGTATCAGTCATCTCTCTTGCAGAGTACCAAAGCATGAAATCTCGCCCACCACTTCAGCATACCAACGCTACACTTCGCAGTCCAGGAGGCAAAATGAGTTGCAGAGGATACTTCATGAGTACCATGAACGTCAAGAAGGACTCATTCAAACTGAAAATATTTGTCATTAACTCTGACACAGACAACCTTCTTGGACGCGGTGCTGCCAGTCACATGGGTCTTGTACAGCGAGTAGACAGTATGATGAACTCAACATTCGGAGAACTGGATGATAAGCCTGTTAATTGTCCCCCAGTCAAATCCATCTGAAAGAGGATGCTGAACCATACAGTGTGGCAACAGCAAGAAGGATACCAATTCGCTTCTCGACAAAGTCAAAGATAGCTTGATCGAATGAAGGAAAATGATATCATCGAAGAAGTTACTGAACCTACGGATTGGTGTGCCCCAATAGTCGCCGTGATGAAGAAATCTGGAGCTGTTCGCATCTGCACAGACTTCAAGAAACTGAATAACGCAGTCAAAAGAGAGTGCAGACCTGCCTACCTCATGTTGTGCTCATCAGTAATAACCACAGAGATTTTCAGTAATTTTTGCATTTCCTTCAGTAATTCCACGGACGCGTAATACACGGCGTTTTTGAACAAATAATGTGTACAAAACTCCAACTACATTTTTAACATTGAACAAATAATGTGTACAAAACTCCAACTACATTTTTAACATTTAACAAAAAATATAAACAGTAAAAAAGGAACAAAAACAACAAAGCAGAATTAAAATACCTTGGGATGATGGCAGATGACGGACTCAGGACAGGAGTTTCAGGTCAATTCAAAGGTGATATACTTGACAGTTTGTAACTTACACAGCAGTCACCACAGATGACACCACTGATGAAGAACCTAATGTACAACCCCCCCCCCCCCCCCCCACAAAAAAAAAAAAAAAAAAAAAAAATGTGTGTGTGTGTGTGTCCCTGAGCTGTGCTGACAAGATAGTGGCGAAAATGAAAAGGACCTTTTCATTTTCGCCACTATCTTGTCAGCACAGCTCAGGGACAAGTTGTTTTCGCAGATCAGCTCACACAACAGTCTTTCTGCGTTGGTGATCTTCCGTGTGTGGGTCTGACGGCTGCTCTCGCTGGATTTCGTAAACAACGATGTGATCTTCTGACTGGAGGCACTCGCAGCTGTCTCTTTGTGCATTTTCCCCGAGATATGGCGCTTGCAGTCATTTGCTCCCCCATGTCCGATCAAAGATAGTTCGCCCTACGTCTTTGGTCCGATGGAGAAGTCTGAATTGCACACCGAGCAGAAATGAGTATACAAATCCAGGTCCATGACAAGGCCAAGTCCGCGTGTATTTACTTCGGAACACTTGCTTCTTCGCCTTCTTCCGTTGTGGCACAGTGGTTTTCGAACCCTCGTCATCGGTTTCATGCAAACGTTTAGAAGATTTCTCCGCCATTTTCACAATCGCCGGCAAAAAATCGGTTGAAACTTTGTCTTACAATGGCTGAACAAAAAGCTTCGAATGGCGCGCACAGATGTGATGGCGTGTCGTGTTGGCCCACAGCACCACATTGACCAAATCGCAAGTTCCGAACTATCTGTGGTTTCGGCTTGAGTCAAGGGAAGTTACTCTGCGGTCTCGGAAAGGTCTAGCAGTCGACAATTTTTCGAGTCTGAAATTTGCGTATTTTTCAATTTTCTTTTCCGTAATTTCGCACGGAAAATCGTACCTCCGTAATGGGGGGTTAATTTCCGTAAAATTACGGACGATTACGGAAAAGGGTAGGCAGGTCTGAGAGTGGTATGTCATACCCACCATTGAAGACATCCTGTACAAGCTGAAAGATGCCAAGATATTTACAAAACTGGATGCAACATCTGATTTTGGCAAATCCCACTGGATCCAAGTACTGCAAAACTGACTACTTTCATCAGTCCTTTCGGCAGATTCTTCTATAAGAGACTTCCTTTTGGATATCATCTGCTCCCGAGATCTTTCAGAGAACTATGGAAAACATCTTGCAAGGAGAAAGAAACGTCATTGCTTTTATGATGACATACTTGTCTTCAATGAAAACCCAGAAGAACATAGTGCGAGTGTCAACTCAGTGATGCAGAAACTTTTCAACATCGGTCTGAAGCTCAACAAGGGGAAATCAGAGTTCAACAAGACAGAAATCACCTTTCTTGGACATCGCATCAGTGCTGATGGCATACGCCCAGATGATGAAAAAGTGAAGGCAATCAGAAACATGCCTGACCCCAGGAACGTGACAGAACTGAAACGTGTTCTTGGCATGATGAACTTTCTTGGTCGTTTTATCCTAAACATGTCATCCATTCTGCGTCCTGTAACAGAATTGTTAGAAAAAGACAAAGAGTGATATGGGGAGAACCTCAATCAAACGCATTCAATGAGATCAAGGAAGCTCTATCTTCAACTCCTACACTGGCGTTCTTTGATCTCAACAGGAAAACCATGTGAGCACAGATGCTAGCAGCTACGGCATTGGCGGAGTGCTGCTTCAAGATCATGATGGAGTGAAGAAACCAGTGGCATACTGTTCCAGAACTCTCAACACTGCTGAGCGTGGATACGCTCAAATCGAAAAAGAGTGTCTGGGAGCAGTGTGGGCTTGTGAAAAGTTCGAGAGATACTTGATAGGGCTTGAGTCATTTATATTAGAGACTGATCACAAACCGCTCATACCCCTGATCAACACAAAGGATCTGAACGAAACACCTCTTCGCTGCCAGCGAATGTTGATGAGATTCATGAAATTCAATGTGAAAGCAGAATTCACCCCAGGAAAAAAGCTTGTTGTAGCCGACACCCTTTCTAAGAGTCCACAAAACGAAGCTTTAGTTCAGCAAGTTGACACTGTCTCATCATGTGAAGAGGACATCAGGGCCCACATCAACATGATCAAAGAGATCTGGCCCGCTTCGGATAAAAAAACTACAAGAAATTGCAAAAGAAACTGCTCAAGACAAAGTCATGAGTACTGCACTGACTTACACCTTGACGGGATGGCCCAACTATATCAGTCAAGTGGATCCAGCAGTCAGAGAATTTTTCTCTGTCAGAAATGAGCTTAGTGTGAACCAAGA
This sequence comes from Conus ventricosus, assembly GCA_018398815.1. Classification (NCBI taxonomy): domain Eukaryota; kingdom Metazoa; phylum Mollusca; class Gastropoda; order Neogastropoda; family Conidae; genus Conus; species Conus ventricosus. Next base: position 56,934,679 of record CM031602.1, read on the forward strand.
ACTTCTCATAAAAGGGCAACGCATATTGATCCCTGAGAAATGCGAGAAGATGTTCTCAGCAGGATCCATAAAGGACACACTGGCATAACTAGATGCCGTGAACGTGCAGCCAACTCTGTGTGGTGGCCTGGACTTTCATCTGCTATCGCTGAGACAGTCCGAAACTGCAAATTCTGTGAAGAAAAGCAGCCGTCACAAAGAAAGGAGCCCCTCATCCCAACAGACCTACCGGATCGCCCATTTCAGCAAGTCGCAGCAGACTTATGTGAACACAAGGACCAGCAGTATCTGGTTGTGGTTGATTACTACTCCAGATACTTGGAAATCGGGCCATCTCCCTCGCATCACAACAGAAGTTGTCATCGGGAAACTGAAGAACATATTTGCTCATCACGGTATTCCCGAACTACTCATCACTGACAATGGCCGTCAGTTTACTGCTTACGAATTTCAAGCATTCACTATTCAGTAGGCAGTGGGGATTCAGACATACTACCAGCTCGCCGTATTTCCACAGGCAAATGGGGGAGCGGAACGTGCTGTTCGTGAAGCTAAGAAGATCCTTTCACAGGATGACCCTTTCCTGGCTCTACTCATTCACAGATCGACACCATCAACAGCAACAGGATTTAGTCCATCGGAACTTGCCATGGGTCGACGTCTCCGTACTCGTCTTCCTACCCTTCCAGAAAACTTAGAACCCAAGCTTGAGAAAAAGGAAGAAATCCATAACAGAGACAGAAAACAGAAGAAAGCAAACAAGCACTACTTTGATCAATGCCATGGAGTTCGTTCTTGCCAGAACTCAGACCCGGAGAAGTCGTCCTACAGAAACTCGACAACCAGAAGGAGTGGAGTGATCCAGCAACAGTTCAGAGACGTTGTGATCCCAAAATCCTACATCGTCCAAACGTCGTCTGGTCTTCTGCGAAGAAAACCGAAGACATTTGAAACCACTGAGGTGTCACAACAACAGAAACTTTGTTCCTGCTCCATCCAGCTACACCTCAGTTCGCCAGTCTGTCCCGGCATGTCCCATGCCAGTCTGTCTCATTCCAAACCCCTCTCCGCCTTCAGGTCTGGAGGCTGCCAGCACGCCTACACCTGTTGGAAGACCAGCATCAGCTGCCAACGCCAGTTCAGTGCAACCTGAGTCCAGACAGCTTCCACTGGAAGTTCCAGAGACAACTAGCAATGGACACTCATCAACACCACTTACCAGTACCCTGACTACCCGTTCAGGACGATGTGAAGATTGCCTGCTCGATTTCAAGATTATAACCTGACATGAACTTTAACGATAACATAGCATGTTACATTTCCCCAGGTTGTTGAGAAGACTCTAACAAAATAAGATTTATTTACCGTTATGTAATTGTCCATGTAAAAGGGAAGGTGTAATGATATCGTGTAGCAGACTACACGAGCCTCGTTCTTGAATTGAAAAGGTCATTTCCCCAGCCTCGATTTGGGGACTTAACGTTTGTTTACCATATCTACAGATTACAGTTTGCTGTTCGTTAACGAAGTCTTCGTGTGTATTTACGAATGATCTAGCTCGACTACAGCTACTATAAGTCATTCTGACAACACAGGACATGTCATTCTACCACACTGACCACACTGGACATGTCATTCTGAAACACATGACATGTCATTCTGACAACACTGACCACACTGGACATGTCATTCTGACAACACTGACCACACAGGACATGTCATTCTGACAATGATGACCACAAAGGACATGTCATTCTGACAACACTGACCACACAGGACATGTCATTCTGACAACAATGACCACAAAGGACAAGTCATTTCTGACAACACTGACCACACAGGACATGTCATTCTGACAACAATGACCACTAAGGACAAGTCATTCTGACAACAATGACCACACAGGACATGTCTTTCTGACAACACTGACCACACAGGACATGTCATTCTGACAACACTGACCACACAGGAAACGTCATTCTGACAACAATGACCACACAGGACACGTCATTCTGACACAATGACCACACAGACACGTCATTCTGACAACAATGACCACACAGGACATGTCATTCTGACAACAATGACCACACAGGACATGTCATTCTGACAACACTGACCACACAGGACATGTCATTCTGACAACACTGACCACACAGGACATGTCATTCTGACAACAATGACCACTAAGGACAAGTCATTCTGACCACGCTGACCACACAGGACATGTCATTCTGACAACAATGACCACACAGGACATGTCATTCTGACAACAATGACCACACAGGATATGTCATTCTGAAACACAGGACATGTCATTCTGACAACAATGACCACAAAGGAAACGTCATTCTGACAACGATGACCACACAGGACATGTCATTCTGACAACCGACCACACAGGACACGTCATTCTGACAACGATGACCATGATAGATGTGTTGCTTCGATACGACGATAGCGAGCCGGAAGTTATTACCGAAATGACTGAGTGGAGGAAGAAACGGTGAGAGGAGTAGGCTTGACAACGAGCGATGGCGTAGGACGCTGTTTAACGAGTCGTACCGAGTGATGCGATAGATTGCAGTCGAGGAGACTTTTTTAGTATCGTCAGAAGTGACTTTTCATGGTAGCAGAGTGTGATCTACAGATAATCTACATCGGTAGACTAATCTACAGATCTACAACTGACGTTGTTGACGAAAGTACAGATTGAATACAGACTAGCCAACAACGAAGTTTGACGGTCCGACTTCAATGAAACAAAAGTGCAGGACATATACCCGGTAGTAGTCCACCAGTTGTAAAAATCATGGCGCAGAGCTATAAAACACCGCCGAGCCTAGGGCCGGATACAAGTTATGAGACGTGGAAAAAACGAACTGGAAGTATGGAAACTAGTAACGGACGTCAAGCCAGAGAAACAGGCACTAGCCGTTACATTGTCATTAACGGCCAAGCACGAACAAAAGCATTAGAAATCGATGTTGCACGGCTGAACACAGGAGATGGGATGGATATTTTATTGACTGCACTTGATAGTCTTTTTCTACAAGATGAGGTTGACTTAGCTTACACAGCATATTCAGACTTTGAAAGACTGAGGAAAGGACAAGACATGTCAATGTGCGATTTCATCATTGAGTATGAAAGAAGATACAATATTTGCAGAAAATACAAAATGGAATATCCAGATTCAGTGCTTGCATTTAAACTGCTGGACAATGCAGGTTTGTCAGTGAAAGAAAGACAATTAGTTCTGACAGCAGCGTCTGACATAAAATTTTCTTCAATGAAATCTGCTTTGAAGAGAATATTTGGGGACAGTTTGACAGTAAGCACAGTGAACGAAATCAAGGTCAAAGAGGAAAAAGAAGAAGCATTTCTGGTAAAGAGTTACAAATATCAGCAGTTCAGAAAGAAACCTTCCAGATATCAGCAAACAGGTTCACAACATAAAATAGCAGAACAAAAAGGAACAAATCCATTAGACAGGAATGGCAAAAGAACCAGATGTGCTATTTGTGAGAGTGTGTTTCACTGGGCTTGCCCCCACAAGCATCAAAAACAAGAAGAAGTCAAAGTGACAGATGCAGAAGAAAATGAAGAAGAATGTCACTTGGCTTTGTTTACAAAAGAACACAAACCTGAAAATGAGATACTCTTAATAGAGTCCTTTGGATGTGCAATCATTGATACAGCATGTACCAAGACTGTGTGTGGAAAAAGATGGTACGAAGAATATGTTGATCAGCTGGAGCAGAAGAAAAAGAAGCAAATCAAGACTGCTGCAAGTGCTAAGACTTTCAGATTTGGTGATGGTGCAAAAGTCAAGTCCTACATGAAGGCAACAATACCAGCACAAATTGGTGATAACAAGTGCACCATTGAAACTGAAGTTGTGGACATTGACTTACCACTTCTGTTGAGCAAGGATTCACTCAAAAGAGCAGAGGCTGTGTTGGACATGTGCAATGATAAGGCTACTATGTTTCATCAACCAGTGGAATTGAACTACACATCAACAGGGCATTACTGCATCGACATTTGTGGCAAACAGGAAACAAAAAACGGTGAGGAGAGTGAAATCCTGTTACTGGAAGGAAAACTGCATGAAAGTGAAAAGAAGCAGACTATTTTGAAGCTTCACAAGCAATTTGGACATGCCTCTACTGCAAACCTGAAGAAACTGATGCAAAATGCTGGGATAAAGGATCCAGAAGTGTACAGAGATATGACAGAAATTGTTGAAAATGTGATGTGTGTGCACGTCACAAGAAGACCCCACCGAAGCCAGTGGTAGGGATGCCCTTATACTCCGTCACGAGAAACGGTCCACCTTACACCCCCCCCTAATAAATTTGTCACATGTATTTTTTAGTGCTTTAGAGTGTATAGATCACGAAAAATCATGTTAACATAAAAATCTTGGGACGCACTGTCCCTTCTAGCTAAATTTTGAAGGGTACCCATCTCAGGTGCCGCGGCTGCTTTTCGTCGGTCCGAAAAGTTCCATAAGTTTGGTGATCACCTGTGTCTTTGTTATTTAAGCTACGAGAATTTTCTTTATATATTTGTTGACAGTAATGCCTTCTGCACGATAGGCAATAATCAGAACGATAATACATGCAATAAGGTGACCGCAGTAAAGCTACGGGTGTACTCACCGTATATCACGCGTTGCGAACTGTAAATTTGCCAAAGTGTTTGCAATAAACTATCTCTCCCGAAAACTGTGCAAACTTATTAGAAACAAAGTACACCACAGTATCAAAGAACGGTCTCTTGTAATTCTTTTGAGCTATGCCACATCACCATGGGCCTATGCTGATGCCCTCTGTTGCCGGGTTATCTCCCCTACCCCCTATCTGGCTTCGACGCAAATTTAATTCTTTACAAATTCATATTGGACTTTTTATTGAAAATAAAGTTAATGTGCACTTTCCAAGTGTGAGCGCGTATGTGTGTGTGCGTGTTTGTGTGTGCGTGTGCGTGTGTGTGTGTGTGTGTGTGTGTGTGTATTGATAATGATGATTGTTCTCAGATGCTGGCACTGGAAGGCATTCTGTTTCATGGCGACATCTGCCAGACTGTATTTAAATCAACCACAATCTCATCATTCTGAGTCGCTTCCCTCGGCACAAGTAGAAAGCGACTCTTCTGATACGTAGGCTATGACAGCTTCTTCTTCGTCGTCGTCAGAGTCTGGAAAATCCACAAGGAAGTCAACCATATCTGCGGGCAGGATGACGCTCTCCTCTTCTGCGGACCACACTGGTTCCAAGGTGCCATCAACGTTAATCCATCCATGTCCATTGCTTGCTGCTGGAACATCAGACATGGGTTCGAGAGCCCTCTTCCAAATGACAACTTGAGAGTTGCTCCGTTTGATGTGCTCTTGAAGAGTTTGTTTGCACGGAGGCATGCTTGCCATGTCAACGTTGTAGTTTGCGTTCAATGGCTCATCTCCACATCTCTCCTTGAGTAGCTGGTGTCGGAAGTCATTAGCACCGGTGAAACAATGTCTGCCGTACGGAAGTCATTAGCACCGGTGAAACAATGTCTGCCGTACATGACACAGGTGAAGGTCTCAAGATCGGCTTTGACTTCTTCAGCGATGGCCCATGTACCTCCAAGGCGGGCAATTGTTTCCACAAATCTTGGATTCTGCTGAAGAACTTTGATGGGTTTAATTTTCCCAATGCCCTTGAATGCACTTGTTGTGTCGCAGCCGGTGTAAGCATGAAGAGCCAGGTAGGCGGTGCAGTGCTGTTGCCCGCATGCTGTAGCGATGTCAGTGACGTTGATGAGCCGTTGTTTGTTCCCCATTCCTGTGTCGAACAGAATCAACACGTCCTTCAGCTGCAGAGCGAAGTGCAGGAAAATGAAGAAAATGTCCGAATCGGGACTCTTGACGCGGACGAAGCTGTATCCATTCCGTTCAGCGTATGCACAGTGGAGGACAACTCTGGAATCCGTCTCTTCTTGTGTGGATTTTAAGCGTTACGGTTGGCATCCTTGTTGTCGTCAGCTCATCTGCCGATTGCAGCGGAAGGCTTCTCCCTCACATATCAGCGTGACTTTTCTGTCCTTGAATTTTGGCGCATTCTCATCTTTGCTCCAAACGTCGAGTAATACTTGGCTGAGCTGCTTCTTCTTGTTTTCGTCGTTTGACAGAAACATTTTCCAGTCTGCAGGACGCTTGGTGCTTTCTCCTTTCATGATGATCTTATCGCCAGTGCCTCTCCTTTTCCTTTTCATTGCTTTGATTCAGTCCGTTTTGTACATGTCTGTATTGAACACCACGCCCGTTCCCTTTGGCAGCATGTCAGATATCTTCTGGCTGATCTCCCTGAAATTGGAGGGAAGCTGTTGCAAACAGTGAAACACTGCATTGCCATCGATCACAACCAGCGTCGCGTCATGCGGAGGTAGAGCGGCATCTTCCATATCTTTGGTGAGGTAGCTATACCCTTTTGCTTTGTCGGTCTTGGCAAGGAAATTGTCAGCAGTGGCAATACTGTAAGGTACAGGAGTAAGTTGGTATGTCATCAACTATTTCAGACTGAGTTGAACACCTGCTTCCTGTGCCTTCACAAGGACTTGAAAGGCAAGGTTCCCTTGTTGTTTGCATTCCACAACCTTCTTCTTGGAAGTCTTCATGTGGACGGTTTTGTTCATGGATGCCATCGTTTTCAGGTTTAGCCGCTTGACTGGTTCAAAGAAATTGTCATTTGCCATCAGTCTCTGCGTGATGAACGCCTCCTTCACGGCGTTACCAGCCTTTTCTGCCCTCAACACATCATGCTGAATGCCGGCTGGGACAGATGCTTCAGATGACAGGGCGATGAGTTTGACCAAGGCTTCCTCACAGAAAGGGTCGATGAAACTTTTGACTGCATCCTAAGTCTTCATGATGTTGCTTTAACTATCAGAAGGACGCAAGTCTCGTTATCTACTGCCAACCTCATCACCTTGTGCCATGCCAGCCATGTTGAGATCAAGATACTTTGACCTCTCATGTGTTGTCCTGAACCATCTTTGGTAGGCCTCCTGGTTCGACAGCAGTCACGTGAGACCAGTGCCACCTCCACCAGCTCCTCCTCTGCTTTTGGCGTGCTTCATGAACGTTTCTTCCATGATCTTGTCCAGTGCACAGCGATTTCTAGGAATGAAGGACCTTGCCACGCTGAAAGCACCTCTCTGCAGCTTCTCCTTGGCTCCAGGATGTGACAAAGTCAATGTTTGCCAAGAAGACTGAGAAGAAGGTCAGGTAGCGTGCATAGTTTTGTCCACCGAAACTGAAGAAGAGGTCTGGCATTTGGGACATCGTTTGTGCGTACAGCAGGAAGTCGTTGATTTTGACAGCCTCAAGGAGCGCTAGGACAAGCCATACATGATCGATGTACGACAACCAAAATTGTGCAGTTGGTCCAAAGGCTCCTTCTCTGACTCTGTCTCTGAACTGTTCGTACTCTGCCATGAACTGAAGATAGCTTCATCTTGCTGAAGCTCAGTCAACGTCTCTTTGGAGAAAAACATGAGGCTGTCTGGAGTTTGATCATGCTATCTTCTGACAGGGTCGGAAATGACGTGTCTTCATCTCTGATTTCAAGATACCTTTCCAGCAGCAAGCGTTCTAGACTCTCAAGCATTGTCTTATGGCAGAACAATGCTTGTTCATGTGTTTGCCAGACAGCAACCCTTGCCCAGAACCAGAAGAGATCAGACCTGCCTTCAGAAGGATATCTCCGAACCCAGAACCATCCAGCTTTTCCCCAAGCATCTTGAGGTTCGCACAGGCAAGGTGGAAAGCACCGATCCGAATAATATGCTTCTTGTACCGGTCAGGCTGGTTCCCGACGATCGGGTAGGCTTTCATACAAACCCCAAGATCAAACGTAGTGATAACGTACTCTTGTCCAACAACTCTCGTGGCCTTCTCTGCAAGTCGCAAGCATTCCTGGACTGTCTTGTACTCGGTGATTGGGTGATGGATCACAGGGTAGTAGTCTTATGTCGTCTTCTTTGCCGGGTTCTGCCCACACTGTGAAATGAAGCCAGCCCACGCTGGTATTTCCTGATCTGACATGCTGCTGTATTTCCAGAGAAGAATCCAGTGGAGGTTTGAACTTTGAACTTTCTTAAGAGTATCTTCACCTCCACCAACGGTCCAGTGCCTAATTGCAAAAGGTGGGCTTTTCCCCTGGTTTACGAAGCATTCTGGTAAATCCTCTTGTGCCAAATGCAGAGATTGCAGAAGAAGAAGCTGTCATATCCTACGTATGAGATGAGTCGCTTTCTACTTGTGCCGAGGGAAGCGACTCAAAATAATCAGATTGTTGTTGATTTAAGTACAGTCTGGCAGATGTCGCCATGAAACAGAATACCTTCCAATGCCAGCATCTGAGAACAATCATCATCAATACACACACACACATACACACACGCACGCGCGCGCGCGCGCGCGCGCGCGTGTGCACACACACACACACATGCATGCGCGCGCGCGCGCCACAAGCACGGATGTCCCCCCATCCCCCCCCCCCCCACACACACACACACACAAATGCGCTCATACTTGGAAAGTGCACATTAACTTTATTTTCAATAAAAAGTCCAATATGAATTTGTAAAGAATTAAATTTGCGTCGGAGCCAGATAGGGGGTAGGGGAGATAAACCGGCAACAGAGGGCATCAGCATAGGCCCATGGTGATGTGGCATAGCTCAAACGAATCACAAGAGACTGTTCTTTGATACTGTGGTGTACTTTGTTTCTAATAAGTTGCACAGTTTTCGGGAGAGATAGTTTATTGTAAACACTTTGGCAAATTTACAGTTCGCAACGCGTGATATACGGTGGGTACACACGTAGCTTTACTGCGGTCACCTTATTGCATATATTATCGTTCTGATTATTGCCTATCGTGCAGAAGGCATTACTGTCAACAAATACATAGAGAAAATTCTCGTAGCTTAAATAACAAAGACACAGGTGATCACCAAACTTATGGAACTTTTCGGACCGACGAAAAGCAGCCGCGACACCTGAGATGGGTACCCTTCAAAATTAAGCCAGAAGGGACAGTGCGTCCCAAGATTTTTTATGTTAACATGATTTTTCGTGATCTATACACTCTAAAGCACCAAAAAATACATGTGACAAATTTATTAGGGGGGGGGGGTGCAAGGTGGACCGTTTCTCGTGACGGACTATTAGCAGAAGACTATAATTACACAGTGGCTGTGGATCTGCATGAATTGGATAGAAATGTCTGGTACTTCCACATGATTGATGAATACACAAGATTCAGTGCTGCAGTAATCATCAGGAGCAAACGGGCTTCTGTCATTGTTGACAGTTTCATGAAGCACTGGATTGCAATACATGGCCCACCAAAAGTTGTACTCAGTGACAATGGTTCAGAGTTCAACAATGAGGAATTCAGGGACATGTGTGAAAACTTCAACATCGAAGTCAAAACTACTGCTGCATACAGTCCATGGAGCAATGGTTTGTGTGAGAGACACAATCAGACGCTGACAAACATCATGCAGAAAGTCAGGGCAGACAAGGAAGACATGGATTTTGAGACTGCTTTGTGTTGGGCTTTGGCAGCGAAAAACTCCATGGTGAACACACATGGTTTCAGCCCATATCAGCTGGTCTTTGCGAAAAATCCAAATTTTCCATCCACACTCACAGATGAACTACCTGCTTTGGAGGGAATCACCAGAAGTAGGACAGTGGGAGAGCATATCGCAAGTTTGCATGCTGCAAGGAAAGCTTTCACAGAAGCAGAAAGCTCAGAGAAAATCAGAAGAGCCTTGAGGAAACAGGTTCGACCATGGTCAGGTCAGTACCAGATGGGAGACAGAGTGTACTACAAGCGACCTGATGGTCATGAATGGAAAGGACCAGGAACCGTCACTGGACAAGATGGGAGCGTGATCTTTGTGCGTCATGGTGGAACTTTGATTCGTGTTCACCAGAGCAGACTACAAAAGGTCAAAGGTGATCTAGAGCAGGAGAAGATGGCAAGGAAAGACCCTCAACTGGCGAGTGAGGCTGCACATGATTGTCAGCAACATTGAAGTGATACAGGAACTAAAAATGAAGAAATCTCGCACAGTGAAGAAAATATTCCTGAATCAACGTCAGATCTAGACACTGAATCAGAAATCTTGGAAGAAGATGAAGAACATCATCCACATGACACAGAGATGGCTACTAGAACTGATCCAGCAAGAATTGAACCAGGACAGATCATTGCATATGATCATCTGGACACTGGAACAAAAATATCAGCAAAGGTGCTGAGCAAAGCTGGAAAAGCAACAGGGAGAAATAAGAACTGGTACAATATTCAATGTTTGGAACCAGAAGAATATGTGGGTGAAAGAATGTCTGTGGATTTGACAAAAGTGAGTGGACTTGTACTGTCAAATACAGAACCTACACCAACTACAAATTCAGATGAAACTGTTATGATCATGGATGAAGTTTCTTTTGAAAATGCAAAGAAAGAAGAACTTGAAAGTTGGAAAAAGAATCACGTGTACACTGAAATAGAGGACAATGGACAAAGATGTGTTTCCACCAGATGGATCTGTACACTCAAAGAAACAAAGGATGGAGTAAAAACAAAGGCTAGACTTGTAGCAAGAGGGTTTGAAGAAATTGGAAATGAAGACATGCAGAAGGATTCGCCTACTTGCACAAGTGAATCATTGAAAGTGATTCTCTCTGTCTTTGCACAAAGAAAGTGGACTCCATGCTCTATGGACATCAAAACAGCCTTTCTCCAAGGAAAAGAAATAGACAGAGACATTTTTGTGAGACCACCAAATGAAGCGAATAGCAGAGGAAAGTTGTGGCATCTGCAAAAATGCGTATACGGACTGAATGATGCTTCTTTGCAATGGTACAAAAGAGTGAAAGATGTACTGCTGAAACTCGGAGGAAGAATTTCAAAAGTTGACCCAGCAGTCTTCTTCTGGATGAAAGGAAATGAAGTTACAGGTGTCTTAGCATGCCATGTAGACGACTTCATCTGGGGCGGAACAAAACACTTTGAAAAGACTGTTGTTGATGAAATCAGAAAAACGTTCAAGGTTGGAAAGGAACAAAACAAAGCTTTCCAGTACATTGGCTTGGAACTGTCATCTGATGGAAACAAAGTCTCTCTACTGCCAAAGCGATGGCGTAGGACGCTGTTTAACGAGTCGTACCGAGTGATGCGATAGATTGCAGTCGAGGAGACTTTTTAGTATCGTCAGAAGTGACTTTTCAGACCACACAGGACATTTCATTTTGACAACACAGGACATGTCATTCTGACAACAATGACCACTCAGGACATGTCATTCTGACAACAATGACCACTCAGGACATGTCATTCTGACAACACTGACCACACAGGACACGTCATTCTGACAACGATGACCACACAGGACACGTCATTCTGACAATACTGACCACACAGGACAAGTCATTCTGACAACGATGACCACACAGGACACGTCATTCTGACAACAATGACCACACAGGACACGTCATTATGACAACACTGACCACACAGGACACGTCATTTCTGACAACGATGACCACACAGGACACGTCATTCTGACAACACTGACCACACAGGCGTAGCACTCTGACAACACTGACCACACAGGACAAGTCATTCTGACAACGATGACCACACAGGACACGTCACTCTGACCACACAGGACACGTCACTCTGACAACGATGACCACACAGGACACGTCACTCTGACCACACTGACCACACAGGCGTAGCACTCTGACAACACTGACCACACAGGACACGTCCCTCTGACAACGATGACCACACAGGACACGTCATTCTGACCACACTGACCACACAGGCGTAGCACTCTGACACACTGACCACACAGGACACGTCACTCTGACAACACTGACCACACAGGACACGTCATTCTGACCACACTGACCACACAGGCGTAGCACTCTGAGTCGCTGCAGCGTCTGCAGCTCCATGGCAAGCCGGTCAGAGCATTGTAGTTCAGATCTAGTTCCGACAGTTCTGTCAGGTTGCCCAGAGCAGGGGGAATCTCCCTCATCTGTAAGCCCCGCAGCACCAGGTTGGTCAGCCAGCTGGTTTGTTGGCACACGGCATGGAAGGCAGGTCAATGCAGGTTTTTCATGACAAGGACCATCAGCTCTGGAACCTGAGAAGAGAAAGAAATTTCATGGACTAACTTTCAATCTTTTCATGACCAACCACAAGTACTCACGTGGATGCTGCGCCAGACAGTCCTTTGTAGTTGTGTGCATCAGGTTTTCGCTGTGCATCAATTACACCATGTAATGTGGATTGCTGCTCAGTATCCATTTCCCATTCCCATGCTCCCCTCCCCCATCCCACTCCAAGTATCCTGGTGCACGCTGAACATTTGTCAACAGGTTCTTATTGTCTTGAGGTAACAGATTATAGCAGTATCGTGGCAGATGCTGAGGCAGACAGGGAACTCCACAACCATCTGTCTTCAATCTTGTGCAACTGGGTGCAGGGACTGTGACCAGTGCTGTCCCCAGTTTCAGCCCAGGACTTCTTTTGTCTACCCCTGAATTGTCTGCCCTTCAGTGTACTCTGCAGAATATCTTGAACATGGGAGTCAGGGCATAGGAACCTGCCTGTACCAGGCAAGCCCATCATGCTTGATGGCGCAAAAGTGTTTTTTTTTGTTTCTACCAGTGTAGGCAGACTTGCTGCCAGTCGTACGTTCACTGTGTGAGATGCATAGAATCTGTCTGAAGCACTGACTGCCTGCATTTTTTCCTTTTTGCTGGAGATGTACTCTCAGTGCATCTTTGTCTGCTTCCAAAACATATCACACACTGACATGTCTTGCTGGATCTTTATCACACAGATCTGATTTTCTGAATGAAATCGACACATAAAGCAAGTTCCAACATGATTTAGTCTGTACACGTTGACCTGGGAGACTCTTGCTACTTCCTTCACCCCCAACCACTTTTTGTGGATTGCACCTGCCACCCTCAAATAACACAGTCTACTCTTCTGACTGCTTGCCTGTTACATCCATCTGAAGATGCTTTTAGGGAGGGCGTTAGTGTTAATATCATCAGTAGGAACACATGCATAAAACATCGTTTTCCTTTTAACTTTTTTAAAGAGACGCATTATGCTCTTCTAAAAGATCCTTCTCAGTGAAGTTATGTAAGCAATCCTGAAGCACCCACACACACACACACCATTAACATTAAAAACACGTAGAAAAAAACAGAGAAGATTAATAATCCAACAGAGAAAAAAAAAAGAAAATGAAAGTGGGAGAGGGGAGAGAGAGAGGTTTGATAAAAGGTTTATACTGTTGATTAAACCATCTGACACTCTTATATGACATAAATCTGGAAACATTTCCATTTGTACAACCATTACAGTATTCAAATAATAGATATGCTTTTACTGTGAACATGGAGGTGTATAATATTCTTTAGTTCTAGTTCTTAAATCATACCCAATAAATGTAGAAAGATGCCTTAAAAACAAAAGATGTATTCACCACCAACAACAGCAAAAATGTACAACCTCAAACAGGTCGTCGGGGAGAGTGCTGATCTCACTGTCAGTCAGCGCCATCTTTTCCAGTTGCCGGCACTCAGAGATTTTGGGTGAATGGCTGTGAGCTTGTCACACTCCTGCAGCTCCAGGACCTGAAGATTGTGGAATTTGGTGAAGAAGTTGTCAGGCAAGGTCTTCACATCATGCAGGGCGCGATCAAGGGCATTGATGGTCTCTCCATATGGATCAAAATAGTTCATACTGAAGGTAGACGTACTCTCTGATACCATCACTGGCTCGATAGCAAAAACGTGAGCTTTGCAGACCGTGTGTAGCACACCTTACTGTGCAGTAGACGCGGCGCTTGAATAGGCAGTGAGATCCTGCAGATGGGCACTGCTCATAGTAGTCTTTATGGAGGCATCATCATGGGAGATGGCCATCTCCACAGTCTTCGTCCCCTCCTCCAAGCTCATCTGATACTCCAGCCCTCCGCACTGCTCCGCATAGATGTTACACAGTGAAGCGTAGACTGACAGCAGGGACGTCATGGCTGACTCCAACTGAGAGATCAACATACATGTCAGATGTCTGTCAATGTACTGGCTATGGTCTCTATCAAGCCACAATGTATCAAACTCTATTCGATGATCATCTGTGAATTTATACCATCATAAATTCAATAATGATCATCTGCCCGATATACCATTCAATCATGATCACCTGCTAGAAATACCATTGTGAATTCAATAACAATCATCAGACAAAATACCATCATGAACTCAATAATGATCATCAGTCAGATATACCATCAAAAATTCAATAATGATCATCTGTGAGATATGCCATCATGAATTCAATAATGGTCATCTGTCAATATGCCATAATGAATTCAATTATGATCAACTGCCAGATCTACCATCATGAATTAAATAATGATCATCAGCAATCATGTATTCAATAATGATCATCGGCAATCATGTATTCAATAATGATCATCGGCAATCATGTATTTAATAATGATCATTGACAATCAGTATTCAATAATGATCATCTGCCAGATAAGATAAGATATGATTATGTTTCTTATAGCCCAGCCGACCGCAAAGGGCCACATCAGGGCTGTCACCACGTTAAAATCAACTCACAAGTCATTCATTCACACAATTCTTTAAAATACATCGAAAAAACCATCTGAAAGTTTGTTAAATATCTTTCCACTGTAAAATCTCAGATCCGATGAAAAATGTTAACCTCTTTCAAGAACTCGAAAAATGTTTGTGTCTCACATCGTGCAAGTCCCAACACTCTAAAAGAATATGTTTCATTGTAAGTGGCACATGACATGGAATGCACCATGGAGCATCTTTCACTTTTTAAAAGGTAGGAATGGGTAAAATACGAATGGCCGGTGTGCAGCCAGCAAAGAACTGTTTCTTCTTTACGACCACCAGACGCAGAATGGGAGGAACTCCTTAAGGTTTGGACGGATCTGAAAGAGTTTGTTAACCGTCTGTGTATTCCAATCCTCCTGCCAGAGGTCTCTCACATAATCGTTTAATTTTGGGTTTCAGATCGGAGCAGGGATATATATATGTTGGACAATTTCTCTCTTGTGGCATTCTTGGCTAAATGATCAACCATTTTGTTCCCTCCGATGCCAACATGACCAGGAATCCAAGCCAGAATAATGTTGTAACCATCCGCTTTCAATTTAGTCAAAAGTTAAAAAAAGTGTAAAAGTTCTGCCAGATATGCTATCATGAATTCCATAATGATCATCTGCCAGATATGCAATCATGTATTCAATAATGATCATCTGCCAGATATGCAATCATGTATTCAATAATGATCATCTGCCAGATATACCAAGATGAACTGAACAATGATCATCTGTGAGATATACCAATATAATTCAACAATGGTCATCTGCGAGATATACCAACATGAATTCAACATTGTAAGACACTCAACATCCATGTAGCATCAGTCTGCAGCCAGATCTTCCACAGAGATATCAAGACTTTGTAAAATTGTTAAATACATGACCAAACAAAACACTGGGGTGTTAAGACAACTGCACACAGTAACAGCAAGGCCATCACCAAAAGATGAACATGCAAAAACAAAGGATCAATCCTGACATGAACTGACATACATACAAATGTTGACTTACTTCACACTTACTTGTCCAAACAAATGCCTTTTCTCCCACTACTTGGAATATCAGGAACCCCCCCCCCCCCCCCAAAAAAAAAAAAAAAAAAATTGTGTGGAGAGTGGGGAGCTCATGCTACTGGACCTACAGGAATACAAGAGTGGTCTCCCTTGACTGACACAAACTCATTCACTTCACTCAAATACAAATCAGTTTTTTTTCCATTTCCTGTCATGGACACATCTCTCTCCCAGTTCAAGCACAAAGCCCTCCTGAGTTGGTCTTGTTGGAACTTGCCAAAGTTCACCAAGACAGTTGTAACCATGGGCCTTGGGGGGCTGTGATGTAGAAAAGACGTTCACAGTTACTGTTCAAAGCCATGATTAGTGTGCATCGGCCCACTCAGGACTTACCCCAGTGGGACCCCATCACTCCACAAGAAGGCCATCAAGAGTAAAACTTGTGTGTGCAGCCTAAGTAGTGCCTGGTTAGACTTTAATTTTTGTCGCCAATAGTTGGGCTTAAGAATAAATGAGAAAGGCACTTTCCGGAGGTTTAATGAGATAACAGCAGCCATGGGTTTTTGCATTTATGCTACCTTTTTAACCCTTTGTGTTGCACATCCATTAGGGAATGTCTCTGTGCTTTTGGACATGAATTTATCACAGCAATAGAACTGCCTTTGTTTCTTCTATGTGTATACAATTTGGAAGGTCAATGTGCCTTTTGTTACTGTGCTTTTGGCTTATTGTTATCATATCCTTGAGTATGATTTCGTGATAATTTTGTTTTGGACATGACTTTTGTCGAAAAGGACCTGTATTCCGTACTTTACTCTCGCCCAAGCACTGAATAATTTGATGATAAATTTGATTTTTCAGACCCTTCCTTAAAGGAATGGCTCTGTAGTCCTTCTTTTGTTCCATTTGACTTGTACATCTATGTTCGGACATTGCTTGGTTGTGACTTATGGGGATTTGGCAAAAGTTCCTCCTGAATCATTTTGTGCCCAGATATAGCAAGCCCACTTGCTAAACTGTTGGCGGCAAATTGAATGGACTTCAAGACACACCTGTTGATTTTAATGTGGTGACAGCCCTGATATAGCCCTTTGCAGTCGGCTGGGGTATAAACAACATAACCTTACCTAACTAATTTTGTGCTATGCTCTGTGTCTCAGCGTGAACAATTACTAGCCAACTAGTCACTGGCTGGGAACCTGTCTGTGTTAGGCTGATTTCAGGGGTCTTCTCCTTTTCCTGATCCTGACTCCTTCTTTTGCTTTGATTGTTCATTGCATAAGGAGGACAGGGACAATCTTTAAACCTCCAGGAATCTTTTTTATTAATACAATTTTGGTTCTGGCGCCAGGTTCTGGAGTGAGTTTCAGGCAGCCTTGTGCTTGAGTCCTAACTTTTGGCTCCCAGGTGAGATCCCACTGTCCTCTTCAGTATTCTGATATTTGGATAGGTACGTACGAAGAAAAGGATTTTTCTGACTAAAAGTAGGTTTAACCCTTACGCTGCCGACGTCACATATCTGTGACCATGTGGCTCACTGCTGACATCACCGAAATGCGACTAACTAGGGTTACTTAACTCCTGATACTCTCACTCTCCAAGCTGATTAGATAGAAAGCCATCAATAAACTTCACAGCTGGGGGATTCCCTCTGTGCTCACAGCCATTTGCTTCGTTAGAGCGCTGTTCAGTTAAGTGTTGTTGTTTCTTTTTATCATTTTAAACAGATTGTTTTTCCACTCACTATGATGTCACAAACAAGTACTTCACATACTTGACCTCCCCGTATATTTACCACAGATCAGGCGCTGGAAATATTGAACAGATGGTCAGTTGATCCTGATTCAGATGAAGAAGACTCAGATAATGACCAGGAAACATTATGGGATAGCGAGAGCTTGACCGAATTACTGCAAAGTAAGGCGTTGGACGCACGCCAAGTGGTAGGGAACAAAGAGAAGACAAGAGATAGACTAGAGGCAGGCTCAGCGCTTGTGCCCAGTGTTTTGGCGTTGAGCCAGATAAGATCAGATAATGTTGCTTATAGCCCAGCCGACCGCAAAGGGCCACATCAGGGCTGTGGCGTTGAGCCAACCAGCAGTGACTGACAGTTGAAGGTGTATGTGAGGGGGCAAGCAGGACAAATAGCTAAGACTAGTAAAAGGCAATGAACTTCAAACACAACTGGCTTGCAGGCTGAGGTTGAATGGGGCGTGGCTGACTGACACGTGTCAGAGGTGAGCAGCAGAGATGTGTCTGAGTGAGAATTATGATCAGCTTGAATGGCTCCCCATGTTCCAGAGACCAAGAGGCACGTGAATGACTTTGTTTTCATAAAAAAATATTGCTTTCAACAGTGATAGTGAAAGGGATATGTGTGTGTGTGTGTGTGTGTGTGTGTGTGTGTGTGTGTGTGTGTGTGTGTGTGCGTTCCCTTTTTCTTTCTTTCATGTGTACCAGTTAGGTATAAGAATGTGTGTGTGTGTGTGTGTGTGTGTGTGTGTGTGTGTGTGTGTGTGTGTGTGCTTCCTGCTGTTGGAGTAGTTGGATTTATGGCTGTTGCTTTTTTTTTCTCTGTTGGATATACCATACTTTATGGTCTTCATTTGTTAGTGGAGTATTTTTCCTCCCTTGTTGCGAGTTTGTCGGCATGCTTTCTTCTTTTTTACGTGAAGAAGAAAGATAACATTCATTTTTTTATTTTGCATTTTTTTTTGCACTTGAAATTACTAAAAATTTGAAATTGTTGTCGACTAACCATTACTAACATGTTATAATATGATAAAAATTCAGTGCATCTCCTCCATTTTACAAAAAAATATAGCATGAGAATTGGTATATCCGCGTTTCACATATGCTGGTATGAAATAAGAGTTTTTGGGGAAAATGGCTGGCGATGGGGATTTATGCAAAACAGAATGTCTGGCGGTGGAAGGTTAAGACATACTTACCTACCCAAACAGCTAAAACTCCCTCCTTCCTCCTTGCAGTTGGGAAAAAGGGAGAAAATTGATTTGCATTGGAGTGAAGTGAGTTTGTTTCACTGAAGGGAGACCACTCATATTCCTGTACACTGAGTAGCATGGGCTCCCCACTCTCCACATATTTTGGGGATTCCTGATGTTCCACATAGTAGGAGAAAAGGCATTTGTTTGGACAGGTAAGTATATCATAAAACTACTTTAAGTAGCAAAAATCCTTTCAGTATACAACAATTTGTAAGGCAACAGTTAATAATTCCTGACACATTCATGGCAAATAAGATGGAACAAAGTGTGCTGAGTTCAACGGCCGTTTTGCTGAACTTACCATTGCTCTTATCATTAGTAGTAGTTGTAGTACTTTCATTTTACATCTTTTCACAAAATTATGTGATATCAGACGACTCTTATTATTATTCTTACTGGTTGTGTACTTCTTCCACGATTCTTGATGAGAAAATCAGGGCATCATGCTCACCTGTGCGCGTGGCATGTTGGGCTTTCCTCCTGAGAATAGTTTCTCATATTGTGGCAACAGCAACTGTAAAATAAAATAAAACAGTGATACAACTGGACTACATACTCCATCTGCTGAAGGAGTAATAACAAAATACAAAGACTGCAGACATTCATGAAAAAGAAAGAAAAGAAAAATCCTTTTTCTTCAGCTCACAGAACATGGATGCAATGCTCTTGGTTAAGTCATGCTGGGATGTGTCTATGTCTGACAAATAATATCACCACAATGCAGACACCATACGTATCAACAGAAATGTAACAAAGTTCAGTAGAAATTTTGTATCCATATATGAGGCCTTCACAAAGACACTGTTAAGCTGGTTTGTTTGTTGTTTTTCTTCACTTTCTTACTTCATAATTTTGCTGTGCTGAGATGATTGACAAGATACCAAAATCAGAGTTAGTCCATTTTCACATCATCAAGATGGGATCACTAAAACAACAAAACAAAACAACAAAAAAGTTGATTACTTCTTTATCTGAAGAAGTTTTGATACCAAACACAAATAATACCGAACACAAATGTGTGTCTTATGCTATATTTGTGGATGAAATCTACAGAAAATCTTATGCTATATTTGTGGATGAAATCTACAGAAAATCTATCTGTTTCATGAAATAAGTAAACCGTGCACTTGCTTCATGAAAACAACGAAAATGACCACCCATGGCACGAAATGCTCAAAATGATATTCGAGGAAAAATATATGAATGTGTACTGTAATCATGATCTAGGGTAACAACCATGTTTCCCATTCCAATACTGTTAATCCTTACTTTGGACAATCCAAATACAAATAATGGGTTTGGGCCGTTGGAGCCTTGTGATGTTCAATTTGTAAACTACACGCAAGGAAAAATCCATGCTTTTCTCTATCATCCATAGATTGTTTTTCACACTAACCAACAAACAAACATGGTGGTAGCAGACCGTTTTCACACCAACCAACAAATAAAACATGGTGACAGAAGAAGGAATTCAGCTTTGCCGTACATTTACCACAGATCAGGTGCTGGAAATATTGAAGAGATGGTTAGCTGCTCCTGATTCAGATGTAACCATATCACGATCAGCAGGCACACGGACGACAGACAAACACGCTAATGATGTTTTGTGATCCACTATAATTTGTCTAGGAAATGGCCAGAGCAACCGCCAAGCCGAGCGTCGGTCTCGTCGCGCATGCGTATCTTCAACCGCATTCTATCACATCTCCCCCTTTTAATGGAAAACAGGTGCACCGAGTTGCACAGAAACTTATGAATTTAGAGTCTGTTTGGGATAACCGAGGAGAGACAGTCTTTGACAAACTTCAACACAATTCGAAAACCCAGGCCGGTACGGGTACCACAGGGTGAAGAGGATGGTGTTAGTCCCTGTATCGTGCTGGAATGACAACAGCTCGTCCACAGCGGGTTGTCTGAACGAAACAGTGATGCTGTAGATGGACCGGTCTGGATGGCTGCTGTAGAAGGCAGGGCGTGTGTCCCGGAGGGTTTGGCTGTGGCATTGGATACCAGCCTGAGGTGTTCCTGGTGACTGGGATCAGCCAAAGGATATACTTTTGGCTGAGGTCAGGACAGGGGACCCTGGTTCAGTTGGGATTGAGGCAGGCGGCACTCTGAGCAAAGGCACCCTGAGGGATGGAGTGGGATAGGCGGAGTGTCTGCGGTTCCGCCTGTACCGCATACCTTGGAGTTCTCCACCAGGTAAGATCTGGCGCGATCTGTCGAGGACTCTGGCAGGTTTGGACATTGGGGATCATGATCCAGTTTCTGCAGGACATAGTCTCCTGGAGGAGCTCAGGAAGGGATCGAACTCCAGATGCCTATCGTAGTATTTCTTGTTGTTCTCTTGGCTTTAGCATCCCTTTGAGCTATGGTCTCTCGTCATATTCCTGCGGTTTCAGTTGACAGGAATGTTGGAACTGTAGTCCTCAATCTTCTTCCCATGGCGAGTTCAGCTGGACTCACTCCTGTAGACGCGTGGGAGTTGCTCTGTATGCGAGAAGAGCAAGAAAAGGGTCCTTCTGTTGCAAGATTCCTGGCGATCTGCACTCCTCTCTCTGCTTCTCCGTTGCTCTGCGGAAGTAAGGACTACTGGTAGCATGCGTGAATGCCAAGTGTCAGAGAAGGTCTGAATTCGATGAGGAAAACTGTCGCGTTGTCGTGAACAACATTCGGGATCCCATGATGGGCAAAAATGTTCTTCATTTTTCCGATCACACAGGCGATGTTATGGTTGGCAGGTGAGCAATTTCCAAATATCTGGAGAAGTAGTCGATGACGACAAGGTACTGAGAACCTTTGACTTCACACAGGTCGGCACCAATCATTTGAAAAGGCCCTTCAGGTAGAGGTGTAGGTCTGAGAGGCTCTGATCTCTGCGATGGCTTCTTTTCATCACAGAGGGCACAAGAGCGTACCTTTTGGGCAATTTCTTTGGAGATTCTGGGCCACCAAACAGCATTGTTGGCGCGCTCGCGACACTTGGTGAGCCTTGGTGTCCGGCATGGATGGCTTCCAAGATTTCCTCTTGCATAGAGACTGGGATGACAATGCGATTTCCTTGATGAGTAGCCTTCGTGAACACTGAGCTCGTTTCGGACTGCATAGAGCTCCTGGAGTTTCAAGGTTGACATCACTCTTGTAGACGGGCCATCCTTTTGCTGTGTACTCGAGCGCTGCTCTGAGGGTGGGTCACTCTTTGTTTCTTCTGCAATTTTGGGAGCTGCTTGTCTGACACTGGCCAGGTTGACCGACAAGGTCGATATGAGTCACAACGTCATCCAACAACTGGCGTTCTTGTGGGCTTTCCGGCTCTGTCTGGGGGCTTCTTGACAGTGTGTCGGCGATGATGGGTTCTTGCCAGAGTGAAAACAGCTATCGGGTTGAACCACATCATGCGCATAAGGAGCCGCTGGCAGCGAAGGGCGTGTCCTGAAGATCCTTGGTGTTGATAAGTGGTAATGAGAGGCTTGTGATCTGTCTCCAGTTTGAAGTCTTCTAGTCCCACAAGGTATCTGGAGAATTTTTCGCAGGACCACACTGCTGCTAGGCATTCCTTTTCTATCTGAGCATAGCGCGCTCAGCAGGTGTGAGGGTGCGTGAACAGTACGCAACAGGTTTCTTGACCCATTATGTTCTTGGAGAAGGACGCCACCAAGTCCATAGCTGCTGGCATCACTGCTCACTGTTGTGGGTTTGGCAAGGTCAAAGAAGGCTAGAGTCGGAGCCGCTGACAACATGGTTTGACGGCACTAAGACTCGCTTGCTGAGGATTTCCCCACATCCACTCCTTGTCCTTTTCCAGTAGCTCTGTCATGGGACGCAGGGTGCTGACAGATGTGGAATGAAGCGTCCAAGAAAGTTGACCATTCCCAGGATCCTTTTCAGGTCAGTGATGTTCTGTGGCTCTGGATGTTGATCATTGCTTCGACTTTTTCGTTGCTTGGACGAATACCTTCTCCGCTGATACAATGACCCAGGAAATCAATGCTGCTTTTCCAGAATTCTGACTTCTCCTGGTTGAGTTTGAGACCAACCTCTGTGAGTCTCTGCATAACTGCCTCAAGGTGTCTCTCATGCTCTTGTGCGTTCTGGCTGTGGATCAAAATGTCATCAAAGTAGCAGATGACATTGCTGACTCCGTGAGAATCTCTTCCATCTTCCTTTGAAAGATCTCTGGGGCTGAGCTAATGCCAAATGGTAGTCTTTTGTAGTAGAATCTTCAAAGGGTGTCATAAAAGTTGTCAACTTTGCTGTCTGTAAGTCCAGAGGAATCTGCCAAAATCCTGACGTGGCATCTAGTTTTGTAAACACTGTTGACCCCTTCAGCTTGTGAAGAACGTCATCGATCGTTGGTATCATATACCTTTCTCTCTTCACAGCTAAATTCAGCTTCTTGAGGTCCGTGCAGATCCTGACTGCTCCAGATTTTTTCATAACAACAACCATTGGTGCGCACCAATCTGTTGGTTTGGTAATGGCCTCGATGACATTGGCTGCTGACATTCTCTCTAGTTCTGCTTTCACCTTCTCATACAGTGGAATTGGTATCCTCCTTGCCGTCGAGATGCTGTAGGGTTGAGCGTCGTCTTTGAGTTGAATTTTCACGGGAGTGCAGTTGACAGGCTTATCATCAAGCTCCCCAAAGATATGAGAGGAAACCTCGTTAATGCGCTGGACAAGGAGAAGTTGGCACGCTGCTGTTCGTCCCAAAAGATTGTCAGTAGTGGTTGAGTCAACAACGAAAAACTGCAAACAGTGAGGTCCATTTTCCGTTTTGACAGTTGCAGTGAACTGTCCTCTGCAGGGTAAGGGACCAGATGGGCTACAGAGTGCTACCTTGTTTGCTGTAAGGGAGAGGCAGGGGAATTGGTTGTATTGGGATGAAGAGATGATAGACACATCAGCTCCCGTGTCTATCTTGAAGCGGACTGGGGTGTTGCAGATGTCCAAATACGTGAACCATGGTGGCTCACTGGCTGGAGTGGAGATGGAGCCCAGGTAGTATGTCTCCCACTCGTTGACCTCTGGCGCCGGTTCTGTCTGCAGACATTGATAAAATGTCCGTATTTCCCGCACTTGCGACAAATTTTGCCGCGAGCAGGACACTCGTTTCTGCTGTAGTGTGGTTCCCGACCACAGTTGCCGCACGTTCCACCTCCTCGATGATGGTCCGTACCGTCCCGCTGTCCTCTGCGTGTTGACCTCTAATGTATTGACCTCTGGCGTGTTGACCTCTGGGTTGATGGCCTCTGGCGTGTTGACCTCTGTTACCCCTCTGCGGTGAGTTGAAGTGGGCGAAAGAATGCCCTCCGTGGCCACCACCACGGTGCAGTCCCCGTTGTGCACCTCGAAAACTATGGGAGTGCACTGCATCAAGGCTGGCGCTCATGTCACGTTGTTCCCTCATCTGCTGCTTGACAAGTTCGTGCTGTCTTGCTATCTGGATAGCATCTTTGAGAGTCAGGTTTGGTTGAAGCTGCAGTTTCTCTGAGAGGTCCCTGTCACAGAGACCTACCACCAGTCGATCCCTAATGGCGGTGTCCTTACAACCGAAGTCTGCACTCTCAGCCAGTTCATACAGTGCACGAATGTAGGTCTCCACATTTTCACCCTGTGCCTGGTTGCGCAGGTTAAATTTTGCACGCTCATGAATTATGTTTTTCTTTGGAGTGAAATGTGCATTAAACACTTAATGACATCATCAAAATTTGTATCTGGTGGATCTTCATCTTGCCTGGTGACCAGTGGTGATGGTGAAAGTAGAATATATCCTTTCAGCATCAGGCCCCATGCTGTAAATCAGACTGGACACTTGAACTTCAAAGTCCTTCTTAGAGAGTTCACTACAAGTGCGATAGCGAAGAAATCTTTGACGCCATGAGGGCCACTGTTCTGGTTGTGAGAAGTCAAAGGCATCTGGTGGTTTAAATGCCATGACTCGTAAGAACCCGACCAAATATAAAAACTAATTTGCTTGGAAAAGAATGCTAAAATTCACAATCCCAACAACAAAAAACGTAATATGAAACACACCTGAGCGTCAATCATTAAATTTTGAGGGAATTCACACTTATCTGACAATTCTGCACGCTGTCCGTTGACTTCGTACTCGTAACCTGTTCGGTCGAACGGCACAGAGAGTCGTTCGAGGAAAAAAAAGGTAAAACGTCACTGAGAGGCACTGTCCACTTATGGGAGCGTGGCACTTGAGGACCGCTGCCACCATATCACGATCAGCAGGCACACGGACGACAGACAAACACGCTTAATGATGTTTTGTGATCCACTATAATTTGTCTAGGAAATGGCCAGAGCCAACCGCCAAGCCGAGCGTCGGTCTCGTCGCGCATGCGTATCTTTCAACCGCATTCTATCACAACCAGGAAACATTATCAGACAGGGAGAGCTTGACCAAATTCCACAAAGAGAGACTGACTCTGCTGGACATGTGCCAGGCTAAGAAGCAGTATAGTAAGCCAGCGTGTGTGTACGAGTGTGTTGTTGGCTCTGGGCCAACTAGCAGTGACTGAACTGAAAGCTGTGTGAGTGAGAGACTTGAAAGGGGGCAACGAATGGCTAAGAGACAATGAACAGCAAGCACAGCTGGCTTCCAATGGCTCGTGGTCGAAGGGGGTGTGGGCCGACCGATTCGTGTCAGAGGTGTGCTGCAGAGATGACCGACACTGGGAATTATATGACCAGCTGGACTCGTACGCCTAGGAGAATGGCTCCTCAGGTTCTAGAGACCAGCAGGCAAGTGAATGACTTTGTTTTATTAAAACATATTGCTTTCCACAGTGAGAGTGAAAGGAATGTGTGTGCATGTGTATGTGGTGTGTGTGTGTGTGTGTGTGTGTGTGTGTGTGTGTGCTTGTGTGTGCAATGATATTCAATTTGTGGACTACTTCCAGCTCTTCTTCTGTTGTTGCAATATGTGCATTTGTAGTTGTTTTTTTAATTTTTCTGTTGAATATTACATACTTTCTGGTCTTCATTTTGTAAGTGGAGTATTTTTCTTTCTATGTTTGATGGCATGTTTTCTTCTTCTTTATGTTGAAACTAAAGATAACGGCAAATGAAACAAACTGCAGCATTACTGGAACACGACAAAAAAGCAGAAGAGTACACAAAACAAAGTGTGAAGTAACGCAGTTTTAATGCAAGACACAAAACAGGACAAGAAATTTTCAGCAATATGCCTTCCCCAGCGACAAAAAAAATACAGACAAAAACATGCACAATACTCCCCTTGTGAAGCCAAAGTGGTGAATGAATAAGATAACATTCAATTTTTTAGTTTTGCGGGTTTTTTTGCATTTGAAATTACCAAACATTTGAAATTGTTGTTGACTAACCATTACTTACATTCTAGAATCTAACAAAAGTACAGTTTATGATCTCTATTTCCAAAAAGAAAGCATGGGAATTGGTTGCTTTTCCAAAAATATCCGTATTTCACACATGCTGGTATGAAATACGAGATTTTTTTTTCAAATGGCTGGCAATGGGGATTTATGCAAAATTGAACACCTGGCAGTTAAAGGGTTACCGAAATAAGCAAATATTGATGATTGAGTGTGAACGTATGTGTGTTTGAAGAGAGAGAGAGAGAGAGAGAGAGAGAGAGAGAGAGAGAGAGAGAGAGAGAGTATTTGTGTGTGTGTTGAGCATTCATATGAATCCATAAGATACTTAAGTTTAACTATTGATAAAGAAAAAGACCTTTCCATATTACAGAGGCATCTTTTTCTTGGCATGTTTTGTATGTTTTGATCTTGAACCTTTGAAAAGATCACCACTGTATTGCTATCATTTTATGATCATATTACATGCACAGTGTTAACTTTGCTTTTGAATGAGAACATTCTCCTTGGAGAGAAATATACATGAAGTGATATGGTACCTTCTTTGCCACAAGAGCTGTGTAAGTCCAGCCACTCAGCATGCAGGCGTACATGAGCTCATCAGGAAGCAGACTGGCTGGTTTGATAGGTGGAATGTCGACAAAGTGAATTGGCTCATCGATGTGCTTTTCCTGCCAGCCTTTTATCTGTTTCTGGTCTAAGACCAGCATGGAAATATTTGGTGTTAAATACAGTGATGATAAAACAATCACAACAGAGTAATGATTCTAACATTCATACACACACAAACACACACACATGCGCACACCCACATGCACATGGGCACACACATACTCAAAATGCATTTTGAAAAGGAACAGAAATCATTACAAGTAACAATAACAGAGTGATAATTTAACAACAAAACCAGACCAGACAAAAGATACAAACTCCCAATCATTAAATAAACACAACGTAATGCATATCAACAACTGATAATCTCAATTCTCTTAGGCATGTTATCACTCACACACACACACACACACACACACACACACACACACACACACACACACACATTCCCCTCGCATCCTACCATCTTTGTGGAATACCCCATCTGCTTGACTTCAAAAAGTTCAGAAAGTGCTTTCTGATGTAAGAAGGAAGAAAAAAGGCAGTGAACTACTTAAAAGTAGTTTCATGATGTATCTAACCTGTCCAAACACATGCCTAACTGTTGTGGAACATTGCAATATCATCAGGATCTTTTGGGGAAAAAAAGGGGTGGGGGAGGGGTGGGGGGGAGAGAGCTGACGGCTAACCATGCCTCCATAACCGATTAGACAGACAGAACAGTTCGAACTTTTGGCTTCGTCTGCAGGATTGACCCTACAGGAGAAGCGTGCGCAGGAGGTCATGAAGGAGATAGAAAAGCTTGGGCTGGACTGACTGCTGTCCACAAAATGAGGGAGAAGGGTAAGGTGAGGGGGAGACAAGATGCTGGTCCCAAATGAACAGGGGCAAGAGAAAACGTAGTCTCTTGAACATCTCAGTTGCCCTTAGATTATCTGAAGAATGGAATGAGTCCCAAATATTGTCCCTCCAACCCAGGGAGAGATGACAGGATTTATAGAAGGTGGTCAAAAGACCTGCAGACGCTACAGCCACAAAGCCCTTGGCAAGGTGCAAAATTATCTGAAGGTCATCTACACACACAATGCCCTTTCTAAGGATGCTTCACAGGGACAATTCACAAAAGACTTGCAGGAGACATAATCATCTGCCCAAATATACACACACTGAAATACAGAGATCAGAAGTTTGACCCCTTTTGATTTTGACCTAACTCTTTTGTGTGGAAAAATGCAAATTACAATTCAAACACTCTATTTGCATAGCAAAGTGAGTGTCCCTGATGACAGACAAATGTATGGTTTGAATGTGAATAGGATGAAACCCTAGGGAGAGCTTGACAGCAGAAGGTCTTCAGAGAAGAACTCACCCTTCCCCCTCTCTCAGACAAGTGTTTTGGCCCTCACTCAGAACTCCATACCCTTGAAGGCTGCCAGGCTACATCCTGGCTATGACTCACAGATGCCCTTCTATTGCCAACTTTTTTTTCCCTAGCGCTGCTGGGATTCAAACCCGCAACTTTTTCGGTGGATGTCTTAATCCACTGCTAATGGATACCCGTTCTAAGTTGAGAAATTCAAGCGTTATGAAGTTCACTTTTGTTTCTTCTTGACCAGATCTGGCTGCCTCTGCCACTGCCTTCAGGGTTCTGGTCATCTTCTTACCTAAAATCCTGAGCTGTTTCACAAGAAAACAGGCTTCAATCAATCCCCTTGCTCCAGCCTCTATGGTGAGAATCTGGGAACATTTAGTAGAGGGACACAGATGTCATGAGTGTAGGCTCGAAGGCACCACTTGTGACATGAAGGGCAGATGTTTGACTCCGTAGCAGAGGGCTTGAAGGATAGAGATGCCATCATGTACAATGTCTGAGCCCAATGTTGGAGACAGGATGCAACAGAGCACAATTTGCTGACACTTTCAGATGAAATTCTTGCTTGTGAAGGAAGGGAGAAAGAAGCTCCCTTGTTCAAAGTGAAAGTGGGCATCAAAGGTCCCTTGTCCAATGTCTCATGTCCGAACTTCAAAGAACAGAAGTGGTGTGCCTTCCCTCACCAAGGAAAAGGAGAAAAGTGAACCATGTTCGAGCATGGTTCATGAAGTGAACTCACTAAGGGCAACTACTCAGTCAGTCTACTACCCATTTATGGAGGCTTTGTTAGCTCTCTGCTCTCCCAAGATTGTTTTTTTGTTGTTGTTGTTATTGTTGTTGAGGATCCTATAATACGGCAATGATCAACACCAAGTAGGATTAATTAGACTGAAGAGGTTTGATTAAAAAGGAAATAACAAAAAGAAGTAAACAATCGAAAAAAAGGAAAAAGGGATGGAAAAGCAAAGATAGAAGAGAAAGAAAAGGAAAGAAAAACCCAACTAAACAAAAAAAAAAACACGAAACATACTGAAAGCCTGTACGTACCAACCAGCATGCACAGTCTGTGCACATCAATGTCCATGAACATGCTAGGCATGGTGGGATAGCACATTTTGTTCCAGTCTAGTGATGCAGGCAGATAAACAAAAGTTTCTCCAATGCGATTCTTGAAGGCATTGTTGCCATGAACCCATGAGCTGGGTTTCCGGGCTAGCACTGTGATCTGTAATTCTTGCACTGAAAAGCAACAGATAAGAAAACAAACGTAGCCTCATTATATTCTATTGTATTATGCTGTATAACTTTATTGTGGACTGGTATAGATCAGTTAGAAGCGCACTGGACCCAAGATCCTGGGGTTGCAGGTTCAGAATTCTGCTGGGCCATTTGGCACAGTAGGGTTTGGGGTTTTTTCTCTAGGAGTCAACATTGGTTCTGAATCCATTTCTCAAAACGTCCTTTGAACAAGACCATAAACCAAGATTCTATGTCATGAACACATGCATAAAATCTTGCACACACATGAAATCCAATAAACTTTCGGAAGCGTAGACCAGCTTCTCTGTTGTTCTGGACGATATGTCTGCACACAGCACGCATCCTCCATGAAAACTTCTAGGTGTAATTGACTGATTTTCAACTGAATGAAATGGGAAATGAATGATTACCACCAACAGGCAGCTCTTCTGTTGGCTCTACACAGGTAGATACTTGATGTACAAACAAGTACAGATTAGAAACTCGGCCTCTAACTGAGGATAGGCACTCTATAATCAACAGACAAAATAAATCAATATTGTCATATAACTTTGGTGCTATATTAAGTACTGTCAACTGACAGAATGAAATAAATCAATAACGTCAAAAGCAGAGTAACATAAATCAATTATGTCACAAACTATTACTTGAAGAGAAATTCAGTGTACTCTCCCTGGGACATCATGTCATCCACTTCTCTTCTTCCATGTATCTTTTTTTTTACCCATCAGGACAGACTTTTCCATTGCTCTTCCTGGGGAAAGCATATCTGATAGAATCATGCCATTTACTTCTTTTCTGTTTGTCCGAGCAGAATTTTCAACTGCTCTTCCTGGAGACAGCATGTCACTATCCATTTCTTTCTTGTCTGAATGTTTCTGCTGCTCAGTCAAAACAGACTTTGCCAGAGACTGGCAGTCACATGACTGCTTCAGAAGAGAAAGCGGTGGTATGAGAGAGAACACATTCCATGCCAGACCTGAATCACAGATCCACTTCTGAGGTGGGGGCATTATCAACCCCGCCTACTGTGTGTGTTTGAAAAGTCTCCTGAGTTATCATTATCATCATCATGGAATTCCATCACAGGCTGCAAGAATATGTCTGTGACATCAGAGCTCTGAGCTCGGAACAAATCCAACCAGTTCCACATCATGGACCTACCATGAGAACTCTGATGCTTACATCGTTTTCTTTCCACTTCAAGTGACCTATCATGTAACAATCAGAGAACTGAGCAGGCCAACATATATGGTTATCTGAATCTCTACCTGTCCAAACAAATGTCCTATCCTTACTCAGAGTGGAACATCGCCAAACATCTGGATCATACACAAATGCAAGAAAACTGACAGGACAATCATTCACCTTATCCATTTTTTGAGCAGGTCTGTCCATAATGAGACAAGGTAACATTAGAAAAAAACTGGAAATGAAATGAGGCAGGGAACAGTAAACAATAAACAGTAAATAAGTGGGGTAACGTTTGCTCCCATAAGAAAACCTAACACAGAGTAACTTTTATTCAAGACTGCAAAGGCTATGCCAGTCTTGAATAAAAGTTACTCTGTGTTAGGTTTTCTTATGGGAGCAAACGTTACCCCACTTGTTTACTGCATTATTACAAAAAAAGCTTTTGTTGGAGATTACATGTTGAACATAAATTCCACTCATACAAAATAAATGTACATTCACCTAGATCATACATACAATGCTCAGAAACCCTGAGAAAGACTGAATGTCTCAATGGTGGCCGGCTCTGCAGTCATGAAATACGGGCTGGTACACCCATGGGGATGCTACTTTAAGGCTGTTATGAGTTGCATCCTGTAATCTGATTTACCTCTGTTCAGGAGCAGTTATGTCCCTTGATATCTTAATGGAGTGTCCTGCATGTGCCTGTACCCATCATCAACACAGCGCAGGCCTCCAAGGGTGGTACAGGACTGCTCTAAAGGCAGGTGAAGACAGTGCTTCTCTGGGTTCTCCCCAGCACCTTCGGTTGTTTCTTTTTCTTCTTTGCCTTAACTAGGCTGACCCTGGAGAAAGGTCCAGTGACAGTGAGGAAAGACCCACTGACCACAGGGAAAGTCCTGTTGACAGTGGGAAAGACTACAGCTTTGGATTCTCTCTTGTGGGCACACATGGGTGAAAGCCCAACAAAATCTCCTTCCTGAAACCTAACATTCTTTTCTCCTCCGAATACTCCATTCCTGAAAAGTGATATCTATTCCTGAAGAGTGAAAGCAATCTTATATATTCCTTTTATAGACAATGCAAGTACATTTTGTGATAAACTTGACACACACTGACAAACCAGCCATGAACAACAAATAAAAATCACTTACTTGAAAAAATACAACAGAACACAAAATGTTCCAAGGTGAAGCACTACTCCAGGAGTGTAGAATTGTCTTGTTTTCTCTCTTTGCTATTTGCTGTGATCATTAAGCTTTTCAGAATGTCAAATATTTCCTTATACACAAGATTTATGATGGCCTTAAAGTTGTGGTGTGTCAGTTTTACTACTTTATTCACCAAAAAGAAAAAAAAATTGAAACTATTAGAGCTCATTCACATACTTTTGACAGGTCCAAATGAAATGTTCACTATGTACAAAACAGTCTGTACACTATGCGTAATCACAGAGTTCGTTTTTTTGAAGAAAGACCTTATTGTCACCTGTTCACTAGTCTTCCTCTTTTCACCTGCATGGGCAGCAAACGTGCTTGTATTTGGATTGTCATTCTTGACTTAAGCACTCCTGTTTTCAGAAATGGCACTTTGAGAAGCAATTTCAGTGGTGGGGGCGAGGATAGACTGAGAGCATTCCAACTGGAACTGGACAGAGGAGCTGTTTTAGTGGCAGTGGGAAGGGGGGCAGTCCTGGTAGCACTGGAGTGGGGGACAATCTTAGTAGTATTAGAGAGGGGGACAGTTTCACAGCCACTAGAGAGGGGGACAGTTTTGAAGGTCTTGGAGTTGGTGGCAGTCTTGGTAGTGTTGGAGCTAGTGGCAGTGTTCCTGGAGCTGGTGGCATTCTGTTTCGCGCAGAGCAGTGCTGCCGTGTGTGCCTTGTCTTTGGCGTGGAAAAAACAGTGGTCGTTTTCCACTGGAGCCATAATTCAGAATCTTGTTACAGACAACACACCGGCACGTTCCTGCTTTGTCCACCTTTCTGCACCACACTTCAAAACAATCGCCATCTTCGTCTTCTTCTGGCCAGAGCCATCACCACTTGTTTTTTACCGATACGTCTATTGCAGAAACATCTGCATTAACAGGCACGTCCTTCAATTGTTGCTATCGCATGTGTTAGGCCCAAATTTGCTGTCGATAAAAATCTTCGCTCGCAAACTTTTTTCCCGGTTTAGACTACGAATGCGCATGAGCAAGAATGAAAAGGAAGGGAAGTAACTTTAAACCCTTTCTGTTTTGCCAAGCACCTGTGAAGAATCGCCGTTCGATACAAACGAAGACTAGTGGAAAAATGATACAGATAACTGAATTATGCAGATAAGCTGAGCTGACAGTCTGAAAGACTCTCTCTCTCGGTTTGGGTTTTTGTTGTTGTTTTTTTTTGCTTCTTTTTTTTTTTTTTTTTGCATTGGCATTTTCCTGAAGTCAAGTTTGCCATTCCTGAAAAGCCCTTTTGTCAACTGGTTCATTCCGGAATTCCAGAACACTCCCGAACTACTTTCACCCATGGTGCCCATAAGACCGTATGGCGAAAGCTTGGCTGTGTCTGGAGTGGCACTGTCTTCATCTGTCCGTGGGCAGGGTGGTTGGGTCTGTGGAGTGTGCTCAGCAGCTGGAGGGTAGTGTCTATTCCCGGGTGGGCTCTGCAGTCATGAAACACGGGCTGGTACACCCATGGGGATGCTACTTTGAGGCTGTTATGAGCTGCATCCTTAGTCTGATTTACCTCTGCTGTTCAAGAGCAGTTACATCTCTTGATATCTTAATGGAGTGTCCTGCGTGTGCCTGTACCCATCATCAACACAGCGCAGGCCTCCAAGGGTGGTACAGGACTGCTCTAAAGGCAGGTGAAGACAGTGCTTCTCTGGGTCCTCCGCTGCACTTCGGGTGTTTCTTTTTCTACATACAATGCTCAGAAACCCTGAGAAAGACCGAATATCTCAATGAGCAATAGGCAAGACTCAAATGCTAAACTCACAGCTGCTGCTGTTACAGTTATGGCAGTGGTGGAACACAGCAGCTTGTACTGGTGTTCCGTGTCATATCAGTGCTGACTGATAGCCATCAACATAACCCCCCCCCCCCCCCCCCCCCCCCCCCCCCCCCCCCAATTACTTTGAGATAACTTGCATCCTTTCTGTTCAACGATTCGGTATAGCTGACAGATTTTGCAAAGCCATGACTGGAGTCTTCTAGGCCAATCACAGAAAGCAACACAGCAATCTTTTTTTAAAAAAAAAAGTCTAAAAGCAGAGAAAAACTCTGTTCATTCCAGTATGTAGTAGCCGTGTGTTATGCCAGAAAAACTGAATGCTTTTGACTTCGTTCATCTTCATGTTCACCAGTCAACGCAAAGATCCTAATTGTCAGGACGGCAAAATTTGCTCAATTTAACTTGAAGTGTTTGCTTTTTAAGTGATCATGTCAACCAGAGATTCTACTGTGATCTTTGTGAACTGAATTTCACCATATTCTTTTTCAAACTTGGCTTCCTCTGTTGGCTTCTCTTTATTATTTCAGATTTGAATGATTCACATTATTGAGCTAACGTGACAGCTACAGAAAGCCTGTCAAACCAGAAACAAAACAAGATAATGACATACCAGTGATGCGGGTTGAATTTTGCAGCAGCCAGCCACCGACTGCAGTGAATTCTTCAACCAGTTGGGATCCAGGGCCTTGATGGCTTGTTGACTGGCCTGTTGCACACACACACACACACACACACACACACACACACACACACACACACACACACATATACACACTTACATATGTGTTGTATGCTTATTTACATTAATAGATATAATGTATTCATGCATACACAGATGCAATGTGTGCATACATGCCAAGTCAAACATACTGACAGCTTTCTTAGGATACACACATAATTCATTCACATTATCATACATATGTATAGTTGCCAGGATCACCAACCCCATCTCCTGACCACTGTTAAGGCACAAAGATTAAAATGAGTATTAAACTTACAGTCGTATCACTATAACATGTCCAAATAATCAACAAACAAGTATACACATAATAGCAAATGCTTACATGCATACAGGTATTATACAGAAATACAGGCTTTGCAGTAAATTGTGCTGAACAGGGAAAGTGAATACTAACAGCAGTTTCATGAAACACAGACCTGTCCAAACACCTTTTACCTACTTGGTGTGATCAAACACCCTCAACCAGGATCTTCACAAATCCTACATTTGGGGGAGCGAGGGAGCTTACCATGCCTCCAGGCTAGTGGCTGGCCAGCAGCAATGGCCTTTGAATGCAAGCATCACACCTGCTAGGGAACACTATATGGCCTTTGAATGCATGCTTCACACCTGCTAGGGAACACTATATGACCTTTGAATGCATGCTTCACACCTGCTAGGGAACACTATATGGCCTGTGAATGCATGCTTCACACCTGCTAGCAAACATTGTTTCAGTTCCCAAACCACTCCAAAACAGGGGAAGTGGAAGGGCGTCCTAGTTTTTGGACTAGCATTTCATAAAACTACTTTTAATGGTAAATTCCCTTGTTCTTTCCTTACGTATCCAACCAATGCTTGAAGAAATGGGTAAAACATTGCCATCACTGATACAAGTGTGGAGAAGTGAAGTAAAGTTACTTCTGATTTTTTCAGCCATTATTACAAGAGAAATCACTCTTACAAACAAATGACGTCAAACGCTCTTCAATCATAAAGATCAGATTGTAGATCCAAAATAGAATATGTTTCCATGGAAGATAGGTAAATATAAGTTGCATCAAAACAAGCAAACATTTAAGTCGTTTATTTAGTTCAAACATAAATCATACATTAATAATGAAAACATCAACGAAAAAGAGAAATCAGTTATCTGGGAATATAAATTGTTACAGTTACTAAGGTTTAGTTGCTACGATGATTTGCTTGTTTACATTTTGTTTTAGGAATGAATCTTAAATAAATGTTAGCGAACCGCCCAGAGAACGTGGACAAACGAGTCACAAGACAAAACACAACGCGTTTCGACCTCTTAGGTCTTCGTCTGGTGATATATAAACGAATAAAACAACGAAAATTCACTTAGCTTTGATCGCTTCAGATCGTTTAGGGTTCGGCGCAAGGAAGAAGGCATGCGTTAACGCCTTCTTCCTTGCGCTGAACCCTAAACGATCTGAAGCGATCAAAGCTAAGTGAATTTTCGTTGTTTTATTCGTTTATATATCACCAGACG
This sequence comes from Conus ventricosus, assembly GCA_018398815.1. Taxonomy (NCBI): domain Eukaryota; kingdom Metazoa; phylum Mollusca; class Gastropoda; order Neogastropoda; family Conidae; genus Conus; species Conus ventricosus. The sequence goes on from CM031602.1 coordinate 56,970,478, forward strand.
AAGACCTAAGAGGTCGAAACGCGTCGTGTTTTGTCTTGTGACTCGTTTGTCCACGTTCTCTGGGCGGTTCGCTAACATTATTTAAGATTTGTTTAGATTTCCGCCTGCAGTCGTCTCGCTTTGCAACTAGATCTTAGGAATGAAGACAAGCAAAATCATCGGAAACTTGATGAACTTTCGTTTAATAGTTGTTGGTTAGGATTAGATTATTATACTGAGTTTATCGTTAGTTTGTTGTAGTATTATTTTTGCTTCAATGTCATGTTGGTAGGATGATGTTGTAGAGTTGGTCGTTAGATTTGTTTCGATGTTATGTTGTTAGGATGATGTGGTAGTGTTGGTCGTCAGATCAATTGACGACGAGCATGTATAAAAGGAGATGTGTGTTCATGGTTCTTCTTGGGTTGTTCTTGAGGTTGTTCTTGGGCTGTTCTTGCTGACGGATCTCGCTGACAGATGCTTGCTGACCATCTTTGCCGACATAAAAGAGAAGAGAAACATCAATTTTGGTCTGGTCTCAAGATTGTTTGCCTGGCTGATCTGAGCGCTGGCTGCTTGCTGTCTCTGCTACTTCTACTGATCCACAATACCCAGCAGATTTAGTCGGCATGAAAAGTCTGTGCGAAGTGGCAGGCACGAAGATGAGATTGAGCATCCGACACATGTAAGATCGAGTTGAAAATCCTTGGTTTCGATCGGGCTCTTGCCTATGCCCAAAGGCCACTTTGCCACAGATTTTTGGTGTCAGAAGTGGGATTATGGACCATAATAATGAGGTAAGCCTGTATTGACAGCAGACCAGACTCAGTAAGCCGGCTGCGGTCCAGACCAGCTTCTTCAGATTAGATTATGGACATCAATGAAGAGATGATGACCATTGGCGAACCCCAAGATCAACAGAACACTGATGCTGGCAACCAGTTTCAGCAACACAGCAACCCCTGCAGACTCTACAAGCTGCGTAAATTTTCAGGCAATGGCGACGTGGAGGACTTCGCCAGGGAGGTGCGCCTCATCCTGCAACTTCAGCCCATCCCAGACCGCTTAGCGGCAAGCTGGCTTCTTAACTCACTTGACGGGCGAGCCAAGCAAGAGATCTGACACGGGACGCAGGGGAGATCAACTCAGCTGAGAAGATAATCAAAATTCTTGAACAAGAATGGGGGGAACAAAAAGATCACTCAACACTGACGGCGACCTTCTTCAGGTGACAGCTTGGTAGGGGCGAGTCTATAGGCGAATACGCATCAACACTCCGCATGCTATGGGTCAAGATCTACGAGGCGAATCCTGACGCGCCTCTCGAGCCAACATTACTTCGGGATGCCTTCATCAACGGTCTGCACCCGGCATCCTTGAAGAGGGACATGAAGCAGTTTACAAGGGAACACCCCCGAGCTACCTTCATAGAAGCAACAAAGGAAGCACAACAATGGATACGCGAAGACTCCATCGCCGAGAATGCCATCAAACAGACATCACTGGCCACGGCATGCTGCAGCGGCTGGTGGAGAAGATATCGGTGCTGACGCTGAAGACGGAAGCCCTCAAGCAACACCTGCATGGCAGCATAGAAGAGCAGCACGTCAATGCCCCTAGAAGTCGACAGCAGCCAGCGATGTCCCCTTCCAGAATGCATCCCCATCAGCCTTCCTTCACCCACCAGCCAGTTTCCCAGTCTACACGGACATGCTGGTGGTGCCAGCGCAAGGGACACGTCCAAGCAAACTGCCGAGCAAGACAGCAGCATCTCCAAAGGCAGCAAAGACAAAATCAACAGGGCTACAGGGTGCAGGGAAATGAGTAACCCCTGCTGTTAAGGAAAACCAGGCAACCGGGGGAGGGGGGGGGGGGGGGAGGAAGAAGAAACAGTCACCAACAATAGAAGTTAAGTTCGGAGCAAAAGGCTGCACATCAAAGGAAGAAACGAAGACCAACCTCGCCGGAAGATGTCCGACGACTGAAGTCAAGATTAACGGCAGGACAACACAGGCTCTCATGGACACAGGCAGCGAATTAACGACTGTCACAGAAGCTTGGGCTGCAAGAAACCTCAAGAATCTTCGACAAGAAGATGGCCTCATCAAAATACGAGCAGTGAATGGGGCAGAGGTGCCCTACTCCACCATCTGCTTGGTCGACATACGAGTCTTCAATACCCTCTGCTCAAACACCCCGGTCTTCGTAGTCAAAATGCCTACGGAACCATTTATGAGGGAGAAGAAGGAACGAGTCCCAGTACTGCTGGGATGAACGTTTTGGAACCCTGCCTGAACAACGCTTCAAACCTTCCTCCAACACTTCAACTCTTAGCGCAAGAAATCAAGAAGAAGAAAATGTCTACCAAGGGCATCGGTCGTACGATCTCCCATCAACACATCCCTGGCTTCTCTATTGTGACAATCAAAGTCTCAAGCCCGAAGACCGACTACATATCCCTGATGGCTTCGCTATCGACGCAACCATTTCCCCAGGCTCCCCCCCAAAAGAAACCAGTTCCGCTGCCTACACCGGTTCTACTGCCTAGAAGATCCGTAAGACTTGAAAGCAAACCAAGACGTCTACTCTGAAAATCCAGTAATTTTTGGTTGAGAGAAGAAAAAGAAAAAAGAGAAAGACTCTTAACAGTGGTTAGGATTAGAAAATAGGCATTCCCTATCGGAAAAAGATGAGACATTTGGAGAAAGGAAAAGCAAAAGTCAGCAAGAACTTTAATATTCTTTCGAAAAGTTCATTTTTGATAAACATTTAAATTTTACATTCTTTTGATAATGTCCTTTTTTTTTAGCAAATATATAATTGTTTTAAAAAGTTTAAATTTCATTACTCTCTTGACAATGTTCATTTATTAGCAAATCTTCCATAGAAATAATATTTTTTTTCTTTCGTGAGTATAGTGTGGCTACAGAATGGTTAAGAACGAAAGAAATTCCTTCTCCGTGTTCCCCTTTTGATTCTCAGTGCCTTATTTATAAAATAACGCACTAGAATCAAATCTTCTCCTGAAATAAGTCGTAAAGTGCCTTTGTTAAATTGCCCTTTCTTCCCCTTGTTTCAAACTCACCTTATTTACAAAATAATGCAGTTTGAATCTTTCATTTCGGTTTGCCTTGTTTAAACAACAACGCAAGCTGAATGAAAAGATGGCATGTCACGTGAATAATCGGCATTTTCCCCTTCTATTAATATTTGATTATCATATTGCTTATTAAAAATAGTGACATGAGTCAAATTGTCTTAATCTCTTTAAAAAGAATAAGAAGTATCAAATATACTCTATTCTTTTCATTCAAGGAAGACCTTGAATAATCGAGAGAGGAGGGAAGGGGAAAAGTGCTAAATATTATTAAATTTTGCTTCTTTTTTTTTTGGGAAGGGGCAGTAACCCTAATACAGGAAACTGACTAGGAAGTGGAGTTAAATACTCATCCTAGCACCTGTCCCAACTTTCGATTCAATGAGGGCATTGAAAAACAAGAGTAGGGGCAAATGTGGAGAAGTGAAGAAAAGTTACTTCCGATTTTTTTCAGCCATTATTACAAGAGAAATCACTCTTAAACAAACGAATGATGTCAAATGCTCTTCAATCATAAAGATCAGATTGTAGATCCAAAATAGAATATGTTTCCATGGAAGATAGGTAAATATAAGTTGTAGGCCTATCGAAACAAGCAAACATTTAAGTCATTTTTTAGTTCAAACATAAATCATACATTAATAACGAAAACATCAACAAAAAAGAGAAATCAATTATTTGGGAATATAAATTGTTACAGTTGCTAAGGTTTAGTTGCTACGATGATTTGCTTGTTTACATTTTGTTTAGGAATCAAGGCAAGCAAATCATCGGAAACTTGATGAACCTTCGTTTAATAGTTGTTGGTTAGGATTAGATTATTATACTGAGTTTATCGATAGTTTGTTATAGTATTATTTTTGCTTCGATGTCATGTTGGTAGGATGATGTTGTAGAGTTGGTCATTAGATTTGTTTCGATGTTATGTTGTTAGGATGATGTGGTAGTGTTGGTCGTCAGATCAATTGACGACGAGCATGTATAAAAGGAGAGTGTGTGTGTGTGTTCGTGGTTCTTCTTGGGTTGTTCTTGAGGTTGTTCTTGGGTTGGTCTTGCTGACAGGTCTCACTGACATATGCTTGCTGACTATCCTTGCTAACATAAAAGAGAAGAGAAACATCAATTTTGGTCTGGTCTCAAGATTGTTTGCCTGGCTGATCTATCTGAGCGCTGGCTGCTTGCTGTCTCTGCTACTTCTACTGATCCACAATACCCAGCAGATTTAGTCGGCATGAAAAGTCTGTGCAAAGTGGCAGGCACGAAGATGAGATTGAGCATCCTACACATACAAGATTAAGTTGAAAATCCTTGGTTTCGATCAGGCTCTTGCCTATGCCCTAAGTCCACTTTGCCACACAAGGCAATGGCAGAGACCAGAGTGCAAAGAGAATGAACTGGGTTGTAAGTGGGAGTGGGAGTCGGAAGCTTCCTGAGGCCAAAGCCTGTGGATGGTTAGGATTTCTGAAATACTGATATGCACATTGTTGAACTCTAAAATGCTTCTTTGAAAAGAAATGGACTAGATTTTTCGCATATAATGCATAGCTCAGAAGGGGAGCAGCTAGTCCTGGAGACACAACTCTGATGATAATCTAGATCCAGGTGCCACTTGCTGCTGTTCAAGCAGATACAAGTGGGAAACACAGAAGTTGGCAGAGTTGGTGGAGTGACAACTGCAGCAACAAAGGACAACAGACTGGCGACATAGTAGACTAGAGAGAAGCACCCAACTCCAACATTTTTCATCGAACTGTCCAATGAAATTCACTCATGGGTCTGCCATGCAACAAAGTAGCAGCAGCAGAGGCAACAGACATAAAAGACCTGTTGAGAGAATCCATGGTTGTTGATCGAATGAAAATATTCAGGTCAAATTGAGACAGCTGACAACATCCCACGCCTGCCAAGGAAACAATGGAACTAAAACTTTCATTTGAAAATATGAAATGTACATTCAAGGAACAAAACTTTGCCCACTGATTACCATGGTGGCGTGGTTAGCTCCCCCTGCTCTCTCAAATTTTGGATACGTCAGTATCCTGGTTGAGGATTCAGTTTCAGTTTCATCAAGGAGGCCTTACTGCATGCGGACTACTCACTATACGCTACACCACATCCGACTAAGTTTTGAGACCACACTACGCATGATTTGAAGCTGATGGATAAATGAATTAACAACTAAGATGAGACAGTTGAAGAAGAGAGTCTCGTGGCTACAACTCAGCGGATGTCCGACCTACGCATTAGCCCAACGCACTGGTCAGACCTTGAGTGCCTACCTACCATGTTTTTTTTTTCTTCTTATGTGCATGTAGTGAATGTACATGTGAGTGTATGATGTGTGGGCAAGGGGCCATGTGTGTGTGCGGGCGCATGTGTGTGTGTGTGTGTGTGTGTATGCGCAAGGGCGTGTGTGCGCTTGTGTGTGCGCGCACGCGTGTGTGCGTGCGCATGTGCGTGTGTATGTGTGTGTGTGTGCGTGTGCGTGTGTGTATGTGTGTGTGTGCGCAGGAGTGTGCATGCGTGCGCATGTGTGTGTGTATGTGTGTGTGTGTGTGCACGTGTGTGTGTGTGTGTGCCTGCATGTATGTTTGCGTGTGCAGAAGTGCGTGTGCATATGTGTGTGTGTGTGTGTGTATGCGATTTGTGGGTTTGTGTGAGCACACGTATCTGCATTTAGGCTATATGTGTACATATCTGTGTGTATGTGTGTGTCTTTGTATGTGGGCATGTGCATGTGTGTGTGCATTTGTGCGCTTATGTGTATGCGTGTGTGCGCGCATGTGTCGGTGTGGACGTGCACATGCACACATGTGTATGGGTAAGAGCGAGCGAACGTATGTACACTTGTTCATGCACACATGCGTGTGTGCGTGCATGTGTATTGTGACTGCGTGCATGAAAGTTCAGGAGATGACTTTGGATCAAGAACAAAAACAAGACCATCAAATACAGCATATATGTGCACACACACATACGCCTAACATTAAGAACAACTCCTCCCCCTCACACACATCCCACACACACATGCGTGCACGCACACGCACGCACACACATGCACGCACGCACGCATGCACACACACACACACACACACACACACACACACACACACACACACACACACACACACACTCACTCTCTCATACACACACTCACACACCAATGCTTATAGACACATTTCTGTGGACTCTCTAATTAACATGCTGGCATTACCCCACTGATGAACACACACACATACACGCACACACACACACACACATACACTCACTCACTCTCTCACAACACACTCACACACCAATGCTTGCACACTCATGATGTCCGTGGACTCTCTAACTAACAAGCTGGCATCAACCAGCCGTCATGGCGAAGTGGTTAGCGTCGCGGACTCCCGGCTGGGAGGTCGTGGGTTCGAATCCCATCAGAGTCATGCGGGTTTTTTCTGCCCCGACCGGCTCCTACCCAGAGTTGAGTTTGCTGCGGACTCAGTTGGGAAGACTGGGACCACACAGTCGAGTTTCATCCACTTAATGGATGCGTTTCTGAGAGTGTTGCTCAAATTTCCTGACCAACACTGCAGGTGCATGTATCTCTCTGGCCTGGTTGACGCCAGGATATATTATGAAAGGAAGCGTAGAGTACAGCCCTGTCATGTAGTCTCAGACCGAAATGGAAATCCGTAGCATCATCTTAATCATCCTCATTCCCATTGATCAGCATTAAAAAAAAAAAGTCTCAAATTCTGTGGCCCTTCATGCCCTGCTCTCATGGTGACCTCAATTTCGATGTCCTCTCCACGTCTGTGGCCTTGGTTTGCTTCCGTCGGGGTCACCGGTATTGGCGATTCCATGGGGGCTGTCGTTGGACGGACGTGGTGGCGCCCTCCGGATGGAGAGCTCACTCACGCCGGCTCCGCGACTAAGCAATTATTGTCGTCAGTAGGGGGCTTAGTAGGTGGTGTCCTGCGTATGTTAGATCAGAACAGGCGCCACTGAACACCACCGAAGTGACTCGGCAGCAGTGCAGTGTCTCCTCCGGTGGGTTGCCTCTTGACGACTTGACATTGACTGCTCCCTGTGGATTGCTGGTGCCGGGGCTGCGGCGGGGCCAGCCGGGCTATGGCTGTGGACGGGGTGTCGGAATGAGCGGTGTGGGTGCACTGCCTCTGAGGTGGCGCAGAGGTTGGGACAGCAACAACCAAAAAAAAAAAAAAAAAAAAAAAAGAAAACATGCTGGCATCACCCCACTGATGAACACACACCAGCGCACACACGTCTACAGTATGTGCTGGGGACCCTGCAAGATTCAAAGCCTTATCTCAGGTGACATGCGTTTATCTTTTGTGTTTGTTATTGGAAAGGCTCATATGAGTTTGCCCCAGTCTCTAGGAGTCTTCGTAATGCTGGCCTTGAGATTATTCCAATGTTTGGTAGGTGATGTCTCTTGCTCTTCCGTAAAGTTTGGATGTGTGGCCACTTCCTCTCTTGATGTTTAGATCCGAAAGATGGTCTATGGTATAGTGGTTTTGCTCTTGTTTGCTTAAGTGATTCTTCAGACTTCTTATCACATCAGATCGGCAAAGCTGTAATCCAGTTCTTATCGTTGCCTTGCCAGCCAGTGTGTCTGCTCTCTCGTTTCCTTCAACCCTTACGCCGCCGGTGTCGCCGTTTGGTGACAATGTGGCTCACCTTCAACATCGCTGAAAGACGACCAACTAGGGTTACCTAACTCCCAATTTCTCACTCTCTAATCTGATGAGACAGAGAGCCAGAAAGAAATGTCATAGTTGGGTGATTCCCTAACCTGTGCTCACAGCCATTTGCTTCATCAGAGCGCTGTTCAGTTAAGTGTTCTTTATCAATTTATTCCGACTGTTTTTCCCATTCACTATGATGTCACAACCAAGCACATTCTGTACTCAGCCTTGCTGTACATTTACCACAGATCAGCTGCTGGAAATATTGAAAAGACGGTCAGTTGATACTGAATTAGATTAAAAAATATAACAAAACCCACCCAGATTGTGAGCAGGAAACATTTGGCCCTACCTGAAAGGGGGGGGGCTTGACCAAATTATCACAGTGGCTGACTGTTGGATGTGTGCCAAGTGGCTGAGCAGTGCTCAGTGCGTCTTGCACACACACACACACACACACAGGCCTTTGAACAAGCTTAGTGTTGCTGGCTCTGGGCCAACTTTCAGTGACTTATCACACAGTGAGAGAGGCATTATGGGGGGTGACTAGCAGCTACGAGATAATGAATGAACTGCAAGCCCAGCTAGCTTGCCATGAATCGAGGTCGAAGGGGGCGTGGCTAACTGACACGTGCCAGAGCTCTGCTGCAGAGATGAGTTGGAGTGGTGAGCTGCACTCATAGGCCCTAGCAGCATTGCTCTCCAGGTTCTAGAGACCCACAGACTGACTGTTTTCATAAAAAATATCGCTTTCAACAGTGAGAGTGGAAGGGATGTATGTGCACGTGCATGTGTGTGTGTGTGCGCACGCATGTGTGTGTGTATGTGTGTGTGTGTGTGTCTGTGTGTGTGGGTGGTTCCCTTTTTCTTTCTTTCATGTGTGTACAAGTGGGGCATAAGAAAGTGTGTGTGTGTGTGTGTGTGTGTGTGTGTGTGTTCCCTTGGCCTTCTCCGTTTCTTTCTTTCATGTGTGTGCCAGTGGGGTGTAAGCAGTTTGTAGTGTGTGTGTGTGTGTGTGTGTGTGTGTGTGTGTGTGTGTGTGTGTGTGTGTGTGTGTATACATGTGCATGTGTGCATGTGTGTGTGTGTGTGTGGTTTCTTTTCTGCATAACCTCATAAGTCATATCACTGATCATTCCTCTGAATGTTGTTTCAGGAGTGCTGGTGAACAAGGATGATTTTCAGCCTGTGGACTTCTTCCAGCTCTTTTTCTGCTGTTGGGACATGTTGATTTATTACTTTTTTTTTCATTTTTCTGTTGGATAGTACATACTTTCTGGTCTTTATTTTATATGGGGAGTACTTTTCCTTCTTTGTTCAGAGACTGGTTGCATGCTTTCTTCTTTTTTATTTTGACACTAAAGATAGCATTCAATTTTTGTATTTTGCATTTTTTTTGCACTTGAAATTATCAAAGATTTGAAATTGTTGTTGTCTAACCATTACTAACATTCTATAATTTAACAAAAGTACAGTTTATTTCCTCCATTTCCCAAAAAACTGCACGAGAATTGGTTGCTTAGTTCCAGCATTTCACACATGCTGGTATGAAACAAGAGATTTTCTGAAAAATGGCTGGCGATTTTATGCAAAATAGAATGTCTGGCGGTGAAAGGGTTAACTCCAGCATGTCCAGGGCAGTACATCCATATGAGTCTCTCCAGTCAGTATCATGGCTTGTTGAGTTTGAAACTGGCTTATGAATGTAAGCCAGTGGAGTGCTTGTGTCACTGCTTCTACCTCCATTGTTTGACTTGAAGTTGTTAAACTGTGTGCACCATTGTCTTCCTGGATAGTTCGGCCATTTTGCTTCACTGTGTATCCCCAGCCTGACTTACCTTTGGTGACAGAACCATCAGTGTATATTAAAATATCATCTTTTGTGCCAAGGTCTTCTACCAGCATCTGAATTTCTGCGTTGGTTTTGCCTTCTGGCCATTCTCGACAATGTCTTTCAAGTTCTGGAGCGATGGCAATTTAGTAGAGGTGCTTCAAGTGGTCTGGATATTTCTCCCATTCCTTGGTTTCTTTGGCTTCTTTCTAATTTGAGAAGGTTGCTGTTGGACAGTGTTGTAAGCCCTAATCCGTAATCTATCACACTGAGTACAAGTGCGTGATACAGTCGGTAGAGATGGCGCTGTTCAATGCCGTTAGCTGCCATTGCTTTCATGGCAGATAGGCCTTTTTTGTATTTAAGAACAATATTCTCAACATGCTTTCTAAAGGTTACTATTCTGTCAAAGCCTACACCCAAATAGCGTAGGCTGTTAGTTAATTCAATTGGTATTCCATTGAAGGAAACTGGTGAGGGTACTTGTCCAGATGTCTTGTTGTTGAGAGTGCAGACTAATGTCTGGGCTTTTGTAGGGTTGATGGACAATCCAGTTTCTTGACACCACTGAGCAATGTTGTTCAACTGTTGCTAAACTGCTTTCGTTCTTTCTTCAGCATTCTTTGATGTTTTGTAGATCAGGCCATCATCTGCAAATGTCAACACTTGTACAATTCCGTTTCTGTTGAGGTCTGCTTGGCCTTTTGTGTAAACATTGTACAAAACAGGGGAAGGAGGAGAACCTTGAGGTAATCCCATAGAAAGTTTATGAGGCTCAGAAGTCCAATCTCCAAATCGTAGGACGACGGTTCACTCCAAAGTGCCACTGCTATCCATCGTGCAAGTATCTTGCCGACTCCATAGTCAAGAAGCATTTCCATGAAAAGTGAGAACTGGACTTTGTTGTATGCATCTTCCAGATCTATTGCAACAGCTAGTGTTTCTTCCTTTTTTGGGAATCCTTCGTACACTTCATAGGCAAAAGTGGCCGCATTTTCCCATGTACTTTTACCTGTTCTGTAGCCTCCTTGATTTGATGGGAGGGTTTGTCAACTTTCAAGATCTCTTGCGAGTTTTCTTGCTATCATTTGTTCCATGAGCTTTCCTGCTATATTTTGCACAGTGAGTATGCGGTAGCCATTTAGCTGATGATGATCTTTTCCTGGCTTTGGTTAAGCTTTCAGGTAGCTGTGTGTCCAGTCTTCTGGGACATAGCCTTTATCAAAACTCTCCTGGTAGAGACTGAAGAGTTTGGCTCTCTCCTCTTCTGAGAGCTGTTTAATATCTGCATACTGTAATTTGTCGGGTCCTGGAGCACTATCCTTAGTGCATCTAGCTATTGCATCATCCACTTCAGATTCTGTGATTTCATCATCAATGCCAGTCTGAGCTAGGTGTTGGTGTGACTTGGTCAAATATTTCTTCCTTTCCTCCAGATTTTTATGATCACTCTGTTCTATGAAACATTTAAGTAGAGCCAACCCTTTCTTTAAATTTGTCTTGAGTTTTGTGATCCCATCAGGGTCTAAGATATCTGGGGTTGCGTTTGTTTTGTTTTTTCCTTCCATGCAACTATAAAAGTGCCAGAACTGAGTCAGTGTTGTGTCATAATTAAGTGACAGACAAAACTGTTGCCACTTGATTTCTTTTGCTTCTTCAGCTACTCTTTTGAATTGTTCAGTCTTCTGTTCATGTCTGTTTTAATAGCTAGATGTGGGCAAGGTTTTCTTCTTTCTCTCTGCCAAATTCTTACAGACTTGTGTTTCTCTTTCCAGGCTGTTTCTGTGTCTATATTCCACCAAAGGGGTTGAAAGATTTGTTTGGTTGTAGTATTGTTTCTTTTGCATCTTCTACTCCTTAATGTTCCTATGATATCCCCTTCATTGTTGTATTGAAAAGGATCCTTTTGTTTCGTTCGTGTAACTTTTGATGGTTTCTGTAAACTGAACACAACTGGGAAATGGTCACTTCCATGATGAAGAAGTGCTTCCGCACTCATACCTGCTGTGAATTTTGGTCCAATGAGTGCAAAGTCAATGACACTGTCAGTGTCACCTGCCTCCCTGTATGTGTTGGGGATGATGATGTCAGTGCACTAAGAAGTACTTCATCCAACATCGCTTCCAGTGCAATTCCTTGAGGATTGGTACCATGTTGATCCCACAATTTTGAGCGTGCATTAAGATCTCCACATAGTATGACAGAGTCTCCAAATTCATGTTCTATTTCCTCCAGAAAGGTCCAATCCATTTTTGATGTGTGGGTACCTGGATGTATGTATGCATTGATGACTACAAGGCTTTTCTGATTACCATCCGGTCTTTCTAGACTCACACCCATTAGTTCATGTGTGCTGCTACACCATTTTCCCATCTATCCTGGTTAGTTTGTTTTTCAAGTTGTTTTTTATTATCATAGCTAGTCTTTGTCCATCATGCTTTTGAAATATTATGAAATCATCCAATTGTGATGGTCTGTGGGTGGCATTTCTAGTTTCTTGTAGACACAAAACATCAAAGTCATATGCTAGTTTTTCAATTGTTGAGTTCCTCTTTCTGGCACTGCAGCAGTTATGAGTACAAATCCTGAAATATTTCTTGGGTAGTCTTTCAGCTTTTGTTATACTCCTACCTACCTTTCTTTTTCTCTCACCTCTTTTACCATGCCGACTATTGTTTTGTGGGGATCCAGTTTTAAGTCCCAAAGCCTGCACCTGAAGACCCCCAACGAGCAAGCGAGACAAAGTATTTTGAGAACCCATACGAAGGTATTCTTAGTGTTGAGGTGTCATAAGCAGTCGCCCTGACAGAGCCTCATATCAGGGAAGGGCAATGGATGGCCATACATGTACGGAACGCCTGCACATATGAAGTCCGTCAGACTGGTGACGCCTTAGGGCCACACTGCATACAGTTTGAGACTGTTTAACCCAACAGCCATTCATCCCCTCGGTACTATATGAAAGCCTTGGGATTGGGAGAGGTCGACTCCAAGATTTAAAAAAAAAAAGGAGGTCAAAGCAAGGAGAGGGGCGGATAAGATAAGATAAGATAATGTTGCTTATAGCCCAGCCGACCGCAAAGGGCCATATCAGGGCTGTCACCACGTTAAAATCAACTCACCAGTCTTTAAAAAAAAAAAAAAAAAAAAAAAAAAAAAAAAAAAACCCAACTTTCACACATCTTGTTAAATGACATCGTCTACAAACGCACCAGAAACTTTGTTAAAAATCTTTCAGCCGTAAAATCTTAAATCAGATAAAAAATGTTAATCTCTCTCAAAAACTCAAGGATCACGTCAGGCGGGACATCCCTGAACAGGATCTTCATGGACTCCGCCGTAAAATGTTTGTGTCTCACATCGTACAAGTCCCAACACTCTAAAAGTACATGTTTCATTGTGAGTGGCGCATGACATGGAATGCACCACGGAGCTTCTTCACTCCTTAAAAGGTAAGCATGGGTAAAATACGAATGGCCGGTGTGCAGCCGGCACAGAACCGTTTCCTCTTTACGACCTCCCGATGTGGATGGGAGGAAGTCCTTAAGTTTTGGACGGATCTGAAAGAGTTTGTTACTCGTCTGTGTGTTCCAATCCTCCTGCCAGAGGTCTCTCACATAATCGTTAATTTTGGGTTTCACATCTGAGCAGGGGATATAAGTGTTGGACAGTTTCTCTCTTGTGGCGTTCTTGGCTAAACGATCAACCATTTCGTTCCCGCCGATGCCAACATGGCCAGGAACCAAGCAAGAGTGATGTTGTAACCGTCCGCCTTCAACTTGCTAAAAAGTTCAAAAAAAAGTAAAAGTTCTGGATGCTGAAGGTTGCGGCCAGCTATGGCCTCCAAAGCTGACAGCGAATCCGACAGAACCAGAAAGTCCCTCCTCGAAGAATGGGAGATTATCTTCAAAGCCAGTACTAGAGCAGTAAGTTCAGCAGAATAGACAGAAGCATCTGAATGAATATGTTCCAACAATATCTGAGAAGGAGCCCCAGGGCAGTAGGCTGCACAGGCCACTCCATCCTCAGACTTGGAACCGTCGGTGAAAACTTTTTGATAGGATGGGAATTTGGAACAGAGCTCAGCATACAAAGCCTTGTACGCCAGAGAGCTGGTAGACTCTTTGCGAAAAGCTGCAAGATCGAAACGAATCTCTGGTGTGAAAAAGGTCCACGGAGGTTGATCCGGAAACTTGGAAAAATCGGAAACTACTCCCAGTTCTATACCTGCATTCCGCACGTGAGGCTGCATACGAAGCCCAAACGGCGGAATACATTTCGGGTTATTTTCAAACTTACTTTGGAACGGAGGGTCAAAAACACAGTCATAGGCAGGATTCTGCGGTTCTGAGAACAGTCGGATGTAATAATTCAAAGACAGTTTCAGCCTGCGGTTGGACAACGAAGGTTCGCCCGCCTCTGCATACAGGCTGTACACAGGGGTGGTGCGGAACGCTCCAAGACAGAGACGAAGCCCTTGATGGTGGATAGGGTCCAAAAGTTTGAGGTAAGAGGGTCTTGCGGAGCCGTAGACAGCACAACCATAGTCCAGTTTAGAACGGACCAGGGCTCTGTAGAGGTGCAACAAAGTTTTCTTATCAGCGCCCCAGTCGGTGTGTGCTACGACCCGCAGAATATTCAGTGCCTTTTGGCAAGCAGTTTTGAGGTTTTTAATATGGCTGAGAAAGTTAAGTTTTTGGTCAAAAATGACTCCCAGAAATTTGGCCTCTGTAACAGCTGGAATGGGAGATTTCCCGACGTGAAGTTCAGGATCTGGAAAAAACTGACGGAAATTATGGAAGTGAATACACTGGGTTTTTGTAGCAGAAAAGGTGAAACCGTTTTCATCTGCCCACCGATGGATTTTATCTACGCAAAGCTGGAGCCTGCGCTGGACACTCGGGTACAGGCTTCCAGTTGCGTAGACAGCAAAATCATCCACAAACAATGAGCAGTCTGAACCCTGCTGAACTGATTTCACAATGTTGTTGATCTTAATACTAAAGAGGGCAGGAGATAGTATGCTCCCCTGTGGAACACCCAACTCCTGCTCGTGGACATCAGAGAGAGTGGTGCCAACCCGGACCTGAAACTGTCGTTCTGCCAAAAAATTTTGAATAAAAAGCGGAAGATGACCTCGAAAACCCAGATCGTGGAGATCATGAAGTATCCCCGACTTCCAGGTGGTATCGTAGGCCTTCTCCAAGTCTAAGAAAATTGCCACTGCATGCTGTCTGTTTAAAAAGCGTTCCTAAGTGTAGATTCCAGACGAATCAAATGGTCAACTGTACTACGATGTTTGCGGAAACCACACTGTTCTTTCGCCAAAAGGCCATCGGTTTCGAGTTTCCACATGAGCCTAGCATTGACCATTTTTTCCATCAATTTACAGACACAGCTGGTCAAAGCTATGGGACGGTAGTTAGATGGATTAGAAAGATCTTTTCCAGGTTTGGGGATGGGAATAATGAGGGCTTTCCGCCAAGAGGGTGGAAAGCAACCTGTAGTCCACACGTGGTTGTATACCTGTAACAGGATGTTCAGACCTTCTTGCGGAAGATGTTTCAGTAGTTGATAATGAATGTCATCTATACCTGGAGAGGAATCGCTGCAAGAGAGTAAGGCAGATTTCAGCTCGTTTAATGTGAAAGGAAGATTGTAGTCTTCCATGTTGTCGGATGAAAAGTTGCAGGGTGATTTTTCTTTTAGGGCTTTGTTTTTGACAAAAGTGACTGATTGATTAGAAGAGGAGGAATTCTTTTCAATGGTTGAAACAAGCAGATTAGCAACTGCTTTCTTCTCTGTTATTAAAGAATCCGAAAACTTGAGATGGTTCACAGTGGGACAGGTGTTCTTCCCTTTGATTTTCTTAATGATGTTCCACACTTTTTTCTTAGAAGTTTTTGATGTCAGCCTGGAGCAGAAGCTTCTCCAGGACCGACGTTTATTGATTTTAAAAGTGTGTCTTGATTTAGCACGGAGTTTCTGATGGGCTTGAGCGTTGGGACCCGAAGGTCATTGGTATACCTGACGCTGAGCCCGTTTTCTAACTTTGGAAATTTGTTGGCATTCTGAATCGAACCAGGGTGTTTTTGGCATTTGAAGTTTATCGGAAGACACTGGAATACAGGCTTTAGCACATTTGATCATAGTGTAAGTCAGTGATTCTGCTGGGTCCGGACTCTGAAGAAAATCAGTGTCCTGGAACTCCTTGGAAATAGTGGCTGCAAATAGATCCCAGTTTGCTTTCTTATAATTGAGATGCTGAGAGACAGAGACATGTGCAGTTAATACAGGTTGTAGAAGGACAGGGAAATGGTCACTTCCGTGCAGATCGTCATGGACAGACCACTCATAGTCCAGGACCAGCGAGGGGTCACAAACCGACAAATCTAAACACGAAAGTGAACCTGTGGAAGAATGGAGGTAAGTTGCAGATCCGTCGTTCAGACAACACAAATCCAAATCCGAAAGGACATCCTCAATCAGCAGACCTCTGGATGACGAACCGGTACTACCCCAAAGAGGGTTGTGACCGTTAAAGTCACCCAACAGCAAAAAAGGTCGAGGGAGTTCCTCTATCAGACTGACAAGGTCCTGACGACAAACCGGGACAGAAGGTGAGAGATAAAGAGAACAGATTGTCACAGTCTTGTGGAGAGTGACTCTCGCAGCTACAGCTGAAGGGAGGTAGACAGAGTGACAGGACTATACAACAAAGTTTTGTGTAGGAGAAGGGCAACACCGCCCGACAGTCCCAACGTGGATGGTTGTGCAGGTTTCGAAAGAATATTAAAGCCAGAAAGAGTAAAGGTCTTCTGGCTTTGAATTTGAGTTTCTTGAAGAGCCACGACGGAAGGTTTTAGAGACTGACACAGAAGCTGCAGCTCCTCGAAGTTGGAATTTAGACCACGGATATTCCAATGGAATATTGTATTATCCATGGTGCAGAGGGCGAAAAGGAGAGAGATCAGGTCATCTCCTCCTCAACATCTGCTGCTAAAGCTGTAAATTTGTTGCTTAATTTCACTGGACTATCTGCAGACCTGCTGGCAGACTTGCCAACAGGTGAAGTAGGTCTGGGTTTGGGGGACGGTGGAGGTTTTTTCCTCAACTCCACCATCTCCACACTAGGTTGAACTCCCTTGCCCGCACGGGCACTGGACAGAGGAGTTCGAGGGAGGGGTGCTGGTTTTTTAATCTGCCCAGCAGCAGATGTTGTAGACTGCTGGGCAGTCTGAGGGGTGGCGGATTTTTTGCCTCCACCAGGGGCAGTCACTTTGGTTTGGAAGGTGGTGGACCTGCTTCCACCAGAGCTTACAGTTTTTCCTTGCAATGTCTTCGAAAACGTAAAGTTATCAATCTGACAGCAGACTGACCGAGTTGGAACTGTTGGAACTTTCTTTACGGCCGAAGCATACGAAGAAGCTGTCGGCGACTGACTGCCCACAACCTGCTTGCGGGCTTCAAAAAAGGAGATCTTCTTTTCTGTCTTAACCCTTTGTATTGCAGATTCCTGAATCCACAGAGGACAATTCCGTGAAGAGGAGGGATGGTCGCCATCGCAGTTTGCACAATGTGCCGGATCTTTACACGGCCCATCATGGGTTGCCTTGCAGCAAATACCACACACCTCCTGCCCAGAACAACGGTCTCTGACATGGCCAAACTTCTGGCATCGGAAGCACCTCAACGGGGATGGAACGTACAACAGAACCCGGACAATCAGGTAGCCGACTTTGATGACCGGAGGCAGCACAGGGTTGCAGAATGTCAGAAAGAGGGTGTTGGTGGCCACTCTTTCTGCACCCTTCTTGACAGTCCCCTGCGTACCTCCGTCACACCCTGGGATGCCAGCTCCGTTTTGATCTCTGCCTCTGAAACACCTGATAATTCCCTGCAGCGAATCACTCCTTTTGATGAATTTAATTGTTTGTGGGGAGTTACCCTGATCTCCCTGTCCACAAGTTTCGTTGCCTTCAGCAGCTGTTCAGATTGCTTTTGTGACTTACATTGAATAAGAAAGGAACCATTCCTCAACCTCTTGATGGACCGAGGGTCACCTGCTATACCTTGAAAGCCCTTTTGGATAGCAAAAGGGCTCAAAGCTGAAAGGGGTCTGTCTTGCTCCGTTCCTTCCATAACGAGCCAGGAAGCCCAAAAACCTGTCTTCTGTCGTACCTCCATATCCGAATCGCTGTCAGAATCGAAATCCCCTGAAATAGGGGATGCTGCCTTCCTCTTTTTTGGGGGGATGATTTTTGAAAAAGCCATATTGAGTGAATTTGTGTTTCATCCCTCCCTTACCCACCCACCTTGGAGTCCAACTAAGGGGCCAGGGCAAGAAATCAATGTCTTGACCCCTTCCAGGCTTCGGGAGAGACATACGACAAGCAGAAGCAACCAACCCTATCCCCCCGATCATGCTCAACTCCCGGGAACAGAGAGCTGAGCACTGCAGGGGTTTACTTGGCCAGCTGGGGAACTGCCCGTCTTGACCCAACCCCAAGAAGGGGAGCCGATTAGTACACCCGGGCCAAAGTGTACTCCCTGTCTAGGAGAGGTCCGAGCCAAAGTGATGTGTTGAGAGCGCTGGCCCTCTCAATCACCAGGATCTCATTCCCCTCCGACACAGGTCGCACCGCACGGCAAACGCGGCGGATCTTAAGGAGACCACAGAGAGAAAAGGAGTGTGGAAAAGAAGACTTGAAGGGGAGACGAAGATAGAAAAGGGCCAAATAAGGGAGGCAGAAAACAAGAAAAGGAGAAAGGCGGGTTACTCTTAGTCAGGATCCTCACCCTTAGCCTATCTGACATGGGAAGCCCTACCAGGGGCATCAACTCCTTACCACGTTACGCTTAGGCCAAACAGCATCTGCACCTCTCAGGCCTAGAAGCAGTATGAAAAAAACAGCCTATCTCCAAGTATTGATGCCCCCGCCAGCAGAGCCTAAGGGATCACTGGACCACGCAAACCCTCCGACCACGACAAGGTCGCAACCCCCGGAGGGAGGAGAGGGGCGGGGGAGACAGCTGAGAACATGATAGTGAAAAGTGTGCCTCATCAAGTTGTTGTCCTGTGTTTGTGTTTGCTTCTCTGCGATTTTGTTGCTTTAAGCTATCTGTGAGACAAGGCCCGGCAAATACAGACAATGGAGCTTTGAGATGATGTTGGTCTAAGCCATCTGTACGAAAAACTGGATAGGCTAAATAAAGACAACAAACATGCCAAAAATTCAAATTACATACCTGTCTCCCATTTCTTTGTGTGGTTTTCTTCAAACCAGTCTATGCAGGCTAGCTGTTTACTACAGATTCTCATTCAACTTGTGATCAACAAGTTGAATGTGGCTATCATTCTCTGTGGCAAGCTCTAGGCAAAAAATGTAAAATTCATGCTCATCATATTTTCATGTTAAAGAACAATTCATTAATGTTATTAGGTGAATAAATTTTCTTATGAAATAAAGCTCCAAACATGACTTCTTTCATTTGAAAATTATGAAAGTGTTAACATTTATTGTATGCCTTTTTAAACTGAACTTTCTCCCAAGCTCATATATATCAAAGTGTGGCAATTTTGTGTAGAACCATGTGTCTTAAAAGTGCACTGTCATCCTTGAGTTGTTGCAACTTTTTTCCTTTGTTGTTTCCATTTTTCGTTTTTTCATTTTATTTATTTATTCATTTATTATTTTTCCGGAGCTTAGAGATGATTTTTTAAACTGTATGCGAGACAAACTGGCCAAATAAAGACAACAGCGCTTTGCGATTTTGTTGTGTGAAGCTATCTATGAGACAATGTGGGCAAATACAGACAACGGAGCTTTGCGATTTTGTTGTTTAAAGCTATCTGTGTGACAATGCGGGCAAATACAGACAACAGAGCTTTGCAATTTTATTGTGTAAAGCTATCTGTGAGACAATGCGGGCAAATACAGACAACAGAGCTTTGCAATTTTGTTGTGTAAAGCTATCTGTGTGACAATCCAGGCAAATACAGACAACGGAGCTTTGCGATTTTGTTGTATTAAAGCTATCTGTGTGACAAAGCCGGGCAAATACAGACAAAGGAGCTTTGAGATGATGTTGGTCTAAGCTATCTGTGCGAAAAAACAGGTAGGCCAAATAAAGACAACGAACATGCCATAATTCAAATTACATACATGTATGTAATTTCTGCTTAGAATGACTAAAACACAAACGAACACAAAAGAACAGTGCCAAACTAGCTATACTCACTCTCTCATCAGTGGCTAATGCTTAGGATGACTAAAAAAAAACGAACATTAAAAAACAGTGCTAGAACTAGCTATACTCACTCTCTCATCAGTGGCTAACGCTTAGTGATAGATGTGTTGCTTCGATACGACGATAGCGAGCCGGAAGTTATTACTGAAATGACTGAATGGAGGAAGAAACGGTGAGAGGAGTAGGCTTGACAACGAGCGATGGCGTAGGACGCTGTTTAACGAGTCGTACCAAGTGATGCGATAGATTGCAGTCAAGGAGACTTTTTAGTATAGTCAGAAGTGATTTTCATGGTAGCAGAGCGTGATCTACAGATAATCTACATCGGTAGACTAATTACAGATCTACAACTGACGTTGTTGACGAAAGTACAGATTGAATACAGACTAGCAACAACGAAGTTTGACGGTCCGACTTCAACGAAACAAAAGTGCAGGACATAATTATAGTAGTCCACCAGTTGTATAAATCATGGCGCAGAGTATAAAACACGCCGAGCTAGGGCCGATACAAGTTATGAAACGTGGAAAAACGAACTGGAAGTATGGAAACTAGTAACGGACGTCAAGCAGAGAAACCAGCACTAGCCGTTACATTGTCATTAAGGGGCCCAAGCACGAGCAAAAGCACTAGAATCGATGTTGCACGGCTGAACACAGGAGATGGGATGGATATTTTATTGACTGCACTTGATAGTCTTTTTCTACAAGATGAGGTTGATTTGGGCTTACACAGCATATTCAGACTTTGAAAGACTGAGGAAAGGACAAGACATGTCAATGTGCGATTTCATCATCGAGTATGAAAGAAGATAAAATTTATTTGCAGAAATTTACAAAATGGAATATTCCAGATTCAGTGCTTGCATTTAAACTGCTGGACAATGCAGGTTTGTCAGTGAAAGAAAGACAATTAGTTCTGACGCAGCGTCTGACAGAAAATTTGCTTCAATGAAATCTGCTTTGAAGAGAATATGGGGACAGTTCGACAGTAAGCACAGTGAACGAAATCAAGATCAAAGCGGAAAAGAAGAAGCATTTCTGGTAAAGAGTTACAAATTATCAGCAGTTCAGAAAGAAACCTTCTAGATTCAGCAAACAGGTTCACAACATAAAACAACAGAACAAAAAGGAACAAATCCATTAGACAGGAATGGCAAAAGAACCCAGATGTTTTTTGTGAGAGTGTGTTTCAGGGGCTAAGGATTGCCCCACAAAGCATCAAAAAAAAAAGAAATCTCGCCGTGAAGAAAATTTTCCCTAAAATCAAGTCAGTTTCTAGAACGAATCAAAAATTTGGGAAGTGAAAAAACTCCCCACATGAACGAAATGGC
Source organism: Conus ventricosus (assembly GCA_018398815.1). Classification (NCBI taxonomy): domain Eukaryota; kingdom Metazoa; phylum Mollusca; class Gastropoda; order Neogastropoda; family Conidae; genus Conus; species Conus ventricosus. Next base: position 56,991,663 of record CM031602.1, read on the forward strand.
TACTAGAATTGACCCGCAAGAATTAAACCCAGGACAGATCTTGCTATGATCATGTGGACACTGGAACAAAAAAAATCAGCAAGGTGCTGAGCAAGCTGGAAAAGCAACAGGGAGAAAAAGAAAGGGTAAATTTATTCATGTTTGGAACCAGAAGAATATGGGGTGAAAAAATGCTGTGGTTTGACAAAAGTGAGTGGACTTGTCTGTAAAATACAAAACTACCCCAACTCAAATTCAGATGAAAATGTTTGATATGGATGAATTTTCTTTTAAAAAATGCAAAAAAAGAAGAACTTGAAAGTTGGAAAAAGAATCATTGTTACACTGAAATAGAGGAAATGGAAAAAGATGTGTTTCACCAGATGGATTGTCCCCTCAAGAAACAAAGGATGGGTAAAAAAAAAAGGTAGACTTGTGAAAGAGGGTTTGAAGAAATGGAAATGAAGACATGCAAAAGGATTGCCACTTGCACAAGTGAATCATTGAAAGTGATTCCCTGTCTTTGCACAAAAAAATGGACTCCTGCTCTATGGACATAAAAAACAGCCTTTCTCCAAGGAAAAAAAGACAGAGACTTTTTGTGAGACCCCCAAAATGAAGCAAAATAGCAGAGGAAAGTTGTGGCACTGCAAAAATGGTCTACGGATGTGATGCTTCTTTGCAATGGTACAAAAGAGTGAAAGAGTATGCTGAAACTGGGGAAGAATTTTAAAATTGACCAGCAGTTTCTTTGGATGAAAAGGAAAAGAGTTACAGGTGTCTTGATGCCATGTAGCGTTCTTGGGGCGGAAAAAACACTTTGAAAGACTGTTGTTGAAAAATAGAAAAAAGTTCAAGGGTTTGGAAAAAGGAACAAAAAAAAGTTTCCCGTACATTGGTTGGAACTGTCTTGTGGAAACAAAGTCTCTCTACGCAAACAGTATGCAGATATCTTGGGCGTCCCCCTCAAAAAGAAAAGAATAACGAAAAAGGATGAAAGAGCCATGAGAAAAGGCTTTTCAGATCAAAGTTGGCAGATTTATGGACAGCTCGACAAAAGGTCCTGATGTGTCTTCGAGCTTGTCGCTTTCTTCAAATATCAAAAATGGAAAAGTAGACATTGACAGAAAACAAATAAAGTATCAAAAAAATTAAGTAGAAATGTGGAGTTGAATTTCATATTTGGGATCAGGACATTTAAAAAAATGGTATACCTTTATGCTTTTACTTGAAATCTCAATGACGGGGAACTCAAGGTGGATTATTATCTTTTAGCAAACGAGGAAGGGGACATTATTCAAATTTTTTGGAGTTCAAAGAAAATTCGCAGAGTAGTCAGAAGCACGTTGGCTGGAGAGACACTGGCGATGGCAGAAGGAATTGATGAAGCAATATTCATTGCAACATTGTTCATGGAGATCACAACAGGAAAAGCAACCACGGATGGTCTACCTCTAGTCTGCATGACCGACTGCAAGTCTTTACATGATGCTCTGCAGTCAACAAAACATGTCACAGAAAAACGTCTGAGGCTGGAGATCAGTGGGATAAAAGACTTGATGGAGAAAGGCATTGTGAAAGAAGTGAAGTGGTCTGGCACTCATAGACAACTGGCAGACTGTCTCACCAAGAGAGGAGCTTCATCAACAGTATTGCTGAAAACTCTTCAAGGAAAGATTTCCCTGGACTGCTGAATTCATTTGCATCACTAAAGCGAGACGATTTGTTGGAAAATAAGTCATTTGTTAGACAATTAGTCATTTGTTAGACAATTAGTCATTTGTAAGACAATAAGTTATTTGTTAGACAATTAGTTGTTCAGACGTTTAAAAATAATAGAAAGAGAGAGAACGGGGAAATACCAAGTCAAGCTCACCCGCCTGAAACCAGTTTCAGGCGGCTGCCCCTTGACTTGGTATTTCCCGTTCTCTAACTAGTAAACCCTACAAACAAACATGCTGTGTAGGATTATCCGTTTTCAATACTAGTTTACTAAACAAACATAGAGTGTAAAATCCTACCTAAATCTGGAAATCATGTATGGCTTGACCAAGACGGTGCGTTTGATCTCTCTCTCTCTCTCTCTCTCTCTTAGGTGGTGTCAGGCAGCGGCAGGTACGGCCTGTAATTATCTGACTGTAATTAGCTGTAATTAGCTGACTGCAACCTCCACGGGGGCGGGCTGGCGGCGCACACCTGGCCAGGTTAACTTGCACCATAATGTTGCAATCAGAAAGAACATTCTTGAAAGCGCCACGTGACCGGACATGACGTAGAACCAACGCCCCCCAACTAGCGCCTCTCAGTTTAGCCACGGATTTCAACGCAGACGGATGTGTTTGTTCACAGAGAACGGCTTTTTGCTATAGGTGATCATGTGTTTTATTACAGCTGTATGGCGGAGTATTTAAACAAAAGAAAATCAGGCGTGCCCAGTTCTTTACTTTCCTAATCTAAAGAGAAGCATCGTTTTTTGGAAGGTGAGGAGAAAGAAAAAACGAGAACCTACTATTGATAAACTACACAAGCGCCTTGAAAGCTTGTTGATTCAAGACAGAGATTTAGCCGGTACATTGAAAGAGATGTTGATAACTTTGATAAGCTTTTGCCTTTTGAAGAAAATGATTCTATTCTAAAAAATGGCGCTGTTTTATTAAAAAAGCTCCAAATGTTCAGTGACAAATTTACTACCTCAAGAGCCGCCAATAAACACTAACTCCGCCAATGCTGGTCCTAAGCCCGGATGAAAAAAAGAGAGTTAAACTCTTTGTGAAACAGCACTGCAGAAAGCGCCCACCTGTGGCGAAGACAGCCTTGCCGTTCATGTGTGAACGTCCTATTTTAGCAGCAGTAGGGCCGCGGTAAAATCAGCCGTGCTGACTGCTACTATAAATAGCCGTTCATGTGTGAACGTCCAATTTTAGCAGCAGTAGGGTCGCGGTAAAATCAGCCTTGCTGACTGCTACTATAAATAGCCGTTCATGTGTGAACGTCTTATTTTAGCAGCAAGAGGGCTGTTACTATAACTGATCTTTTTTAGCAGCACGAGTCTAACAGGATGTAGTGGTGCTCGTAACTAGGACAGATACTATAAATAGCCGTTCATGTGTGAACGTCTTATTTTAGCAGCAAGAGGGCTGTTACTATAACTGAGTGGAAGTGACTCAATTACTCCTGCCGCGCAAGCCTCCTAACTGTGCCTTCTCTTATTACAGTTAAACTCCCATTCAAACATAAATAAGTACTGCACCCACCCCACCCCATCCTTATGTATGCCCCACGCATGCACATACACCCCCAACACATACGCATGCAAGTTCTTAATCAAGTAACCTTTAAGTTCTTACTCAAGTCTTACCAAGTGTTTAATCAAGTGACCTTTAAGTTTTTATTCAAGTCACCTTAAGTTCTTACTTAAGTCATTTAAGTTCTTAATAAAGTCGCCTTTAAGTTCTTAATCAAGTTACCTTTAAGTTCTTACTCAAGTCACCTTTAAGTTTCTACTTAAGTCGCCTCAAGTTCTTAATAAGTTCTTGATCAAGTCACCTCAAGTTCTTAACTTAAGTCACCTCAAGTTCATAACTAAGTCATCCTCTAAGTACAACCGAGATTTTATTCAAGTTAACTTATAATTATTTATTAAGTTCTTAAAGTATTATTGCATTTGAAATGGATCAAAATGATCTTTTGTTGTTGGCGGTTCTGGCATGCTGTTGTGTTTGGATTTTGTATTTAGTGGTTGAGATTGTTTGGTTTGCTTCGGGTTTCGCTGTCTTTGTTTCCTGTTCCTGTTGGCATCCGTTAGTCTCGGGAGACGATGGATTTGCGCCCTTTACAAATGTTTCCTTTGGTCATACAGCGTCTGCTGTGGCTGTATAGACCCACATGGGAGTGGCAGTCTCTGCTGCATTTGATGCACTTGAAGGCCGAGTCAGCTGCTGGCAGCAGCTGCTTGTTCTTTCTCTGTGCACGCTTTGCGTCGACAAGCTTCCGGAGCTTCTCTTCGCCAGCTTCCAGCCCACTGTTCACAGTGTGTCTCCAGCTGGATCTGTCCCGAGCAAGCTCTTCCCAGGTGTTGGTGTCGATGTCGAGAGCCTTCAGGTCGCGCTTGCAAACATCCTTGAAGCGGAGTTGTGGTCTTCCAGTTGTTCTCTTGCCAGAGGCAAGCTCTGCGTACAGAATGTCTTTGGGGATCCTGCCGTCGTCCATTCGGCGCACATGACCAAGCCACCTGAGGCGACGCTGGCGGAGAAGAGTGGTCATGCTGGGAATCTTTGCACGCTCAAGCACATCGTTGTTTGTCACGCGATCACTCCATGTGATCCCAAGTATGCGCCGGAGACAGCGCATGTGGAAGGCACTCAGCCTCTTCTCTTGTGAGGCATACAGGGTCCAGGATTCGCTGGCGTACAGGAGAGTGCTTAGCGCACAGGCTCGGTACACAGCAATCTTGGTGTTCAATGTTAACATGCTGTTGTTCCACACTCTCTGAGATAGTCTGGCCAGGGTGGTAGAGGCCTTGCCAATCCTTCTGTTGATCTCTGTATCCAGAGAGAGGTTGTCGGTGATGGTGGAACCGAGGTACGTGAACTGGCTAACGGCCTCTAATTCATGGTTGTTGATGGTGATGCGGGGTTGTTCAGCATCCTGAGCCATCACGTTCGTCTTCTTCAAGCTTAATGTCAGGCCAAACTCATCACAAGCCTTTGCAAAACGGTCCATCAGACTCTGTAACTCTGCTTCGGTGTGGGTGGCCAGAGCAGCGTCATCTGCAAACAGCATGTCTCTGATGGTCACTACCCGTACTTTGCTCTTTGCCTTCAGCCGAGCCAGGTTGAACAGTCGGCCATCTGATCGGGTGTGAAGGTGAACACCCTCAGTTGATGTTCCAAAGGCGTGCTTCAGCAGGACAGCGAAGAAGATGCCAAAGAGGGTGGGAGCGAGGACACAGCCCTGTTTGACTCCACTGCGTATGTTGAAGGCATCTGATGTCGAGCCGTCGTACTGCACTGTGCCTTTCATGTCGTCGTGGAAAGACTGGATTACACTCAAAAGTCTTGGTGGGCAGCCTATCTTCGCTAGGACGTTAAAGAGACCATCTCTGCTGACAAGATCAAATGCCTTGGTCAGGTCAATGAAGGCCAGAAAGAGGGGCTTGTGCTGCTCTCTACATTTCTCTTGCAGCTGTCTGATGGAGAAGACCATGTCGATGGTTGATCTCTCTGAGCGGAACCCGCACTGCGACTCTGGGTACACTCTGTCAGCGAGCTTCTGCAGCCTGTTCAGGACGACTCTTGCAAATACTTTGCCTACAATGCTCAGGAGAGATATTCCTCTGTAGTTATTGCAGTCACTTTTGTCGCCTTTGTTCTTGTATAATGTGACAATATTGGCATCTCTCATGTCTTGAGGTACTGCTCCTTCCTCCCAGCACTGACAAAGGAGGTTGTGCAGGTGTTCAAGCAGTGCACTGCCGCCACACTTGATGACTTCTGGTGGTATGCCATCCTTCCCTGGTGCTTTTCCTGAGGACAGGCTCCTGATTGCTTTCTCTAGTTCTGCCAGAGTGGGTTTCTCATCCAGTTCCGCCATGAGGGGGAGGCTTTCAATCGCATCAAGGGCCTCGTCGGTGACGTGGTTCTGTCTGGAGTACAATTCGGAATAATGTTCCACCCATCACTCCATCTGCTTGTCCTTGTCCTGGATGGTCTCGCCCGTGGCAGACTTCAGTGGAGCTGTAGTCTTCTTGGTGGGGCCCATTGCTTTGTCTTTGTTTATATATTTTATAACCGTAATAACCGCCCCCAACAGCAATGCCGCCAAAAATGACAATTGCTTTAAGAAAATATGAAGACTTTGGCGGTGTAGGCACCCCTGTTGTTGTAGGCCTCGAATCAACTTGTTCTGGCGTTTTTATAGCCGGCATTGAAACAACTGGCTGCGGCTCTGGCACTTTTTCATTCTGTGATTGTAACTGTAATTTTTTTTGTTTGTTCCACTCTGCTAATTTTTTTCCTGCTGCAACGCGTCCAGGATGAGGGGGGTTACTGACCACTTTCACCTGATTCAATGTTTTCTGATTCTGATTCTGCTGATTTTCTGGCTCGGTCATTTTTAAGGGAAATAAAATCTATATGATTAAAAGTAATTAATCCCATGATTAGCGGCGACAATAATGTTCCAAATCTGTAATATAGATCACATCCTAGAGACTCTAATGACTTTGTTAAAACTGGATCCTGCGTTAAATCATACATAAAATCTTGTTCAGAATCAATGGGAGCAAATCTACTGACTAGTTTAGTGTACAAACTAAGAACCGTTTGCCCGACACTTTTTACCATTCTTGACCCTAGTTGCGCTTCATACCTGTTGTGATACTTCACAATGTCTTGTGGTGACATTTGTTGAATTTGTTCTATGCTGAATTCATTTCCGAGGAACTGTTTTGTTTTCCCACATGCTGCCAAAGAATACAACCTCTCCTTTTGGGGCATAACAGCTTGGTCATCAACTTCTTCATTTGTAAGTCCAAGACGGATTAGGTCGCTCTGTAGCTGTAGCAGATCGTCGCTGTTCATGTTTTATTACTAAATATAATTATTATTTTGTTTTTAAAAATGAGCGCCGAAAAGACTGTTACCAATCTTGTATACCATTCTGCTGTTATTGGCGGTCTAAGTATAGGTTACACAATGCTTGGTAAAAGCTTGTTAAAAATTAAACCAGCAGATCTTGGCAAACTAGACTTTGAGGATTCAGCAAAGCTAATTGCTATCATTACAGCTTCGTTTGCTACGAAAGATTTTCTAGTTAAGCAAGGAATAATTCCAGACAGTATAAATATGTAAAATAAAAAATACATTTATAAAAATGGCTTCATTCGTAATGATGATAGGCGGCGCTGTGGTTAATGCGCTTGCTTTTAGCGGAAGTAATTACGCATTTAGTAAACTGCGGGATGACGGCGAGAGAAAAAGACATAACAAAGCTATGGAGCAACTAGCAGCTGCACAAGCTGCGTATGAAAAGCAGAGAATTGAGCAGTTAGATTTTATTAACGACAAACTGAAAAAACAGGGACATGCAGCTTACACATTTAAAGATGTTGACCAGGCAATAAAAGAATATTATCTTGTAACAGGCAAACCAATCGAGACATTGCCCCCACCAAAATTTAGTGACTTTTATCAGCCATCAGAAAAACAAAAGATGCAAGAAATCGTGTTTATTGTCTTTGGCATGACCGTCGTGTATTTTGTTGCGCATAATATTGGCTGAATAAAAATGAACAAAATCTATTATTCGCCAAAAGGATATTGGAAGGGAATCACGGCAATAAAAAAGCTAAGCCAAGCAGCGGAGTCAGCGAACAAACAGCAAAGGAATGGTTATCAAAACAAGCGATTTGGCAAATTTATCTACCTGCACCTAGACGAATACAGAGACCACACTTTGTGAACACAACACCGAACGACACCCATCAATTGGACTTCTATATTTACCCCATGATACGATTAGGCGAAAAAGATTTAAGTACGCACTCACAGTCATTGACATAGCTTCAAGATACAAAGATGCAGAACCATTAAACACAAAAGAGTGCTTCTGCTGTTGCTGTTGCCATACAACTGATATATCAACGGGGCCCCCTAACTTATCCTCGCATGATTCAAGTCGATGATGGAAAAGAATTTAAAGGCCGAGTGAATCAATATTGTTAAAACATAGAGTTACCATTAAAAGAGGCATCCCAGGAGTTCACAGATCACAGGCTTTAGTTGAAAACTTTAACAAACAGTTATCTGAAAGACTTTTCTCCTACCAGTATCACAGAGAGCTGATTGACAATTCTCGCAACACAGAATGGGTTAGAAGACTGCCCTCAGTTTTGCGCGCAATGAATAATGAAGAATTTAAAGGGCTAAAACCAGTACAAGCAATCAAAAAACAAACAATAAATGTTGCTGAAGACTCCAGTACAACCAGCAAACTATTACCATTTGGTTTGAAAGTAAGGTACCTTTATTTGCCGGGGGAAGCAGAAGGGGACACTCGCATCAGGGCAACAGATCCAGTTTGGAGTGTTGACCCATATGAAATAAAAAGAATTGTAAAAATGAATCCGCCCGTGTATTATTTACGAGAAACTGACACAACAAAACAACCAGCTCCTCAAGATCTTTTGTGAAGGAAGAACTGCAGATAATCCCACCAGACACAGTTCCAGTTGCTTAATTAATTTTTAATTTACATAAATATATTTGAGTCTAAAATGGAAGCTCAGAAGGAAGCACAGAACGAAGCAAGAATGGTAAAGGAAGAGACCTTGAAAATGATACGGAATCATTTAATGCGTGTTCTGCTATTAGGGGAACATTTGTGAAGATTAATCAATGCATGCTAAACCATCCAGATCACCTACAATCCAAAAACCCAAATTGGGAAAAGAATATCTTGAAATAATAAAAAAAATTCGAGCACATCAAGCAAACATGATAAAAGAATTAGATGAATTGGATGAAGCTATGATTGATCTTATAATAAAAGTTGATGAAAAATATAAACCCTCCTGTTTATGCGGTCCTCCAGTGCCCGATTGCATATGAAAACTCTGGATTAACAAATACTCGTTTAGTGTTTGTTCTATCTAATGACTTCTTTGTTACAACAGTTTGTGCTGATCTTATGTAGATAGATCGTAGTTTTACGTTGTCATGGTGAAAAGTCTTATTGTCAAACAATGCTTCTTTGTAGTTGTCATGCGATATGTTTGACTGCACAACACTGCGAGATATTCCTTTTGCTTTCTTAATGGTTTTCTCCTGGCTCGAAATACTGTACATTTTCGACCTTAAACCAATAAACTCCTTAATCACCCTCCAGATAATTCATCCTTCATCTTTCCTAAAACCTTCTTGTTAACGGATGAATGTAAAGGCGAATCTTTAGGGTAATCAGATGTATCATACCATCCCGCATGCCCTTTAGCTACTTCCATTTCCATGTCTTTATAGATGTCTTCAGTAGGGATATCTATAACAAAACTATCTGTATCTGTGTAAAGTACTCTGGACTCTGGATACGTGGGTTTAAAGTAGTCATAAAGAAATTCTAACATCAAAAGCTTTGATAATTCTAAAACAGTAAACCCAATAAATACAGGCTTGTCTAATTTGACTTTCTTTTTTTTCATCATTATGCCAAAAAGGTGATCATGAAATCTTCTAAAGTCCTGATAATTAGGTTTTGAAGTCAGCTTAATTGCTTCATTCTCTCTGGTGACCAATCTGACATCTTTACGCTTGTGCGGGTTTTCCATAGTCTTTCCGAAACAGCTGTTGTTCATCAGCTTGAAAAAGTCTTTTCTGAAGCATCTGTGGATTTAGTTCTAAGATCAGTGTTCTTCATGATGTATGGTTTCATGAACTGTTCTTGATCAAAAGCAATTACACGATGAACAGCCGTCAACTTCAACCCATGTCTTAAATAAAATTGTAGAAGTCTGTAATGACAGACATAATTTTTTTTGCCGCGAAGATTAGGCACAAGTTTAGGTGGCCTCTTGGATTCATCTTCAGACTTTCTGCTGCTAATGGTAGTCATTATGCAGGTCATGGGGTTCATGAGGATATTCTAAGTCAACTCTAGAATGAGACCTCTTTTACGATCGGCTGTAAGAGTATGCAGTTGTTCTACAAATTCTTGAATGTTTTTAATACTGCCAGTGTACATTTTAAAGTTGCGTAATGGAAGGGATTGCGCCATAGCCCAACCATACAGATTGTTTGCATCTAAATACATGAGATAGTTAGAACTTTACTTGGATCATAGTCGTCCAAGTAGTTGTTTTGCTTTACAATAATGATGCGACGCCATACTAATTTCCTCCACGCAATCCGTTTTCAATCATCTGAATCATTGGTAAATCTGAAAATAAATCAATCTGTACTCCAGTATCTTTAAGAAAGCGTCCCAACTCATCCCGGCGCGAAATGTAATGCGCGGGATCCAGGCTATAATGTTTCATGCAGGTCTTTCTATAATTTTCAAAGACGTCCGCCAACAAACATGTATCAGCCATTAAGTATGCATCATGATAGTCCCCCATCGTTTTACACTCTAACTTCTGCCATGCTTCTTGAGCATGCTGGTAATCAGAATCGCTGATGCCCTTTCCTCTAAGACTAGAACAGAACGCGTCTTTAGGCGGAAGTGTGTCTTCGTCAAACCTTTCCAACTGTTCATGTATTCATAAGGGTAAAACGCCCTTTCTAACAAGAGTTGGGTCAAAATATTCTTCTGTTATTGGGCAGGACTTTAAGGACATAGCCAGCGCCTCTAATGATCCCATCAGGTGTTGCATAGAGTCATAAAAAGACATGTTATTAAAGTGAAACACATGTACTTTTCTGATGACTGTGCAATGCATTTTACCCTGGATCGCCGGTTACTGCTTGCATTATAAGATGAGAGTCGTAACCTCGCAAGTTATGAAAGAAGATGGGCAGCTTCCACGTCTTAGGATCAAACTTTAGTTGAAGATTGCATTTACTGTGCGCTGCTCCTCTGAACTTTCCGCTAATGTGATCATGGTCTCTTACTGTTGGATTCTCTGCGTCTGATGAGAGGCCTAAACCACAAATCCAACAATGTGGCTGAGTCATACTGTTGTTGGTCTTCAGACGACATTATGATTTCAGATAAATTCAGATTATTAGAACAGGCGTTACGCACTTGCTGCATGCGTTCTAAGAAGTATTCTGCAGCATTAGGCCCTCTATATAATTCTGGCTTTGAATGAACGCCATCCGACCTGACAATAATGAAGGCAAATGAACAAATCTGATGATTACTCATTAAGACTGTTTTCGGAAGTTTCTGTGGGGTTGGCCCCTCATAGGAACAATAAGCGACTCGAAGTCTGCGTAAACTATGTATGGACTCGTTTGCAGCCGTTTCCAGTTCTTAAAACTAAAATTTAGATCCTGGCGTGGTGTAATTAGTTCTGTATTACAGTCTACAGAACTTTTACAATGTTTTATATGCTCAAGCGCGGCTGGAACAGATGGAATTCTTTTTAAACATTTTCTACAGAATTCTTGTTTATGCCCATCTTTTGAAGTATGCTGCATTAGTCTACTCATTGTGCATATCAATGTTAATGTGGCAGCCCTGCGGCAAAAACATTAGGTAAGTCCACATAAACTTTTGGCTGGATCGCCTATTGTTGGACTGTTTTTGGACACTTAATGGGCTGTAGATTGTTTTCCTCATCCCATATGAAAATATTAACAGTTATTGGTTTTTTTATGTTCTTCAAACTGATCAATGGAATCCACGCTAACAGGAAAGGATATTCCATTGAAGTTAAGATCATTGATGTAAGGTTCATGTTAGACACCTCTCTGCGTTTTTTGCGGACGTAATCCCAGCCTTGCAAGAACACACACCACATAAAACATTTGTTGTCCTGAATTCTTTATGTTTAGAACCTGCTCTTTTTGCGACTAATGCTGGAGGTAGTGGAATGTAAGACCTGCCTACAATCGGTGCATACTTAGCCTTTTTTAACTGATCTCTAAGACTTCGCCCCTGACCAACCAGAGCCTCTCATTTTGGCTTCTTCAGCGGGCCACATCAAACTGTGTAAGCAGTTGGTCTGCCCAACCAGGTGTTAAGTCATTATGAGAAAGAATAGTCTGTTGTTTTAGTTGAGACCCAGACTTTTTAGATTTTCTTCATTTATTGTTATATAGTCGATTAAAACAGCTAACATTACTTTAACTGCGGGTCTATTGTTAGTTTACCTGGAACTTGGGGAAATTTAGCATGCACTTGCCTGTACGTTTTTTGGGAAATCAATGACTTCTAAATTAATATCATTTAAAGCTTTTAACAACGCCTCCCTCGAGCATTCCTTCAAAAAATTTTCGTCTGGTCCTTCATATATCTTAGCCATGTTGAGTTTTCTTTTCTAACTCAAAATGTTTTTTTAAAATTTAAAAAAAAAAATAATTAATCAGAATTGTTTTTGTAGAACTTGAACTGCCCCTGATTTGACAGATGCACACCGTCACTCAGGAACAAGTGTCTTTTGGAACGCTGAGTGAAAAATATTCGGGGGTGGTTCCATGTTGTGACGTATGGGAGTCCTTCAAATGCCGCGTGTTGCTGTTCGAGTACTTTTTTTGCGCCCATGTGTTGAATTCTATGCTTCCCGCGTAAATAGAAACCACCATTCCCGGATCGTTCAGCTTTGAACCTTGGGCAGCACTGTCCGAACATGACGTGTTCCACCCCGAATCTACCTTTCAATAAAGAGGCCAAGGCCAACATATCCATAGCTAAGTCATCGTGTGTTGTCCCAAGCCTGAAATCGTTGCCTCCTACGGGAAGGAAGATATGTTGGGTCGTTTGTTTAAGCTTTCCTTATGCCTGGGAGAGTTTCGTTATCGCGCGAAGGCCGTGTACGTCAGTCCTGCTCTGCCGACAATCTCCACAGAGCAAGTGTCTTGCAATTTAAATATTTTGCTTTCAAACGCACATCATCTGCACCCACAAATGCTGAGCAAAACGTTTGATGATGGAATGACCAAGAAGCAAGGCATGAGGCATGGTCGACACCGTTTTAGGTTTCGATGGATGAGGATCTTACCTTCAATTTTTTCCGAGGCAGGGAGTTGTGTTTTCACTGATAGCGTGTTACCTCGAAAAGGAAGCACTTTTACGCATGCGCGACCTGCATTAAGGATTTTGTCTTACCGGAACCTACCGGAATGCTTTTACGCATGCCTAGCCTTTTTTAGAATTTCATCTTACCGGAAATTAAACCGGGAATAATCGCGCTCCGCCACAAAAAACCCTTATGCCCCATAAGAACTTTTGTGTTTGGACTCATAAACTAAAGTATAAACGCCTTTTGATGTTGTTAATGTGAGCTGTTTTGAACAGAGTTTAATGTTTCGTTTACTTTTTTAAACATTTCTTTTTTATCTGCTCGGTGTCTGGCTGTTGAGAAAACTTGCCCCGCCTTTTTTTGAAGATCAAACTTTTTTTCTTTTATAGTCATCAAAATCAGCCTGTAAACGACTAAATTCTTCAAACCGTGATGTTTGAGTCAACTAGTGCTTATTATTGTCAGTTTGAACGAACTAAGTTTAGCTGTTATTAGTTGAACCAAGCTGTGTGCTTTTGGAGTTTTGTTTTTAATTTTTTGCCAGCACCTTACAGCTAATGAACACAGACCGAGAGCTAAAGACCAAACCACCTAGAGGTAAAGCTGCGGGTGCACCAACACCTGTTTCTAAGAGACCCACACTCGTTCCTGCTGATAGAGCACTTTAGTTGATGTTCCAGTATTAACAATGTAACAGCATTACAGGCAGCAGAATACCTTCGTTTGGTTTGCTGTATTTTGAAAGGTCCTGCTCTAGTTTTTGTTGCATTTGTGTAATGTTTGTTAATCTGAAAGTTTTTATGTCGGGGGTTTTTTTCTATCTCTTCTTTTGGCGACTCGGCTCCGTAGGCGCTTTTGGATAAACGTGAACAGACATGCTTTTTAAAATAAAATAATTTAGTAATGTAATCTTTTAATCTGTTATCTTGAATATTCAGCTGCGCATCATATTTTTAAAACAAATATACATTAAGCGGTTTATCGTCATCTTTTTCTTTGTCAATTTGAATGTTTATTACGTCTCTAACAGTTCTCCCACTTCCATGTAACTGATTATCCTCTGTTGACCTTAGGGCAATCCATAAACCGTATTTCGTTTGTTAAATAATCATCGAGTCTAACACTGTGAAGATGGAGGTCTTTAGAACAAGGTCTACTGTTGGACTTCTATGCCTCCCACCTCCGAAAAAATTTTTATTTACAAAAGCTGGGTAAGGTTTAAGCCCGCTAGCGTAGATTTGGTTAGGACTACCCTCAAATTGTACATTGCACTTTTGTTATTTTTGGATTAAGAAACTTTTCGGTTTGTCTTTTAAATGGTTCTTCATCTTCGCACAGCAATAAAATACCTTTGAGTGATCTTGCTGAGACACTAAAACTAAAATTCCATATAGTGTCTGCCCTGCTTTTAGGGTGTGTAGAATGGTGAATCACTCTTTCGTATTATATTGCTAATTTTGACTGATATTGCTGCTCAATCAGCCTTGCTAAGTGAGGGTTGCTAACAATGTCAAACTCTAACGCGATGTCAGAAATGCTGTACTTTGCTTCGGTGTCTGATGATCTGATAACGCGTTTGTATTCATTAAAAGTTAGTTCATATGACAATCTGTCTTTTAATGCTCCTTGAAAGAATGGCGCATGCGCACTTAACAACTCAAAATCCAAGGGATGGAAAAAGCGATTTCCATAGCATGACTTACAGCTACATACTTTTTGCCGTCTTTAGCATCTTCAGCGCCTATTCTGTGTTTTAGTGCTTCATTATTTTCGATTCCTTGAAAAGCAAGATCATTCCTTTCATTCTCGGTTAGCCATAGATCAGAATAGGTTAAAAATATGTCTGCATGTGTAAAGAAAATATTTCTTGCCCCTCAAGTTTTATAGAAATTTTCTTAACGATTGCCCGTCCCAGATTCTGGACAACTGTCCTGTTTGTGTCTGTTGATTCGAGTTCTATTTTGAAAGTAAGTCGTGCAGAGCCTGGCACAATCACTTCATCTGCTCCTAGGTCTGGAAATTTGACAGTAAGAATTTGATCTGCATCAATAGTAGATGGATTATTTGGAACAGTAATATTCCGTTTATTTCCCTTCACGCCAAAGGGCTCTTTCAGTCTTCTATGCGGGTCAAGAATTGAGCCATATGCTTGTGACATTTTTATGAAGCAAAATAAAAAGTTAATTATTTAAAACATGGCAGGCATTGAAGGCGAAGAAGATTATGATGTTTTTGATCCTGGAGACGACATGAGTGAAATGACTCCTTTAAATACACCCATCGCGCTCATTGCTGTATGAATTAGCAGAAAGTCAGCATAAATTAACATTAAGTAAGGTTGAATCATTTTACAAAAGTTTAGGTCTAGAACCTCCCGAATTTCCTATTGATTTTGAAGTAGATAAAAAGGCCATTTGTATGTGAAAAACGATCAAGGACAACTTGTTCGGCTTACAGATAAACGAGACCCATTAAAGTTTTTAGCCGGGGTACAATTAGACAAAGACTCAGTGTGAGAGATCAAAATCCCCTTGATCTTGTTAAACCAAAATTAAGGGCGGAGGCAGTTGCTAAACTACAAACACACTACAAGATCTCCCAACTGCTAACCAAATACAAAACACGGAACTTGAAGATTTAAGTCAAGCAGCAGACAAAATAATAGAAGCAGAAACCAGTTTATATCAGAAGAAACAGCATTAAAAACTATACACGACCCACCGCTACAGAAACAGAATCTCCTACCCATGCGAGAATTATTAGCCCTGACCGTACTTTATAGAACCGTTAGAGGTGAATTAATAAACAATTTGGCAAAACTGGGCGAACTAAAAAAGGATATTGAAAAAGTAAAAAAAAAACTCGTTGAGGCTGATGACGCCACTTAGGGAGTGATGTTAAAGAAAAAATAACCCAAGAACTAAAAGATCTTGAACTACAAAAAATCAGCAAGACTAGAAGTGTTGTCTTCTAACCGAGAACAATTACGAACTCAAGTGTGCAGAATAAGAGAAACTATCGAAAGAATTTTATATGAAGACACGACACTAGCAGAACGAATACGAACGCTGTTTAGGGAGCAAGGAGTCCCATTAGTAAGCGTTATAACAGCCTTAGGATTTGCAATAAGTACACTGGTGATGGCTATTACATGCGGCGGTGGTCCCGGGTCAGTGCCTCCGCCGCCATCGCCTCCATCACCGCCGACAAATCATGGGTAAAAAAACAACTTGATCATCTTGCGGGTTTATTAAAAAAATTAGCCAGTAAAGCCGCAGACGCTTACCCGGAATATTAGGAAGTGTCGTTAGCTGGCTTTTGTCTACTGCAGGCAAAGTAGTTGGCTTTATGGCCGAGCACTTATGGACATTAGTTCTCTTAATAGTTGGGTTATATTTAGTAAAATAAAGACCAGTAATCCTAGGCCAGTTAATAACAACAACAAGTGCTGTCTTTTCATATCATGGTCATCGCGAACAGAGCTCGCGTCTTCAATGGCCTTTGGGCTTTGGGCCTTGGGGATTGGATGGCTTATTCTTGGGGGGTCATCTTGTTTTTTTACTGCTTGCAATATTACAGGCTCAGAATTTATTTCATTTTTCCCGACCTTCTGTTCATTGCACCACAAGGATTTCATTATTGTAGTTTATTATTGTGCCTATCTGAGCCTGAGGTCAGAGGCAGCATGTATAAACCAGTGCCAACAGCAAAGTCTACTTTCGATCTTGCGTATTGTAAAACATTTTGGTACCTTTTTATACTTGAAGGTAAATCAACTGTAGATTAATGGCGTCCTCTAAATTTGCTAAGTATTGTTTTTGTTGCGTCAAAGCCAGTAGAAGGATAAGTTATGCTCGATCTTGTTTGTGCTTGCGAACCTAGCAAACACCAAACGTAAGTACGAACAGAGTCGTTATATCGTTCTATTCCTGCTTTAGTTAGGCCCTTAGAAGTGTCTAAGATAAATGTTGTCCATGCTGTTTTATGCTCTTGCTCTATGGACCCAAGGTGAACAGCTGTGCCTGAAGAGAAAGATGTGTAAGGAGGATTCCAGTCATAGTTATACTTTCTGTGCACGCCCCAAAAATAGGGTGCCTAAGCCATGATTAAGATCCAACTTTTGTCTAAAGTCTGTCTTGACCTTAATATTAATTCGTTACAGATTCTTTCAAAAGCCTTCATGTCTATTCTGTTGCTAAATGGATTAAACGTTTTATCATTTGGTAATGGAGCTTGCAGTTCAGTCAAAATACGTCTGAAGGTGTAATAAAAATGAAATCTGTACACTGACCTCACCAAAGGATCAGGATGATTTAAGTGATCAGCATACGACACTCCACACCCAGTTGATGCACAAAACACAGCAAAGTTTAACTGGTTCTGGTAAAACTGCATCGGATGACTGAACCACACTTTCGCGATGTAGTCTTTTTTAATAGGAGGGTTAAGATATCTGTTTTAATGGAGTACTAACCTTTACTTGAAAGGCGTCAGACTGAGTCCAGAAATGACAAGGGTGTCAGTTGTTATATTTTTAAGATTGTAGTGCGGCCCAACAGAATATTTTGCGCCAGTATATTTGAATGCGCTCATTTTTATTTCGTTTAAAAAATGTTTGTAACAATAACAACCCAAGACTGTCCTTCGTTTTTAGAACATGCTATTGATAACAATTGCGGGGCCAAAATGGTCGCACTCCATGAAATATTTTACAAAGTCGTATGGTTTAATATAAGTGAATCCAAGGAGAATAATAAGATTCTAAAACTTGACAAAACAGGGCCAAAGTTAGCCAGTTAACAATACCTGATGGTTATTACGGGTTTTGCTCACTAAAAGAAGCAATGAGTAACTTCAACATTACTCTCAAACTTAACAATGCAAATCTAAAAACAATGTTAACATTCAAGCCTGAAGAAGAAGGAGGTTACTCTTTTGATAAAGAGCTAGCTAAAATGTTAGGCTTTGCAGCTGACAATCATAGATTTAGAGTTACACCAGACAAAACTACTTATGAGGGGGAAAATCCGCTCGATCTTGCATTACATTCATTGCTCTATGTTCATTTGGACGAGCTGAGCACTGATGAAAACTTATATGATGGAAGGCCCTCAACTGTTTTAAGAGCTCTTCCGTCAGGAAAAGCTGCATATTGCGATTATGAAATTATACAATTCCCTAATTTACAGTTTAAAAGATTAGTTTGTGGGAGGGTCGGATCATTTAATATAAAAATCACAGACAAAACGGGGAAAGTTGTGAAATGTGATAACTACACATTGTTTTAGAAATAAAATAATTAGTTGTTCTAAAAAATGTCGCGTGGACCAGAAGAATCAGGAGTTACATTAGCGCCTGTGAGGTGTATAACTTTAGAATTAAAAGACCTTGCAGACGTTGCGGACTTTGAACAAAATGGTGAGATAGGCGCTTTGTATGGTTTTGAGTACACTAAAGATGGTGATTATAAACGCAAAGAGGTTGGCGACAACAAAAAGTTTCCTAAACTAGAACAACTGCGCAATGTAGAAGCAAATAATGCTGGCCAGTATGAATATAAAATAGTTCGAAAACCTGACAGCAAATGGCACTTAGAACCATATTTAGAATGGGAAATAAAATTTGAATTCATAAGCCCATTTACATTTTTTAGCCGTCAAAAAAGTTTCAGAAAAGCACTCAACTCTGGCCCTTTACATATAAGTCTTATGCCAGAGGACAATAGTCGAAAAGAGATTGAAATAAAGCCGTATGGGAATAAACAGTACATCCTCCACAGAAAAGAATCGGTTTTGAAAGATGCTTCTACAAAATTACAGTTCATTCCACAAATGAAATTAGGGGACGCGTTCACAATGATATTTGAAATTTCTGTCTTAAAAGATGAGGGAGGGATGGGGTTGTGGGCGTTAGTGACGTCCTTTTAAAAGGAATTCTAATTAGCTGGCAAAACTTAGACGTTGACAGTCTTAAAGTTACCGTCGTCATTCTTCACAATGGTGAGTATATTAAGGTCATAACAACAAGCAACAAAATCAATATTAGTCTAAATAGAAACAATCTTACAGAACTGAATTGGATTAATCTTACACATTTAGATCTTATAGGATTTTATTATACTGAACAAGTTTTGACAGAGAGCATGATAAAAACAATAACTGGATTAGATTAAATTCTGTTATAAAAACTATGGAGCAGTTAAACTTTATGACAAAAACTCCTCATTGTTCATTGATTTGTGGACAGACTGGTTGTGGAAAAACAATATTTGTCCTAGACCTATTACAAACAGTTTATCGCTATAATTTTGATCATATTGTGATTTTCTGTCCAACACTTAAATGGAACAAAGCATATCATGATAGAAGGTTTATATGGACAGATGATGAAATATATTTAGTTGATCCTAGCAATAAACTGAGTGAGTGTTTAGAACAGTTTTATAGACTGTTTGAAGGAACACAGACACTATTTATTATAGATGACTGTTCGGCAGAAAGAGACATAGTTAAAAAGAGAAACACTTTATCAAAACTAGCTTTTAGTGGAAGACATGCTGGGATAAGTGTGTGGATTTTATGTCAAAAATATAATTCAGTTTTAAAAGACTTTAGAGAACAGCTAAAGACTGTAGTTTTATTTCACATGAAAGACAGAGACTCATTTGATGAATGTTTGCGCGAAAATGATGTTATTGAAAATGATCAGGAAAAACACAGGATTAAGCAAAAACTGAAATCTGAAAAGTTTAGTAAACTAGTATTGAAAATGGATAATCCTACACAGTAATGTTTGTAGGGTTTACTAGTTAGAGAAGGGGGAAATACCAAGTCAAGGGGCAGCCGCCTGAAACTGGTTTCAGGCGGGTGAGCTTGACTTGGTATTTCCCCGTTCTCTAAAGAGAGATGAGTTTGATAGATGTGTTGCTTCGATACGACGATAGCGAGCCGGAAGTTATTACCGGAAATGACTGAATGGAGGAAGAAACGGTGAGAGGAGTAGGCTTGACAACGAGCGATGGCGTAGGACGCTGTTTATACGAGTCGTACCGAGTGATGCGATAGATTGCAGTCGAGGAGACTTTTTAGTATAGTCAGAAGTGACTTTTCACTTAGGATGACTAACAAACAAACAAACATGAAAAGACTAGTGCCAGAACTAGCTATGGTTGAGGATGTTTGTTCAAGCCAAGTAGGGAAATGAGGTTGGTTTGGACAGGCAAGTATGTAAATTATGCACACACTATGCAATGCATACCGTCAGTAATGTCCAGGGCTTCTGCTGGGGTGAAAATCTTTCGGGTCCCAGGGACCCCTTCATCAGATTTTTAAGGGGTCCCAGGCTAACATTAAGGGGTCCCTACACCACAATAAAACAACAAAATATACGTTAAAAAATTGCATCCCTGCACGCGCACTGCAATTGTCACAAACACATCGTCACAATAAAAACAACAAAATAATCAAAAATTGTATCCGTTCTCGATCTCGCTCCTCTGCTACGCTTTTTCGCTTTTGCGACGATGATTTCGTTAACCGCGCTTCGAGAGACATGTTGGAAACAAAGGCTTCGCGGAAAATGCCCCTCTCCTGCCGGGAAAATGAAAAGCGTCATCGTGACATCACATGGCTCAAAGTAGGAAAATTCGGTCAACTCAAAACGATGCTGTGGCCTCAGCAGACGACAAAAGTGACCGACGTATGTTGTTAGGAGGCTGCCTTACTCGCTTTGTCACTGTTCAAACTTGAAAAGGGATGGTTCGGTCCGAAGTGTAGCAGACCTACGGTGTTACGGCACCCAACTTACGATGTTGAAGGCAGTCTTTTCTCACTTTATGTCTGACTTCACCAAAATTTGAAGGGGTCCCTGGGGACCCCTTACACGGACACCCAGTGCGTCCCGTAGAGTTTTAATGCGTACTGTACGCAATTTTTTGCGTTTTCAGAAGCCCTGAATGTATTCACCAACTCATTCACTGCCTGCTGTTTGAATAGACAAAAATATTTGGCTTGAGCAAATAAGGGGGCAGAGTTACACAGATATTACAAGTCTTCTGTCTCAGAAATGCCAAAGCATTTTATTTTTCTTGAAAACTAAGGAATCCCATATTCAGGTGCCACTTGCCTCTGTGATGAAATTGAAATATTAAAGATGAAAAACAGACTCTATATCAAAAAGGGACTGGAGCATACCCTATTTCAGGACTGGCAGGTATTGAGGTTATGCACTCACCTCAGACAGCAGCTGGAAGGGAGCAAACATGTAGGCACTCTTGGCTGATGCAATGTTTCCTGAAACACACACACACACACACACAAACACACACACACACACACACACACACACACACACACACACACACACACACACACTGTTTTAAATGAATATGCTAGATATGTGTGATGAGTGACACTGAAGAGCGCTGGATAGTGTGGTGTTGCATTCTGCTTGGCTAAAATGGTTCCGAGTTGAGTTTCTTTTTACTGCAGTCATTCTTTTTTGCAGATTCCTGATTACGCAGCTGACTTGGAAAGCTAATTACGGACCCCAAGGAACAAGCCCAGCTACTCAACAGCCAGTTCCACTCTGTCTTCAGCCCCCAAAATATAGTTACTGCTGAGGAGTTTGAAATATGTTGTCCACCACCATCTGACCTCCCTATCTATCCAGGCTGTAACGATATCTCCATCACAGAAGAGGGAGTGAAGAATCTGCTGCGGAATCTCGACCCGAATAAAGCACCAGGCCCTGATGGCATCACCCCGAGACTTCTGAAGATGGTAGCAGATGAAATAGCCCCAGCTTCACCTTGCTCTTCCAAATTTCCTATAAAACCAGAGTACTGCCTCTAGACTGGAACTTGGCCCATGTCACCCGTATTCAAAAAAGGAGAAAGGTACCAGGCAGCCAACTACCGCCCCATCTCCCTCACCTGCATAGCCTGCAAATTGATGGAGCACATCTTCACCAGCCATCTGATGTCCCACCTTGAGACTTACAACATTCTCTGTCCAGAGCAGCACGGCTTCCGAAGCCGACGGTCCTGCGAGACTCAGCTCCTCGGGTATGTGGCGAAACGACAGAAGAATTTGAGAGAGGCAACCAGGAGAACACTATTGTCCCGATTTCTCCAAGGCCTTTGACAAAGTCAACATGCCCTTCTTGTCCACAAATTACGTCGCTACGGCATCGGAGGGCTGCACCAGTGCATGGACTGAGAATTTTCTCAAAGACAGACAGCAGGCTGTTGTAGTTGAGGGAGCCAGATCTGACTTTGTCCCTGTGGAATCGGGAGGCCCACAAGGATCAGTCCTTGGGCCATGCCTCTTCTTGCTCTATGTCAACGACCTCCCCGATGGCATCAAGTCCAAAGTCCGACTGTTCGCAGATGACACCATGTGCAGCAGGACATCAAAGGAAAGCAGATCAGAAGACGCTGCAAGAAGATCTCAACTCTGTTACCATCTGGGAAAAGAAATGGTTTATGGAATTCCACCCTCAGAAGTGCTCCACGCTGAGCATCACCCGCAAGCGAAGCAAGATGACGCCAGCGTATGAGCTTCACGGCACACTCTTGAGATGCCAGCAGCATAAAATACCTGGGAGTCACCATCCAGGATGACATGAAGTGGGAATCCCATATCAATGCCATCACCAGTAAAGCCAATAAGACCTTGGGCTTTCTCCGGCGCAACCTCAGATCGGTAACAAGCGGATGAAGGAAACCGCGTATAAAACCCTTGTCCGTCAAATTCTTGAGTATGCAGCCACTGTATGGGACCCGTACACCGCAACTGAGACCCAGGCCATTGAAAAAATTCAACGCAGAGCAGCAAGATGGGTCTCAAACTCCTACCACCAAACTTCATGCGTTGACTCCATCCTAGAATCCCTCGACTGGCTCACACTCCAACAGCGACGACAGAGAGCTCGCCTGGAGATGTTCTTTAAATACCATCATGGACACATCTCCATCAACTCCATCTACCTGCCAAAGCCAACCAGCAGCAGGCTGAGCTCCAGAAGAACAACTCCCTCTGCTACGACATTCCTTCCCATAGAACCAAATACAAACAGATGTCATTCTTTCCAAGGACTATCCTGGAATGGAACAGACTGCCTCAGAGGGTCGTGATGGCCAAGTCGCTGGACTCTTTCAAGTCCTGGCTGGCCTATCACCTGTAAACACCAAACTTCAAGTCCTCCCTGTCCCCCCCCCCCCCCACCCCCCTCTCCACCACCTCCCACCCGACCATGCCAGTTACTGCCTCCTGTTCAAATACCCCCCACCCCTATTTTACTGACTCCCTCACTACTGCGCTATAAATGCAACCTCCCTTAGTGCGACATAATCATCGACATAACGATGTTGGCCACCTAACGGAAAAAGAAGAAGAAGAAGACTTGTGGGGGGGATTCAGTTAAACTCTCTGACCCAAACCTAATAAACACTGGATGACGCGTTTCATTTGACAAAATGTTTTAAAAATAGGAGGAAAAAGGGTCAAACTGACCTGAATGTGGCAGCTGGTCTTAAGAAAAGATAAGATAATGTTGCTTATAGCCCAGCCGACCGCAAAGGGCTACATCAGGGCTGTCACCACGTTAAAATCAACTCACCAGTCATTAAAAAAAAAAAAAAAAAAAAAAAAAAAAACTTTCACACATCTCATTAAATGACATCGTCTAGAAACGCACCAGAAATTGCATTAAAAATCTTTCTTCCGTAAAATCTTAAATCAGATGAAAAATGTTAATCTCTCTCAAAAACTCAAGGATCACATCAGGCGGGACATCCCTGAACAGGATCTTCATGGACTCCGCTGTAAAATGTTTGTGTCTCACATCGTGCAAGTCCCAACACTCTAAAAGAACATGTTTCATTGTGAGTGGCGCATGACATGGAATACACCACGGAGCTTCTTCACTCTTTAAAAGGTAAGAATGGGTAAAATACGAATGGCTGGTGTGCAGCCGGCACAGAACCGTTTCCTCTTTACGACCTCCCGACGTAGATGGGAGGAAGTCCTTAAGGTTTGGACGGATCTGAAAGAGTTTGTTATTCGTCTGTGTGTTCCAATCCTCCTGCCAGAGGTCTCTCACATAATCGTTAATTTTGGGTTCACATCTGAGCAGGGGATATAAACGTTGGACAGTTTCTCTCTTGTGGCGTTCTTGGCTAAACGATCAACCATTTCGTTCCCTCCGATGCCAACATGACCAGGAACCCAAGCAAGAGTAATGTTGTAACCGTCCGCCTTCAACTTGCTAAAAAGTTCAAAAAAAAGTAAAAGTTCTGGATGCTGAAGGTTGCGGCCAGCTATGGCCTCCAAAGCTGACAGCGAATCCGACAGAACCAGAAAGTCCCTCTTTGAAGAATGTGAGATTATCTTCAAAGCCAAAACCAGAGCAGTAAGTTCAGCAGAATAGACAGAAGCATCGGAATGAATATGTTCCAACAGTATCTGAGAAGGAGCCCCAGGGCAATAGGCTGCACAGGCCACTCCATCTTCAGACTTGGAACCGTCAGTAAAAACTTTTTGACAGGATGGGAATTTCAAACAGAGCTCAGCATACAATGCCTTGTACGCCAGAGAGCTGGTAGACTCTTTGCGAAAAGCTGCAAGATCAAAACGAATCTCTGGTGTGAAGAAGGTCCACGGTGGTTGATCCGGAAACTTGGAAAAATCAGATACTACACCTAGGTCTAGACCTGCATTCCGCACGTGAGGCTGCATACGAAGACCAAACGGCGGAATACATTTAGGGTTGTTTACAAACTTACTTTGGAACGGAGGGTCAAAGACACAGTCATAGGCAGGGTTTACTGGTTCCGAGAACAGTCTGATGTAATAATTCAAAGACAGTTTCAGCCTGCGATTGGACAGTGAAGGTTCACCCGCCTCTGCATACAGGCTGTAGACAGGGGTGGTGCGGAACGCTCCAAGACAGAGACGAAGCCCTTGATAGGGTCCAAGAGTTTGAGGTAAGAAGATCGTGCGGAGCCGTACACAGCACAACCGTAGTCCAGTTTGGAACGGACCAGGGCTCTGTAGAGGTGCAACAAAGTTTTCTTATCAGCGCCCCAGTCGGTGTGCGCTACGACCCGCAGAATATTCAGTGCTTTCTGGCAAGCAGTTTTGAGGTTTTTAATATGGCTGAGAAAGTTAAGTTTTTGGTCAAAAATGACTCCCAGAAATTTGGCCTCTTTAACAGCTGGAATGGGAGATTTCCCTACTTGAAGTTCAGGATCTGGAAAAAACTGACGGAAATTATGGAAGTGAATACACTGCGTCTTTGTTGGAGAAAAGGTGAAACCGTTTTCATCTGCCCACCGATGGATTTTATCTACGCAAAGCTGGAGCCTGCGCTGGACACTCGGGTACAGGCTTCCAGTTGCGTAGACAGCAAAATCATCCACAAACAATGAGCAGTCTGAACCCTGCTGAACTGATTTCACAATGTTGTTGATTTTAATACTAAAGAGGGCAGGAGACAGTATGCTCCCCTGTGGAACACCCAACTCCTGCTCATGGACATCAGAGAGAGTGGTGCCAACCCGGACCTGAAACTGTCGTTCTGCCAAAAAATTTTGAATAAAAAGCAGAAGATGACCTCGAAAACCCAGATCGTGGAGATCATGAAGTATCCCCGACTTCCAGGTGGTATCGTAGGCCTTCTCCAAGTCGAAGAAAATTGCCACTGCATGCTGTCTGTTCAAAAAAGCGTTCCGAAGTGTAGATTCCAGACGAATCAAATGGTCAACTGTAGACCGATGTTTGCGGAAACCACACTGTTCTTTCGCCAAAAGGC
>CM031602.1:57022133-57024184 GCA_018398815.1 Conus ventricosus
GAAGGGAGGTAGACAGAGCGACACGACTATACAACAAAGTTTTGTGTAGGAGAAGGGCAACACCACGCGACAGTCCCAACGTGGATGGTTGTGCAGGTTTTGAAAGAATATTAAAGCCAGAAAGAGTAAAGGTCTTCTGGCTTTGAATTTGGGTTTCCTGAAGAGCCACGACGGAAGGTTTTATAGATTGACACAGAAGCTGGAGCTCCTCGAAGTTGGAATTTAGACCACGGATATTCCAATGGAATATTGTATTATCCATGGTGCAGAGGGCGAAAAGGAGAGAGATCAGGTCATCTCCTCCTCAACATCTGCTGCTAAAGCTGTAAATTTGTTGCTTAATTTCACTGGACTATCTGCAGACCTGCTGGCAGACTTGCCAACAGGTGAAGTAGGTCTGGGTTTGGGAGACGGTGGAGGTTTCTTCCTCATTTCCACCATCTCCACACTGGGTTGAACTCCCTTGCCCGCACGGGCACTGGACAGAGGAGTTCGAGGTAGGGGTGCTGGTTTTTTAATCTGCCCAGCAGCAGATGTTGTAGACTGCTGGGCAGTCTGAGGGGTGGCGGATTTTTTGCCTCCACCAGGGCAGTCACTTTGGTTTGGAAGGTGGTGGACCTGCTACCACCAGAACTGACAGATCTTACTTGCAATGTTTTCGAAAACATGAATTCATCAGTCTGGCAGCAGACTGACCGAGTAGAAACTGTGGGAACTTTCTTTACAGCCGAAGCGTAGGAAGAAGCTGTCGGCGTCTGACTGCCCACAACCTGTTTCCGGGCTTCAAAAAAAGAGATCTTCTTTTCCATTTTGACGCGTTGTATAGCAGATTCTTGAATCCAAGAAGGACAATTTCGGGAAGAGGAGGGATGGTCGCCACCGCAGTTAGCACAATGTGCCGGATCATGACACGGCCCATCATGGGTTGCCTTGCAGCAAATTCCACACACCTCCTGCCCAGAACAGCGGTCCCTGACATGGCCAAACTTCTGGCACCTGAAGCACCTCAACGGGGACGGAACATATAACTGAACCCGGACATTCAGGTAGCCGACTTTGATGACCGGAGGCAGCACAGGGTTGCAGAATGTCAGAAAGAGGGTGTTGGTGGCCACTCTTTCTGCACCCTTCTTTGCTGTCACCCTGTGCACCTCCGTCACACCCTGGGACGCCAGCTCCGATTTCAGCTGGTCTTAAAGGTGAGATTTCATTTCCTGACGTTTCAGGCCCTAGGCCCTTCTTCATGGGGAGAAAAGTAAAGAATGAAGAAGAGAAGAGATCAAAACCAAGACAGAGGTAAAACTAACAAGATGCAAAGCATTTTAACGTACTCCCAGTTTATCCTGAATTCGCGTGAGATATTCCATAAAGAGGAAAAACTGTCTTGGGCTGGTGTAACCATTAGTAATGGCTTTTCTGGTAAACATCGGCCATCATCTGTGACCTAAAATGAACATACTTACAAATTTTCAGAAAGATCGGCCAAGAACTTTCTGAGATTTTCCATAAAGAAGAAAACCATTATGGGCTGTTAGTAATGGCTGTAATGATAAACTAAAACATCAGGCATCATCCGTGACCCATAGTGAACATACCTACAAATTTTCAGAAAAATCGGCCAAGTACTTTTTCAGATTTTCTATAAAGAAGAAAAACCGTTACAGGTTGTTACAGCCATTATTAACGGCTGTAACGGGGTAAACTAAAACATTGGACATCATCCGTGACCCATAATGAACATACCTGCGAATTTTCACAAAGATCTGCCAAGTACTTTCTGAGATATTCCATGGAGAAGAAAAGGCGTTACAGGCCGGTACTGCCGTTAGTAACGGATATAACGGTAAACTAAAACATCGGTGTCATCCGTGACCCATAATGAAAATACCTAAAACTTTTCAGAAAGATCGGCCACGTGCTTTCTGAGATATTCTATAAAGAAGAAAAAGTGTTACAGGCCGTTACAGCCGTTACTAATGTCTATAACGGTAAACTAAAACATCAGGCATTACTCGTGATGCATAATGAACAAACCTACACATTTTCAGAAA
>CM031602.1:57024284-57060772 GCA_018398815.1 Conus ventricosus
GATCGGCCAAGTACTTTTTGAGATATTCTATAAAGAAGAAAAATCGTTACAGGCCATTACAGCCGTTAGTAACGGCTGTAACGGGGTAAATTAAAACATCGGACATCATCCGTGACCCATAATGAACATACTTGCTAATTTTCACAAAGATCAGCCAAGTACTTTCTGAGATATTCCATGGAGAAGAAAAAGCGTTACAGGCTGTTACAGCCGTTGTAACGGTAAACTAAAACATCGGGCATCATCCTTGACTATAATGAACATACCTACAAATTTTCAGAAAGATCGGCCACGTACTTGTTCAGATATTCTATAAAGAATCAAAACCGTTACAGGCTGTTACAGCCGTTAGTAACGGCTATAATGGGGTAAACTAAAACATCGGGCATCATCCATGACCCATAATGAACATACCTGCTAATTTTCACAAAGATCGGCCAAGTACTTTCTGAGATATTCCATAAAGAAGAAAAGGCGTTACAGGCTGTTACAGCCGTTAGTAACGGCTGTAACGGTAAACTAAAACATCGGGCATCATCCTTGACCCATAGTGAACATACCTACAAATTTTCAGAAAGATCGGCCCAGTAGTTTTGTCTGGAGTGAGTGGAACACATTTTGACCAGGGACCAGAATGGAACTCCACAGCGCCATCTTCATGATATGATAATCCCCATCCCTTCATTTCCTCTCCATCTTCATAATATGATAATCCCCATCCTTCATTTCCTCTCCATCTTCATAATATGATAATCCCCATCCCTTCATTTCCTCTCCATCTTCATAATATGATAATCCCCAATCCCTTCATTTCCTCTCCATCTTCATAATATGATAATCCCCATCCCTTCATTTCCTCTCCATCTTCATAATATGATAATCCCCATCCCTTCATTTCCTCTCCATCTTCATGATATGATAATCCCCATCCCTTCATTTCCTCTCCATCTTCATAATATGATATGATAATCCCCATCCCTTCATTTCCTCTCCATCTTCATAATATGAAAAATCCCCATCCCTTCATTTCCTCTCCATCTTCATGATATGATAATCCCCATCCCTTCATTTCCTCTCCATCTTCATAATATGATAATCCCCATCCCTTCATTTCCTCTCCATCTTCATAATATGATAATCCCCATCCCTTCATTTCCTCTCCATCTTCATGATATGATAATCCCCATCCCTTCATTTCCTCTCCATCTTCATGATATGATAATCCCCATCCCTTCATTTCCTCTCCATCTTCATAATATGATAATCCCATCCCTTCATTTCCTCTCCATCTTCATAATATGATAATCCCCATCCTTCATTTCCTCTAGCTCTCCATCTTCATAATATGATAATCCCCATCCTTCATTTCCTCTCCATCTTCATAATATGATAATCCCCATCCCTTCATTTCCTCTCCATCTTCATGATATGATAATCCCATCCCTTCATTTCCTCTCCATCTTCATAATATGATAATCCCCATCCCTTCATTTCCTCTCCATCTTCATAATATGATAATCCCCATCCCTTCATTTCCTCTCCATCTTCATAATATGATAATCCCCATCCCTTCATTTCCTCTCCATCTTCATAATATGATATGATAATCCCCATCCCTTCATTTCCTCTCCACATCTATACCTGGCCGACTCCACAGCGCCATCTTCATGATATGATAATCCCCATCCCTTCATTTCCTCTCCATCTTCATAATATGATAATCCCCATCCCTTCATTTCCTCTCCATCTTCATAATATGATAATCCCATCCCTTCATTTCCTCTCCATCTTCATAATATGATAATCCCCATCCCTTCATTTCCTCTCCATCTTCAAATATGATAATCCCCATCCTTTCATTTCCTCTCCATCTTCATGATATGATAATCCCCATCCCTTCATTTCCTCTCCATCTTCATAATATGATATGATAAACCCATCCCTTCATTTCCTCTCCATCTTCATAATATGATAATCCCCATCCCTTCATTTCCTCTCCATCTTCATGATATGATAATCCCATCCCTTCATTTCCTCTCCATCTTCATAATATGATAATCCCCATCCCTTCATTTCCTCTCCATCTTCATAATATGATAAATCCCCATCCCTTCATTTCCTCTCCATCTTCATGATATGATAATCCCCATCCCTTCATTTCCTCTCCATCTTCATGATATGATAATCCCCATCCCTTCATTTCCTCTCCATCTTCATGATATGATAATCCCCATCCTTCATTTCCTCTCCATCTTCATAATATGATAATCCCCATCCCTTCATTTCCTCTCCATCTTCATAATATGATAATCCCCATCCCTTCATTTCCTCTCCATCTTCATAATATGATAATCCCATCCCTTCATTTCCTCTCCATCTTCATAATATGATAATCCCCATCCCTTCATTTCCTCTCCATCTTCATAATATGATATGATAATCCCCATCCCTTCATTTCCTCTCCACATCTATATCTTTTACCAGTTGGTGTTGAGGTTGTTGGTCCTGGCAAGTCATAGGATGGAAGTGGTGGCGACTTCTGCAGGGTGATGCTCATTCACATTGGTTCCGCAACTAAGCAATAACTGTCGTCACTGAGGGACATAGTAGGTGGTGTCCTGTACATTACATCAGACCAGGCACCATTTAACACCACCGAAGTGACTCAGCAGCAGTGCATTGTCTAGTCTGGCGGGCTGCCTCTTGATGACAGGACACAGATTTCTCCCTGTGGATTGCCAGTGCTGGAGCTGTGGCCAGACAAAGCAGGCTGTGGCTGTGGATGGGAAACCGGAATGACAGGCATAGGTGGTAATGCCACTGAGGTGGCACAGAAGATACTACAAGAGGCCAATAAAACAACTACTTGTCTAAAACATAATAGCCGTTTGAACATTGCTGCCAATCTCCACTATTTTGTTGTTGTTGACAAATCATATGGTTATATGATCTCACTTTTTCACTCCAGAGAAAAATCACAGCACAAGAAAATGTGACTCACCACGGCACTGTAGCCCAGAATTTCCAAAGCAGCCTGTACTGTTGTCTCACTTTCCTTTTCCCCAGCTTTGTTACTGGTGTCTCTGGTGCTTTCCCATCAGCTGAATCTTTGGGCTTCTCCTCTGGTGGCTTGGCACGTACAATCGTCTCATATGGGATCTCTTTCAGCTGAATGACAGGGGAGCTGAAAGTACAGTCCACACAGACTTACAAATGAAACATTCCATGACCCTTCAATGCCATTTTGAAAACTTTCCACGACTGTATGTCAGCTATGAAGTTTATCTGTGCTGTTATCAAAATGTCCATTTCAGTGATGCCTGTGATGGATAAAATATTTAGATGAATCTATCAACTGATACACATGCGTCCATAACAGTCATTTGTGTTTCTTGAAGACTTACACACTATTCAATGACTTTCGATGGCTTGAAGAATTATTTTTTGAAACTGCAGGGCTTCTCCTGCTTTCTAGGAGATGAAAGGAGATAAGATAAGATAAGATAATGTTGCTTATAGCCCAGCCGACCGCAAAGGGCCACATCAGGGCTGTCACCACGTTAAAATCAACTCACCAGTCATTAAAAAAAAACAAAAAACAACCAACTTTCACACATCTCGTTAAATGACATCGTCTACAAACGCATCAGAAACTTTGTTAAAAATCTTTCTGCCGTAAAATCTTAAATCAGATGAAAAATGTTAATCTCTCTCAAAAACTCAAGGATCACGTCAGGCGGGACATCCCTGAACAGGATCTTCATGGACTCCGCTGTAAAATGTTTGTGTCTCACATCGTGCAAGTCCCAACACTCTAAAAGAACATGTTTCATTGTGAGTGGCGCATGACATGGAATGCACCACGGAGCTTCTTCACTCTTTAAAAGGTAAGAATGGGTAAAAATACGAATGGCCGGTGTGCAGCCGGCACAGAACCGTTTCCTCTTTACGACCACCCCGACATAGATGGGAGGAAGTCCTTAAGGTTTGGACGGATCTGAAAGAGTTTGTTATTCGTCTGTGTGTTCCAATCATCCTACCAGAGGTCTCCTCACATAATCGTTAATTTTGGGTTTCACATCTGAGCAGGGGATATAAATGTTGGACAGTTTCTCTCTTGTGGCGTTCTTGGCAAAAACGATCAACCATTTCGTTCCCGCCGATGCCAACATGGCCAGGAACCCAAGCAAGAGTAATGTTGTAACCGTCCGCCTTCAACTTGCTAAAAAGTTAAAAAAAAAGTAAAAGTTCTGGATGCTGAAGGTTGCGGCCAGCTATGGCCTCCAAAGCTGACAGCGAATCCGACAGAACCAGAAAGTCCCTCTTCGAAGAATGGGAGATTATCTTCAAAGCCAGTACCAGAGCAGTAAGTTCAGCAGAATAGACAGAAGCATCGGAATGTATATGTTCCAACAGTATCTGAGAAGGAGCCCCAGGGCAGTAGGCTGCACAGGCCACTCCATCGTCAGACTTGGAACCGTCAGTGAAAACTTTTTGACAGGATGGGAATTTCAAACAGAGCTCAGCATACAATGCCTTGTACGCCAGAGAGCTGGTAGACTCTTTGCGAAAAGCTGCAAGATCAAAACGAATCTCTGGCGTGAAGAAGGTCCACGGTGGTTGATCCGAAACTAGGAAAAATCAGATACTACACCTAGGTCTAGACCTGCATTCCGCACGTGAGGCTGCATACGAAAGACCAAACGGCGGAATACATTTAGGGTTGTTAACAAACTACTTTGGAACGGAGGATCAAAGACACAGTCATAGGCAGGGTTTCTGATTCCGAGAACAGTCTGATGTAATAATTCAAAGACATTTCAGCCTGCGGTTGGACAGTGAAGGTCACCCGCCTCTGCGTACAGGCTGTACACAGGGGTGGTGCGGAACGCTCCAAGACAGAGACGAAGCCCTTGATGGTGGATAGGATCCAAGAGTTTGAGGTAAGACGATCTTGCGGAGGCCGCAGCCTGATGTGGCCCTCTGCGGTGGGCTGGGCTATAAGCAACATTATCTTATCTTATCTTGCGGAGCCGAGACAGCACAACCGTAGTCCAATTTGGAACGGACCAAGGCTCTGTAGAGGTGCAGCAAAGTTTTCTTATCAGCGCCCCAGTCAGTGTGCGCTACGACCCGCAGAATATCAGTGCTTTCTGGCAAGCATTTTTTTGAGGTTTTTAATATGGCTGAGAAAGTTAAGTTTTTGGTCAAAAATGATCCCAGAAATTTGGCCTCTTTAACAGCTGGATGGGAGATTTCCCTACTTGAAGTTCAGGATCTGGGAAAAACTGACGGAAATTATGGAAGTGAATACACTGCGTCTTTGTTGGAGAAAAGGTGAAACCGTTTTCATCCGCCCACCGATGGATTTTATCTACGCAAAGCTGGAGCCTGCGCTGGACACTCGGGTACAGGCTTCCAGTTGCGTAGACAGCGAAATCATCCCAAACAATGAGCATCAGAACCCTGCTGAACTGATTTCACAATGTTGTTGATCTTTATGCTAAAGAGGGCAGAGACAGTATGCTCCCCTGTGAACACCCAACCCCCTGCTCGTGAACATCAGAGAGAGTGGTGCCAACCCGGACCTGAAACTGTCGTTCTGCCAAAAATTTTGAATAAAAAGCGGAAGATGACCTCGAAAACCCAGATCGTGGAGATCATGAAGTATCCCCGACTTCCAGGTAGTATCGTAGGCCTTCTCCAAGTCGAAAAAAATTGCCACAGCATGCTGTTTGTTCAGAAAGGCATTCCGAAGTGTAGATTCCAGACGAATCAAATGGTCAACTGTAGACCGATGTTGCGGAAACCACACTGTTCTTTCGCCAAAAGGCCATCGGTTTCAAGTTTCCACATGAGCCTAGCATTGACCATTTTCCTCCATCAGTTTATAGACACAGCTGGTCAAAGCTATGGGACGGTAGTTTGAAGGGTTAGAAAGATCTTTTTCCAGGTTTGGGGATGGGAATAATGGGGGCTTTCCGCCAAGAGGGTGGAAAAAAACCTGTAGTCCACACATGGTTGTAGACCTGTAGCAGTGTGTTCAGACCTTCTAGCGGAAGATGTTTCAACAGCTGAAAATGGATTTCATCTATACCTGGAGAGGAATCGCTGCAAGAAAGTAAGGCAGAATTTCAGCTCGTTTAACGTGAAAGGAAGATTGTAGTCTTCCATGTTATCGGACAAAAGTTGCAGGGTGATTTTTCTTTTAGGACTTTGTTTTTGACAAAAGTGGCTGATTTATTAGAAGAGGAGGAATTCTTTCAATGGTTGAAGCAAGCAGATTAGCAACTGCTTTCTTCTCTTTATTAAAGAATCCGAAAACTTGAGATGGTTCACAGTGGGACAGGTGTTTCTTCCCTTTGATTTTCTTAATGATGTTCCAACACTTTTTTCTTAGAAGTTTTTGATGTCAGCCTGGGGCAGAAGCTTCTCCAGGACCGACGTTTACTGATTTTAAAAAGTGTGTCTTGATTAGCACGGAGTTTCTGATGGGCTCGAGCGTTGGGACCCGAAGGTCGTTGGAAAACCTGACGCTGAGCCCGTTTTCCCAACTTTAGAAATTTGTTGGCATTCTGAATCGAACCAGGGTGTTTTTGGCATTTGAAGTTTATATCGGAAGACACTGGAATACAGGCTTTAGCACATTTGATTATAGTGTTAGTCAGTGATTCTGCTGGGTCCGGACTCTGAAGAAAATCAGTGTCCTGGAACTCCTTGGAAATAGTGGCTGCAAATAGATCCCAGTTTGCTTTCTTATAATTTAGATGCTGAGAGACAGAGACGTGTTCAGTTAATACAGGTTGTAGAAGGACAGGAAATGTCACTTCCGGCAGATCGTCATGGACAGACCACTCATAGTCCAGGACCAGCGAGGGGTCACAAACCGACAAATCTAAACACGAAAGTGAACCTGTGGAAGAGTGGAGGTAAGTTGCAGATCCGTCGTTCAGACAACACAAATCCAAATCCGAAAGGGCATCCTCAAGTAGCAGACCTCTGGATGACGTACGGACACTACCCCAAAGAGGATTGTGACCGTTAAAGTCACCCAACAGCAAAAAAGGTCGAGGAAGTTCTTCTATCAGACTGACAAGGTCCTGACGACCAACCGGACAGAAGGAGTAAATAAAGAGAACAGATTGTCACAGTCTTGTGAGAGTGACTCTCGCAGCAACAGCTTGAAGGGAGGTAGACAGAGCGACAGGACTATACAGTAGATTTTGTGTATGAGAAGGGCAACACCGCCCACCGTCCCAACGTGGATGGTTGTGCAGGATTTAAAAGAATATTAAAGCCAGAAAGAGTAAAGGTCTTCTGGCTTTGAATTTGAGTTTCCTGAAGAGCCACGACGGAAGGTTTTATAGATTGGCACAAAAGCGCAGCTCCTCAAAGTTGGAATTAGTCCACGGATATTCCAATGGAATATTGTATTATCCATGGTGCAGAGGGCGAAAAGGAGAGAGATCAGGTCATCTCCTCTTCAACGTCTGTGCTAAAGGTGTAAATTTATTTGAGGTTTGTACTGGACTGTGTTGGTCTTCATACCTGCTGGCAGACTTGCCAACAGGTGAAGAAGGAGGTCTGGAATTGGGAGAAAGGTGGAGGCTTCTTCTTCATCTCCACCATCTCCACACTGGGTGGAACTCCCTTGCCCGCACGGGCACTGGACAGAGGAGTTCGAGGGGGAATCGCTGGTTTTTTAATCTGCCCAGCAGCAGATGTTGTAGACTGCTGGGCAGTCTGAGGGGTGGCGGATTTTTTGCCTCCACCAGGGGCAGTCATTTTGGGTTGAAGGTGGTGGACCTGCTACCACCAGAACTGACAGATCTTACTTGCAATGTCTTCGAAAACATGAATTCATCATCTGGCAGCAGACTGACCTAGTAGAAACTGTGGGAATTTTCTTTACAGCCGAAGCGTAGGAAGAAGCTGTCGGCGTCTGACTGCCCACAACCTGTTTCCTCCGGGCTTCAAAAATGAGATCTTCTTTTCCGTTTGACACGTTGGATAGCAGATTCTTGAATCCAAAGAGGACAGTTTCGTGAAGAGGAGGGATGGTCGCCACCGCAGTTAGCACAATGTGCCGGATCTTTGCACGACCCATCAATGGGTTGTCTTGCAGGGAAATACCACACACCTCCTGCCCAGAACAGCGGGCCCTGACATGGGCCAAACCTCTGGCACCTAAAGCACCTCAACGGGGACGCACATACAGCTGAACACAACAATTCAGGTAGCCGACTTTGATGACCGGAGGCAGCACAGGGTTGCAGAATGTCAGAAAGAGGGTGTTGGTGGCCACTCTTTCTGCACCCTTCTTTACTGTCACCCTGCGCACCTCCGTCACACCCTGGGACGCCAGCTCCGATTTGATCTCTGCCTCTGTGACACCAGATAAATCCCGCAACGAATCACGCCTTTCGATGAATTTAGCTGTTTGTGGGAGTTACCTTGATCTCCCTGTCCACAAGTTTCGTTGTCTTCAGCAGCTGTTCAGACTGTTTTTTTGTTCTACATTGAATGAGGAATGAGCCATTTCGCAATCTTTGATGGATTGAGGGTCACCTGCTAAACCCTGAAAGCCCTTCTGGATAGCAAAAGGCTCAGAGCTGAAAGGGGTCTTTCCTGCTCCGTCCCTTCCATTACGAGCCAGGAAGCCCAGAATCCTGTCCTTTGTCATACCTCAGTATCTGAATCACTGTCACCTTCGAAATCCCCTGAAACAGGGGATGCTGCCTTCCTCTTCCTTTGGGGGGGATATTTTTTAAAGAAGCCAAAATTAGTTTATTGTAATTCATTCCCTCCCTTACCCACCCACCTTGGAGTCCAACTAAGGGGCCAGGGCCAAGAAACCAATGTCTTGACCCCTTCCAGGCTTCGGGAGAGATATACGACAAACAGAAAACCACCAACCCTATCCCCCCTGATCATGCCAACTCCCGGGGACAGAGAGCTGAGCACTGCAGGGGTTCACATGGCCAGCAGGGGGACTGCCCGTCTTGACCCAGCCCCAAGAAGGGGAGCCGATTAGTACACCCGGCCAAAGTGTAAATCCCTGTCTAGGAAGGTCCGAGCCAAAGTGATGTGTTGAGAGCGCTGGCTCTCTCAACCACCAGATCTCATCCCCTCCGACACAGGTCGCACCGCACGGCAAACGCGGCGGATCTTAAGGAGACCACAGAGAGAAAAGGAGTGTGTAAAAGAAGACTTGAAGGGGAGACGAAGATAGAAAAGGGCCAAATAAGGAAGGCAGAAAACAAGAAAAGGAGAAAGGCGGTTACTCTTAGTCAGGATCCTCACCCTTAGCCTATCTGACATGGGAAGCCCTACCAGGGGCATCAACTTCTTACCACGTTTCGCTTAGGCCATACAGCATCTTCACCTCTCAGGCCTAAAAGCAGTGTGAAAAAACCCAGCCTATCTCCCAAGTATTGATGCCCCCGCCAGCAAAGCCTAAGGGATCACTGGACCGCGCAAGCCCTCCGACCACGACAAGGTCGCAACCCCCCGGAGGGAGATGAAAGGAGATTACGTTTAAAAACATATCAATTATTCTATTTCCTTCTATAATCTAAACACACCGGACAGGTTCCATGCACGTACAATGTTCATGAAAACAAAATTTATGGTGTTAATCCTATAATTAT
This sequence comes from Conus ventricosus, assembly GCA_018398815.1. Lineage (NCBI taxonomy): Eukaryota > Metazoa > Mollusca > Gastropoda > Neogastropoda > Conidae > Conus > Conus ventricosus. Next base: position 57,033,935 of record CM031602.1, read on the forward strand.
ACAGAATTAAGACATGAAAACAGATCTACTTCAAAACATTCCAAATGACAATGGAATGCTGATCACCATCAGCCTTTCAAATGGGATGCTTAACCCAAGTTTCATCCACAGATGACTAGCAACCAGATTATTGAGAAGAAATTTAGAATGTTATCACATTAAAAAACAACAACAAATAGAGCAGACAAAATAAATACAGGCTATCTGTAATACAGTCATGACTAACCGTCTTCATATGACCCAAGCCTCCAATGAGCACCTCCAAAGAATAAAAGCAAAACATGACAAAAGAGAATGACTTTACCTGACGGGCAATTCTATCTGTGAATTGTTCTCCTCATTAGCTGGAGAGTACTCCAGGGTGACATTCTTCTTGTCTGGTGACACACTCACCACAACACATTCTGCATACACGTCTCTGAAACATCATCAAACATGTCTGGTAACAGACTGCATCACATAACCTCATGCTTGCATTAAATTCCTTCTATATTTGATTTTCTGTTTCCATCAGTCAAGACAGGTGAAGCAAGTTGTCCATCCATGTGATAGAGGCAAGACTGGTCCATTTCTAGAAGCTGCTCATCAATATCTCCCAGCTTCAAGGCACAGGGACTACATTTCTTTCCCCTCATCATCTATACCCTCTCAGTGCCATCACATCCATTATGCTTGTCCAGATTCAGCCACACACACCATGCAACCAATGTCACTCTGTGGTCCACAACTAAGTATCATTCTCAGCTATCCTTAAACACAACCACCGTAGGAGATCCTGCATACAGCAAGAGACAAAAACGCATGAGGCGTCCATTCTTCCAGCATGCTAATACAAACTGGACTTGGAGTTCTGCTGGCTAGTGACCCAGACCATACGTTCAAAAAGAATTTTGATAGGTCACTGACAGTTGATATTGAACCATGACATTGCTTACAAAAAGAATATAGTTTGTGTCAGAAAAAAATAACACAGATGCAATAGGGCGGGTGTAAGTTCACATGGAGTGCTTCCTAGGCCTACCCCATCTTCCATCCCACCCCATCTTCCTTCAAAAACTTAGAAGCAGACACATGGACACAGATGTGATTCACAAACTTCCAACGGAGGCGTGAATACAATCTGCCACACATACCCGGAAAAGAGAAAAAGGGGGAGGGGGAGGGAAGGGGGGTGAGGTGGGAGGCAGAGACAAAGGAATTTTTACTTCTTAAAGTACTTTTATAAAACAATAAAAAATGGAGAGCAGGGAGCCAACTCTTCCCTTTAACTATCAGGCCAACAGGATTATGTCCCTTGGTGAGTTCATGATCAATTTGTTATCCTGATCTTTTGTTTATTTTATGTATGAATACATATAATTACACGCCAGGTAAATTTAAGTCAAAGCATGCCTTATTGATCTCTCTCTCTCTTTCTCTCTCTCTCTTTATAAACTGCCCTTACTTTTCATTTTTCTCTCATACAATAACAGTTACAGAAGTATAATGCTTCTGCAACATGTATTCACAGCAGTGCATTTGGTCTAGTCAATTCCATCCGGCATTGTAAATTGTAGTCTGTCAGTGTCATATATTGTATGCTGCATCATGGCGGCGCCAGCCCACTGAGAGCCAACGGCATTCAGTTGGCTCAACGCTTTGCCTTTAGACCCCAGCTAGGCCCTAACGAGTCAGCCACCGCAGTGCCAGACGCGCCATTCTTTGTTCAGCGAAGACGCTGTGAGTGTTTGGACGCTTCGAGACTTGTGCAACATCATTCATTAAGTTATATTTACTGTACAGAGGTTTTTAGACTATAATTTCTGTACGAGAGCAATAGCGCAGTGAGTACTTGAGAGTGTGACAAAAGCTGGCATTTCGCTCTTCTCTGTGAGTACCATAATTAAGTTCGTGTTTAAAACTTTCTGACAGAACTTTGCGACCGGCAAAACCTATAGGCCTAGCCTGTGCGCGGCGCGTGCATCGTTGCCTGATGTGCTGGCCTGATGCGCTTGTGAGCCGAAGTAGGCCAGGCGTTGGCAGAAATCTTTGTGAATGAAAAGTTAGCTAGCATTTGTAAAGGGGCCGTATTTACACCGTTGTAATATATACATATTTCTTCATTGTTGCTACATTTTATATGTACTATGGTGCATGTAGAGCAACGTAGGCCTAATTAAAGGGAAACGTAGGGATAACATAATTACTACAAGCAAATAATACTACTGATAACAGTAATGGTAGTAGGCCATAACAATAATAAGTGAATAATTATTATAATTAAAATAATACTTCATTTCCAATCACTACTACTATTTCTATCGGCAAATTCAAATTAAAGTGTGTTGTTGGTAGTACCATTAGGGTGTTTTGTGTGTGTGTGTGTGTGTGTGTGTGTGTGTGTGTGCGTGTGTGTGTGCGTGCGTGCGTGCATGCGGGCGTGTGTGTGTGTGTGTGAGAGAGAGAGAGAGAGAAGAGAGGAGAGAGAGAGAGAGAGAGAGAGGGGGGGGGGGGGATGGCCGAAAGGATTATGGAACAAAACGGTCATTCTCTCACTGAACATTTTGAAACGTTTTAAAGGTCTTGTGTAGACTGTGTGGGAAAAGGTCTAAGAGATCAAAGAAAGATAAAAACAAATCAGTAGTAACGTGTTTGGAGTGTTGCTTCTGAAATAAACGTAATCTTCAATGTGAATGTTCTGGAAGATAGGGAGGAAGTACATTTCAAAATAGTTTGTGTGTTTTGTGTGCAAAAACTTTGAAAAAATCTGACAAACCGCAAACATTCAACTACAGCAAAGAGCCGTGCATTGGCAGAATTTGAAAAAGCCTCAAAATTATGGCACCTGTTTGACCCAGTTTATCTGTCAGTCAGTGTGCGCTATGCACTCACTTTCAACAGCAGAGTAAAGGTGGGAGACCAGAGAAAAAGATAAAGAAATCTGCCGTTCTCTCAAACAGTATTCCCAACCAGCAAAACGAAAGTGCCAATCAAATTCTGATCTTGATAGTGATATTTCATTTTCTGTCTCATCTGAAGCCACATCAACTCCGGCAAAAGTCCCTAGAACTGTATCAGTGCAGACTTTTACAGAGAAAAAGTTTCCCAGACTGCCATCATCCAAAACAACATCTGTTGGAACATCACTGTGTTCCCTGGATCAGACACTGGGGACAGGAGTGGCACTGCTGGGAGAGCAGGAGGCGAGGAGACACACGCCACAATCAATGCACTGTTGAGAAGAGTCTGGGGCTTGAAAAACAAACAGCAACAGCTCAAGTCCTGCTCACAGAGCATCTGACACTGGTGGCACCACAGTTTCATGGACTGATACTGCCACCATGTGAGAAAAAACACAGCACTGATTACGGGGAAACGTTTTGTAATTGTCAGTTTTGTAATTCTTTCCCTAAGCATCTTTATAGTTTGTCACTGAACAAAATTCTAAGTATAATGTTTCCCAGCAGACTTTTGCAGATCATCCATTTCAGAGCGAGACGAGAGACAGGTATGAAAATTCATATACGCAAGATTTGTTGAAATGAAAAAGCATACATAAGTACTATCCCAATTGACCCAAAATAATTATGTACATAATCATCCTATAGAACGTAAGAGCATTAAAATGTTACTTTCAAGTTGACATATTTTCACTGATACAAGTTGAATTGCATGTTTGTGATGGTGTATATAATAGCTAGAAATATTGACCTTATATTTCCAAGATTATGCATATATTCATAAATATAGGTTTTAAAATTATTACATTAAGTGAGAGTAACTACTGAACATCAACTATAGTTTTTGTTTTAGATTTTTTTTTCAAACGGGCAAAGTGTACTTCATGTTAATAGTGTGGGTGTGGGGGACGGGGGGGGGTGGGGGCGGTTTGAGAGAGGAGAGGGGACAACAGCAAAAGCCCTGTCAGTGTCACACTATTCTGTAACACAAGCCGCTGATCTGAGAGTGTAGGACACACCACGAGACATGTGCCAACAAGACAGTTGTGTTGTGTTAACAAGTGATAGTGAACAGTTATGTGATGAGAAGTGGATATGACACAGAACCATGGCTTACCTCAAGGGTCGTGAGTACACATGTGTGTGTGTGCGTGTGTGCGTACGTGCGTGCGTGCGTGCGTGCGTGTGTGTGTGTGTGCGTGTGAGTCAGTGTGTGTGTGTGTGTGTGTGTGTTGTGTGTGTGTGTGTGTGTGTTGTGATCCGTTTTGTTCTGTAAGTCATGCATGCACGTCAGTTTCAATTCAGCTTCTCTCTCTCCTCTCTTCCTCCCCCCCCTCTCTCTCTCTCTGTCTCTCTCTCTCTCCCTCCCTCCCTTCCCCGACCCACCTCAGTCTCGTATGCCGTGGCCGTGTATATGTTGTGTGTGTGTGTGTGTGTGTGATATCTGTTTTGTTCTGTGAAGTCATGCATGCACGTCAGTTTCAGTTCAGTTTTCTCTCTCTCTCCTCTCTCTCTCTCCGCCTCAGACTCGTATGCCGTGTGCCGTGTATATGTAAATTTTTATGTGTGTGTGTGTGTGTGTGTGTGTGTGTGTGTGTGTGTGTGTGTGTGAGAGAGAGAGAAGAGTGTGTGGTGTGTGTGTGTGTTGTGTGTGTGTGTGTGTTGTGTGTGAGAGAGAGAGAGAGAGAGAGAGATTGTTCAGTTATGAGTGCAAGCCATTGTCATGTGAAACATTTTCTCTCTGATCATGCTTTTATTGATTTTGTATGTACAAAGCTAATCTGTGCATGTCAAGTTCTTCATATATGTATTATTAATCAGTCCTCCCTCCCACCTCCACTCTCCTCCCTCTCTCTCTCTCTCTGCATGCTTTATTGATTTTGTGTGTACAAAGGTATCCGTGCATGTCTGTTTCTTTATGTATGTATTCTCATCAGTCATCCTCCCCACCCCCAATCTCTCCCTCCCTCTCTCTCTATGTCAGACTCTCTCTCTCTCCTCTCTCTCTCACTCTCTCTCTCTGTTTTTGCATGCGCGCCGGTGTACACTGTGCATGTTTCTTTTCTTCCCTATTGATTTTATAAGTGGTAAATTTGCGTGCAGTGTCTTGTGTAGTCATGTTTACTCAACCATTCCTCTCTTCACTCTCTTTCTCTCTCTCTCTCTCTCTCTCACACAGACACACACACACACACACACACACACACACACACACACACACCACACACACACACATACACACACACACACACACACACACACTCGACTTTGGGTTGCAGGAGTTTTTCGTCAAGCGCTGGTCTTGTTTTTGTTTTGTTTTTTTTTCCATTAGTCAGGCTGTTAAAAGTTCATACCTAAACCCACATCTGTAATGTTAATAATCATAATGAGGGTATTGACGTAAGTTTCTGCTTTTATGTACATATTGTGAGTGCGCGCGCATGTGTGCATGCGTGTGCGCATGTGTGTGTGTGTGTGTGTGTGTGTGTGTGTGTGTGTGTGTGTGTGTGTGTGGGCGCCGCGCGCGCCCGCGTACGTGCGTGCGTTCGTGTATGTGTAAGAATTCAAGCGCTTCTGAACAGATACTTCGTTCCGTCACGCGAAGGATGGTGAATCTGTCTGGTACTTGACGTCACTAATAACCTTCGCAGAAAGCGCTCACAGGGTGTTGTGGACAGAGACAATTCCGCTTTTCTGGGTGTACCCTCACCAAGCTGTGTGCAGTCGTTGTGTAAACATTGGTCAGCTATAGGCGCGATACAGACACCAAAGCAGTGTGTAGTTCGCTATTATCTCACGCTTTCAGTACAAGCCCGAGAAGCCCCTTCGGCCCTTATCTCCTAGACACTCTAGGGTGTCAGGTACAAGACCGCTAACCAGCAACCAGACCCCGGCTGGTTGGGTGCGCGCGGCACAATTTGTTTCTTCTGCTTTTCCGTCTCACGCTTTTGAAGAATTTGACTCAAGCGACTTAATGCAGCAGTCAGAACTGCCGTGGCATGTGTGTAATTGATACAATAATCTCTCCTCTCTCTCTTCCCTTGTATGTATAATGAATACTCACTGTAAACTACCTTTGATTTGCATTGACTGGGATGAATGACACACAATTACACAACCATGGACGCTTACTTTCATTCTAATCTAGTCAATCCTATATTGTGTGCTTTAATGTTGATTTGATATACTTTGATTCTTTTATGCAATTTCACTTTCTTTGCCCTTCCACTGCATACCCGCCATCTTATGTTTGTTACATATTTTTATTTCTCTATGACTCAAAAGAGTTAACGAGAATAAATCATTGTTCATGTTTCACCCTGACAGCTTGAATTCAGTTTTCTCCCTTTTCCTCAGTGAGGAAACACACCCTCTACTGGACTTCTCAGTTTGGTTTCCAATCTGGATTCTCTGAAGTGTTTTTGAGTCCACTTTTCTCTTTCAGATAGAAAACACCTTGTCTTGGCCAATGGAGAAAATACCAGAAAACAACACTTGTCTTCACCATTACAGCCGCTGTTGTCATCACGGAGCACCCTGAGGTCTACCAAGTCAACTGGCATTTCTTCTCTTCCTCAAACTTCAACAGCCTGCTTGTTGGGTCTGAAAGCTGTTTTCCAACCTCGACCTTCTCATAAAACCTGCATCAGCTACTCCAGCTTTTTTCCATTCCTTTCATACAGTTTGTGCAATAGTTGGACCCGTTCAACTATTGCACAAACTGTATGAAAGGAAGGAAATTTCAGGTTGTGAACAGCCATATAAGATAAGAATAAGATAATGTTGCTTATAGCCCAGCCGACCGCAAAGGGCCATATCAGGGCTGGAACAGCCATATGCTGATGAAGTTAACACAGTGGTAAGAAATTTTAGGTTGTAAACAGAAATGCCTATAACCCATAGTTTTAATTTCTATTTCCACCACTAAATCCTTTGGATGGGTAACAATTTCCATTTCCAACCACTAAATCCTTTGGATGGGTAACAATCTGCTCTTAAGTGGGCAACCGCTGAAGAGAGGACACACACTTCTACTGTTCATTTTAAAAAAACTTGAAAATAAACATGAAAATGTGTTTTCTTCTTGATTATATGCAGAAAGATACTGGATTCTCAACGTTTTTATTAGGAAATTTCTCACAAACCACTGTGGTGCAGTAGTTAGTGTTATGGATTGCGGACTGGGAGGTCATGGGTTCCATTCCCAACAGAGCCATTTATTTGCACAATTTACTTGCCCTCACCAGCTACTACTTAGAGTTGATTTGCTAAGGACTCAGTTGGGAAGACTAGAACCACACAGTCAAGATTCATACACTTTAGCGGATAACTCTGACAGTGTTGCTCAAATTTCCTGACCACCACTATACCTGTCTATATTTCTCTGGCCTGGCTTATGCCAGGATATATTATGAAAATATGCATCAAGTAATATATGGTCAAGCAGCCTCACTCCTGAATGGAACTCCATACGATAAACTTTGTTTTCTTTCTTTCTTTTTTTTGCTGTCCCAACTTCTGTGACACCTCAGTGGCAGAGCACCCACACCGCTCATTCTGACACCCCGTCCACAGCCACAGTCCAGTCAGTCACGTTGCAGCCCTGGTACCGGCAATCCACAGGGAGCAGTCAATGTTAAGTCATCAAGAGGCAATCTACTGGAGGAGACACTGCACTGCTGCCAAGTCACTTTAGTGGTGTTCAGTGGCGCCTGTTCTGATCCAACATACACAAGACACCAACTATTAAGCCCCCTACTGACTACAATAACTGCTTAGTCACGGAGCTGGCATGAGTGAGCTCTCCCTCCATAGGCATGCCACTACGTCCGTCCAATGACAGCCCCCATGGACTCGCCGATACCAGTGACCGTGATGGAACCAAACCAAGGTCACCAAACATGGAGAGGACTTAGAAACTGAGGTCACCATGAGAGCAGGGCATGAAGAGCCACAGAATTTAATACTTTTTTTTTATGCTGATCAATGAGAATGACGATGATAAAGATGATGCTATGGATTTTCATTTAGGTCTGAGACAGCATGACAGAGGCTGTACTCTACCATACATGTGTAACCCCCCACATAAAATAAGGAATTTCTGTGGTAGATTACAGCCAGGTTGGTTCTGCACAACATCTGTGCAAACAACAACAGAAAGAGTCGAAAATTGCACAGATGCTGTATGTATAGTTTGGTGGAAATTTTTACTAAGCAGGAAGTAGTCCCGCAGAAAATAAACAAACAACCAAAAAATAAATAAATTGTATTAGGGATTTCTATTATTATAACATTCTAGGAAATCTTTACTAGTATAAATTAAGGATCACTCATTTAAATAGAAAGGAAGGTTTTTAAATAATTTCCAATTAGAACAAAGAAATGATTATGTCCTGGGGAGGCGCCCATGTGACTTCCTGTTTGAGTGACCATGTGGGTCCCTCCTGTTATAAAAAGAACCACCACATGCTAGCCAACCACTGCGAGTATGGCATAGCAGTCAACACCAGGGGAGAGGTGGAAATAAGATAAGATAATGTTGCTTATAGCCCAGCCGACCGCAGAGGGCCACATCAGGGCTGTCACCACGTTAAAATCAACTCACCAGTCATGAAAAAAAAAAAAAAAAAAAAAAAAAAAAAGAAAAAAAAAAAAAAAACAAAAAAACCCCCAACTTTCACACATCTCGTTAAATGACATCATCTACAAACGCACCAGAAACTTTGTTAAAAATCTTTCTGCCGTAAAATCTTAAATCAGATGAAAAATGTTAATCTCTCTCAAAAACTCAAGGATCACGTCAGGCGGGACATCCCTGAACAGGATCTTCATGGACTCCGCTGTAAAATGTTTGTGTCTCACATCGTGCAAGTCCCAACATTCTAAAAGAACATGTTTCATTGTGAGTGGCGCATGACATGGAATGCACCACGGAGCTTCTTCACTCTTTAAAAGGTAAGAATGGGTAAAATACGAATGGCCGGTGTGCAGCCGGCACAGAACCGTTTCCTCTTTACGACCACCCGACGTAGATGGGAGGAAGTCCTTAAGGTTTGGACGGATCTGAAAGAGTTTGTTATTCGTCTGTGTGTTCCAATCCTTCTGCCAGAGGTCTCTCACATAATCGTTAATTTTGGGTTTCACATCTGAGCAGGGGATATAAGTGTTGGACAGTTTCTCTCTTGTGGCGTTCTTGGCTAAACGATCAACCATTTCGTTCCCGCCGATGCCAACATGACCAGGAACCCAAGCAAGAGTAATGTTGTAACCGTCCGCCTTCAACTTACTAAAAAGTTCAAAAAAAGTAAAAGTTCTGGATGCTGAAGGTTGCGGCCAGCAAAGCCTCCAAAGCTGACAGCGAATCCGACAGAACCAGAAAGTCCCTCTTTGAAGAATGTGAGATTATCTTCAAAGCCAAAACTAGAGCAGTAAGTTCAGCAGAATAGACAGAAGCATCTGAATGAATATGTTCCAACAGTATCTGAGAAGGAGCCCCAGGGCAGTAGGCTGCACAGGCCACTCCATCTTCAGACTTGGAACCATCAGTGAAAACTTTTTGACAGGATGGAAATTTCAAACAGAGCTCAGCATACAATGCCTTGTACGCCAGAGAGCTGGTAGACTCTTTGCGAAAAGCTGCAAGATCAAAACGAATCTCTGGTGTGAAAAAGGTCCACGGTGGTTGATCCGGAAACTTGGAAAAATCAGATACTACACCTAGGTCTAGACCTGCATTCCGCACGTGAGGCTGCATACGAAGACCAAACGGCGGAATACATTTAGGGTTGTTTTCAAACTTACTTTGGAACGGAGGGTCAAAGACACAGTCATAGGCAGGATTCTGCGGTTCGGAGAACAGTCGGATATAATAATTCAAAGACAGTTTCAGCCTGTGGTTGGACAGTGAAGGTTCACCCGCCTCTGCGTACAGGCTGTACACAGGGGTGGTGCGGAACGCTCCAAGACAGAGACGAAGCCCTTGATGGTGGATAGGGTCCAAGAGTTTGAGGTAAGACGATCTTGCGGAGCCGTACACAGCACAACCGTAGTCCAGCTTGGAACGGACCAAGGCTCTGTAGAGGTGCAGCAAAGTTTTCTTATCAGCGCCCCAGTCGGTGTGCGCAACGACCCGCAGAATATTAAGTGCTTTCTGGCAAGCAGTTTTGAGGTTTTTGATGTGGCTGAGAAAGTTAAGTTTCTGGTCAAAAATAACTCCCAGAAATTTGGCCTCTTTAACAGCTGGAATGGGAGATTTCCCTACTTGAAGTTCCGGATCTGGAAAAAACTGACGGAAATTATGAAAGTGAATACACTGGGTTTTTGTAGCAGAAAAGGTGAAACCGTTTTCATCCGCCCACCGATGGATTTTATCTACGCAAAGCTGGAGCCTGCGCTGGACACTCGGGTACAGGCTTCCAGTTGCGTAGACAAGGGAGAGGTGGCAGCCGAGAGGTCAGCGTCATTGGGCGGCACAGACAACCTTCCAGCCATGTGGGTGACAACGGGTCTAGCCTGTGTCGCCGGGGGACGGCTCCTGGAGGTGTGGGGCGATTGACGAAGGAGCGCTGCCTGACTGCGACTACCGTGGCCTGGAATACCGTGCTGTTTTAAGGGGTGACAGACATGGGGGCACTCCTTATGGGGTTGGGCTGAAAAAATTGCCCTCTCGGCCGCAGTCAGCGAGTGCCCGCCAAGTTTTAGGGACTCGTGCAGCACTCCAGCGACTTTCGTCCTGCTCCCTCCTTGAGGCGGCCTCACGCGGCACAGGACCATCGCCACACGAGCATGAAGAAGGCCGCCCGGTGGTCCTGAAGACAGCCTGATGTTTGGGGGACAGCAGGCAACACACACCGACGCCTACCGTCGGTCGACCAAGATCCTAAAACTGAACCAATGTTCAAGACCAACTCCACCAAACTTGAACCAACTTTCAAGAAGATAATGACTAGAATTGAGCCAATGTTCAAGAGGAACACGAGCTTTGGGAGACAAATGCGACGACCCTCACTGAAACTACCCACTACTGCCAGCGACAACTGTTGCACAAATATGCAGACTTTTGTCTGCATGAACCTTGTCCTTAAGGGCCTCAGGCCAATAGGACGTTAATCTCACCATCAAAGCAAAGCTAGCCAACCCTTTTACTTAGACACAGAGGTCCAGCTGCAACCAGAGCAAGCTGAGAGGGCTTCAAGGCTGCTCCCTGCCACAACCACAATGAAAGGAGACAACTTTAATGACTACCACCGACGAATAATGACAATGACCAACCGCACCATGAAAATCTCTTAAATCCAATGACGCCAAGACTACCGTGAATGAAAACATGTCCCTAAAAGCTTTTGCTATGAGGACGTAAAACTCAACTATTTTCGGCTAGCCAACCCTTTTACTTAGACACAGAGGTCCAGCTGCAACCAGAGCAAGCTGAGAGGGCTTTAAGGCTGCTCCCTGCCACTACCAGCAGAGGTGGGTGACTGTCTTGTTTTGAAATTGAATTTTATACATTTGTTTATATTGCAGGTTTCATTATGGTATAGAAAAAAAAGGAACCAAGTGATTAGCCAAAAGTTTTTCCCAAAGAAGGAAAGAGTTGGGAAAGAAATGAAATTTGCACCTGGTGGCCACAGGGTTGGCCACATGGTTCTAGGTAGACTGAACAAAGACTGGTAGGCCTTTGTGACTAGAATGTAGCAAGCCTTCATGCAACCTACTTTTCACCTGTGGACACTGGTATGAAATAGTTTATAGTAGAATGTGAATGTTTTGGAAAGGATTCTGGTGTATGTTCTGAATTATGGTTTATTTAGAATGTGAGATTTTTATTGTGTATTGTACTGGTAAGATCTTTGCTGATATTGTCCATGTGTATTTGATCTGAATTAGGGAAAGTTGCTCTCAAAGATACGGGATTTGTATTCATTGTTTTGTATAATTTTTGTGGAAAAACAATATAAATGTGCTAGTAAATAACAGAGAAAAAAAATGGAGAAGTGCGATACCTGTTTGGAAATTGATGACCATTGGAAATTAATATTGGAAAGGCGCAGGAGCGACCAAAATGGAGTGATATGAGGTGTTGTGGGAAACACACCTCGTATCAAAATTGTTGAGTACACTGTGACACGGAGATGTGACACAGTGTTGATAATAAATTATTGAGCAGGAAATGCTCAGTAGCATTCAGTGTATACTTTGTTTGATTTTTCTCATGGGAAAAATCTTGTACAGGCAAAATATAACACGGGATGACAAAGCAATTTATGACCATGCTGTTTGGCAAAATGGCAGGGTTGTGAAACATGTGGTCAGAGACAAAGGGAAAATTTCCATGTGGCATGGGTGACATGCAACTCACTGACTGTTTCCCTACTGTAAAAGCAGAGGACTAGGGAAAGTCAGTTTATTGGCATATTTATTTCACATTGTTTTCAGGTTACTTGTAACATGTGTTGTTGATTTTGCAAGTGTACTTTTAATATGTTTAAGATGTTATGGGTTGTAGTTTAACTTTTCTTTTCAGCCATGGTTGTCTTTTCAGTATCATGTGTAGCCATTGATTTAATGGAAGAAATTAATGTGGAGAGATCCGACAGAAAAATCACTATGTTTGTGTTGTTTTTCAGACGATTTTTTCTTTTGGCTTGAGACCCTTGGTTTTGTTTTGGTTGTCAGTACTGGTTTCTTATTTAACTCCTAAAGGCTCTTAACACTCATAAAGATTTAAGATTTCTAAAATCACTTTAAAAACTTTGAAACTCGAAATTCTGTAAAATTCTAAAAAGTTCCCCGGGATCTCAGCTGTTTAATTTTTCCCTGTGGTTGTGTATGGATAGGCCATACTGTTGGAAAGGAAATATTTTGGGCTGAACTGGAAGAGTTGTGTTTCTTTTTGTTTTCCTTAATTTTTTTTTTTGCTTAGTTAGTCCCTATTATTCAAATAAACACTTTTGTTTTGTTCTTACTCTATTTGTGGACTCCAGTCTGTTATATTGGAAATTGTGTTGAGTAGTTAGAAACAAAGATACTTAACAAGCACGCACCTCACCCAAAATTGTAACCCAAGAAAGGGAGGGTTGTTAAGGTTCAAGTTCGCTGGACCTAAAGAACTTTAAAACCCAGAAGGACACGGGTTACACATGCCTACCCCTAAAAATGAATTTCAGTAGCACTGGTTTCAAATTTCAGTAGCACGGACTCAAAATCAGTAGCATTCGTTTTTTTCTTTTGTACGTCAAGTTTATGATTTGTTTCTTTCGACGTCACATTTGCTGCAAAAAAAAAACGTTATCGTTTCAGAGTTTTGATATGTTTTGTTTTCTTTTCCAAAGCTGCCGCATTCTTTTCGTAACGCAGACCTTCAATGTGTCTGTTTATTTCGTCTATACCGCCATGTTTTACAGAAAATGCACTGTCACAAATCATGCACTTTGCTTTTGAATCGTCAGAGTCCAATTTCACAATGAAGGGAAATTTGCCACTGTAATTTGTCCAGGAACTTCTGTGACGGCTGACGCCTTTTTATGCAGGTTCATCGGCATCACCAGCTGGCACATCCATTCACACTCTCAGAGATGTATCCATTAAGTGGATGAAACTCGAAACTTCAATTACTTGCGATATCCAGTCTAGTACTTCCGCTTTCAAAAGCATCGTTTGCTTGAATAACTGAGTTTAACGTCCCTCTATAGCAGAAGCCGTTTGAGACATATGCTATTCATCTGCTTGATGAAGACGGGGCTTTACGTCCCTTTTACCATTCAGTGTTCTGCTTCTGCTTTTAAAAGCATCGTCTGCTTCAACTCGCGATCGTTTTAAGTAAATTTAGTTGAAAAATCTTTTTACTGTAATGAAAAATAAATTTCCGTAATCGCCGTAGCTACTTCGTTTTTAAAAAAAATTGCCGTAGAAAATACGGAAGTTCCATAGGGCTAGGCATGTATGCTCTACGCTTCCTTTCTAACATATCCAGTGTCAGCCAGGCCCGAGAGATATAAGCACCTGCAGTGTTGGTCAGGAAATTTGAGCAACACTCTCAGAGATGTATCCATTAAGTGGATGAAACTCGACTGTGTGGTCCCAGTCTTCCCAACTGAGCCTGTAGCAAACTCAACTCTGAGTAGGAGCCGGACAGGGCAGAAAAATCCCACATGACTCTGATGGGAATTGAACCTGCGACCTCCCATCCAGGAGTATGCAATATTAACCACTTTGAAAAAGCGGCTCATATGATCAACTTTATCATCTTTTTCGATTAACATTAAGAAAAAGTGACTTCAAGCAACTTTAGTTTCAATTTCCTCTCTACATCTGTGCCATTACTGAGTTGATGTTGAGGTTGCTGGCATCAGCAAGTGTATGAGGACTATTGCCAGAAAGACCTTGTGGTCCCCTCAGAGGGGAACGCCCACTCACAAGGACTCTGCATCTAAGCATTATTCTCATCAGTAGGGGGCTCATTAGGTAGTGTCCTAAGTATGCTGGATTGGAATAGGCACCACTGAACACCACCAAAGTGATCTGGCATCGGTGCAGTGTCTCCTCTGGTAAGTTGCCTCAAGAAGGATGGCCACTGACTGCTTCCAGTACATTGCCAATGCCAGGTGCAGGGATGCAGAGAGACAAGCCAGGGAGTGGCTGAGTACAGAAAACTGGAAAGAGCAGCATAGGGAAATTTTTGCCACTGATGTGGCACAGAAAATAAGACTGAAAAAAACCTTCTAAAATGGGGAAAAAAATTATCTCCAGCGGATATGGGTTACAGAAGTAATGCAAAGATAGAGGTCAATGGCTAGCTTACTTGCTGATTTCAGCCACCACCCTCATGCCACGGGACATCACATTGGCTGTGTCCAGAGTCTGCAACATGTATCCATATGCACACACACACACACACACACACACACACATGCATGCACAAATGCACACACACACACACACACTTCAGTAAAGGAAAAGTGATAAAGACAAAGAACCCAGTGACTATATGAATAAGCATACAAACACCCACACCAAAGCTTTTTAATTCATCATCAACATCACCACCATAACCACACATGAAGGTGCTGTAATTTTTAGCCTAAAAAGCACTCAACAGGGACTCGTGAGCAGCACTCGTGGTGTGCGGTCACGTTAGCGTTGTGCAAGCTGTTTCTTGAACCTAGTTCAACCTTTTTCAAACTTAACATTTTTTTTTATTGACAATGTTCAATTTCTACAAGCCGTTGTCTGATTTTCACTTTGATTTCAACCGTTGCAGCATGGCCAAGCCCACCTTTGTCAAACAAAGAGATATTCCGAATGCCATCAATAATCACCTGACCATGCTTGAGCTTTGTTTGGCGTCGGAACACGCAGCAGGCCAAGGTACTATACTCGGAGCACAAGAAATCTGCAGCCTTTTGCACATTTACCCGGCAACAGAGGGAGCATGAACGGACATCCTGATGAAAGGTTTGCTATTAACTCTCAACAGTTTGATGCCGAACAATTAAGTAATGGGGAAAACAAGTACAGGTTAACAATTCTTCCATCATTACAGGAATGACTTGGCAAAGATTTGAAATTAAAAAAAAAAAAAAGTTGAAGATGAAGAAATTGGGAAAATTTATATTTTCAATATGAAAACCCTTCGCTAGCTGCATGAGGGAATCATCTCAATCCCTCTTGAAGGCAGATCCATATCTATCACCTACTCCTAGGCCTTTCGTCCGCTGGATCGGACTCATCAGGGAAATACAGCTGATTGTGTCTGTGCTCTTGGCGTCAAATAGAGACACACCACAGTCCGTAATTCTGTGGTGTTCTCACCACCAAGGCTTCAAAAAAGAACCCAACAGCACCCCCAAAGCAGCCAGCAAAAGGTAGTGAATTAAAACAAAATGAAAGTGTGGAGAGGAAAAAAGTTGCTGAAAAACTAAAAACATTATGCAAACAGTATAAGATGTTGGGGACAATCTTTGAGCCTATGCTTGAGCATCCATTTAAGGATGCAAGGGAGATCAAAAGATATGGAACAGTCTGAGAGGTCAGCTCTGCTGTTCAATAACCCAAGCATTGTCAGCAGCTAAAACTCTCAACAGTTTTTGAGATTTTTGCATTTTGCATGATGGACCTTCTTTGTTTTGTAAAATTCTGCGCATTATTTCTAAAATGATAATATTTTGTGATGAATGTGTCTATTTCAGGTATTTTAGGCAATATATTGCTTCAGAAAACAAAAATATTGTTCCAGGAAGAAAACCATTGATCACCGGTGATCGAAATTCAAGAGAAATAACTGAAGATAGTTAAGAGATACAGCGATACCGGTACACAGCACAAATCCTTTCATCTTGAAAGACGACACAAGGGAGAGGAAAACCATCAGTTAAGGTATGGATTAACAACATTCCCTTGTCTGTAGCTGACTCAGATTAAACTTGCACTCGCTAAGGCAGGATGTGAGTTAAGATCAGGGGTAAAACACAAGAGAGCAAGGAAACAAGACCACAAGCTAACCCGTTTTTTGACAGGGTACAGGTATATGTCATCTCCTTCCCCCCTAATCCTTTGGACAAACAGTTCACGGTAAGAATTTTTAATGCTAGCCTGTACCATAAGAAGCAAAAACTAACAAAAATAAAACAGTATTTTGCTCTCGCTGTTCGGGACCCGACTTCTACATGTCGCAGTGTAAAAAAGAAGTTGTCTGTCGAAAATGTAACCAGCAAGGGCACAAGCGTGGGGACCCTTCTTGCCCACTTACACTCCTCTAAAACTCGAAAAGACAGGGAAGGGGCACATTCAGAAATCCAGGAGTAAGGTCAGGTGGATGGACAGGGGGCGTAAAAGGATATCCGAGCTGCAAGGTCGGATTGTTTCCCAGGAAAGGTGTGGCACACAAAAATGGTGATCAAGGAGGTAGGAGTTGAGCTTCCATTCATTAGTCGACCCTGTTGTCCTCCTTTGATCAGCAGTCACATGAGAGATCTGAGGCCCCCATACATAATCGGTCTGGAGACAGCAGGAGTCTGACAGGAAGGTCAGAAAAGCACCGCCGATGCCAAGAACAGCATTCAGGGAGCTCTACGACCTTGGAGGTGTCTTGGATATCAGGGTCTGTGACAGCTAAAGACTGGCAGTAATGTGCTGTCCCTCGTGAAACACCTGGCACTGACTTTTGGCTTTCCTTTACAGACAATGAGACTGAATTCAACTATCTATTTGTTAACTATTCGTCTTGTCCTTGTCAGTGGTTTCCTTGTTTTTCTTTCTTTCTCTCTTTGTTTCTTTCTTTCTTCTTCGTTATCATTATAATAATTGTTTTTGTTACTATCACTGTCACCGTTGCTGTTGTTGCTGTTGAAAATACATCTATGTCACTTTTGTAATGGATAAGTATTTCATCTCTTAATGCAAGAGGACTAAGAAACAAATTTAAATGTCTTTCTGTTTTCCATTGCCTAAAAAAGCAAAAATTTGACATTGTATGTTTACAAGAGGTATACATACATCACCGCAAACAACATTCCACTGTGGAAAAAACAATGGGCGGTATAATCTTTTATAATGAAGGAACAAACCAAAGTAAAGGAGAAATAGTTTTGATAACTAGGAATTTTTATGGCAAGGTTGTGTTAGAGACAGCAGAAGAGAGGTTTTAGAAAATTAGAGTATCGCAAAGAGATTTTGATTTCACTATAGTGTGTATGTGCCAAACGAAACAGGTGAAAAGATAATATTCTTAAAGAATTTCCCAGCATGATTGAGTAATTCTCTGGATCCAAATCTTATTCATTTTGGTGATTTCAATTGTGTAATTGGCAAGAATTTTGATATTCTTTGACTTTCAGTCTACACACACTGGCACAGCACACACACACACACACACACACACACACACACACACACACACACACAAACCCACCCACCGTCTGTAATCACTTTAAGTAGGAAGGCGTTAAATTGAAGAAAAACAAGCAACACACACACTGCCTATTTAATCTCATTGGAGACATTGTGAGCAGTCTTTTTCGTTTAAGTCATGTCTTTTTTTGTATATGAGAAATAAACACACCAGAATGAGAGAGTTAGCTCACAAAACATAAGAATGTATTAAAAACCCAGATGCCTGGTGGATGAAGGACAAAAAAAAAACCCTTGGGAAAAACTGAAAGAAAAGAAAATGAAAAACAGTCTTTTGTTCTATTTATGTTTTTCTCTTTGCATAAGCAGCAAATTATCAGAGTGAGAGTGTCAGTACACCACACATTAGAACATCAACAAACCCAGATACTTTGTATCAAATGCCCAATCACTAAAATCAGCAAGAATATGTCCATTTGTAAGAACATACAGACTATGCATCATGAGTTAAAAAAAGAAAGAAAGAAAAAAACGAAGAGAAAAAAATAGTGGTCATAAAAAAACTGAACAGTCAAAAAAAAGAAAAGAGTAGTGGAAAATTTTTGTTCTTTTCCACTTTGTTTTTGAAGATGAAGAGGGCAGTATGAAGCATTAAAAAAGTGGATTTCAGACTTAGAAAAAAAAAAAAAGGAAGAAAAATAGTCACCGCTTTAGGTGCTCCATTGATCCGATAACTGATGCCCCCCCCCCTCCTCCCCCCACACATACACACAAAAAGCACTCAATAGAGTGCAAAATCATGATTTTTTTTTTTTTTTGGGGGGGGGGGGGGGTAAAACCTATTTTGGAAAGGACCTCTGAATGTAAGCCACACAATTTTTGCTGCATGCAACACCAGTCTTCTAGCACAGGCCAACGTGATCACAAGTTTGTACCAAAGGTAACCCCTTTCTTTCACGCATACTGTTAGAGACTTTTGCTTATGCAATGTCAGACAAAACAAAATAGAGTATCCCTTTTAATCAATAACTAAACTTTATTACACTATTTGCATACAAATTCTTTCTTCTTTCATCACAAAAATTAATCATACATTCTTTTTTCAAATTTACATCAACAGGTCCTTATGGACTAAAAAAAAACCCCGTTTTCTTGCAAAGTTTGTACCAACAAAGCCGCGCTCACAAAAATGATTGTTTCCATAAACAAAGTCTTCTAGTCCTCACAGATCTACAACAATTCTTCAGCAATTTCCAGTCTCTGTGGCGTCTCGTTGACTTACAAAACAGACCACAAACAAATCTCCCCAAGTTTTCTGATCACCGCTCAGTATGCATGCATGCAGCAGGCTTTCTTGAACAGGTGAGTGCAGGCGCAAGACTCTAAAATCCTTCCTTGTTTTTTTTGACAGCCTGCACAAGGAATCCATGTTTTCTGTTGAAACACTCCCCCCAACACTCCCCAACAAATAAACGTAAGAAACCACCAAGAACTTGAGTACAATCCCTGATACATACATGAATGTATGCAGACACACACAGACTCCAACACAAAACACAATAACAAATTTGGATGCATGCATAAACACACAGAAACAAAATGTTGCATGACATATAATGACAAAATATTAACATTGACAAGAAACACACAAGATGCATTTTCATGTACAGTCACACCATACTGTTAAACACAGTATATTCGTGCACTAATACATAACATACACAAGCGTAAGCACACACACACACACACACACACACACACACACACACACACACACACACACATGTATGCACAAAAACAAACACACATACTAACCGGAACTTGGGGTATGTCAGAATTGCCGCAGTATGAAATGGCAAAACACAACTGAAGTTACCTCCCTTCAACCAGTATTTCTCCACTGTGATCCCATTTTTCAGTATCTCCAGGATATATCGAGTCTGTCAAAAATCAAACTTAAACAATGAAACACAAACAAAGCACAGATCAAACCAAATACTAAAACCTCAACAATAATAACAACCCCAATCATAAACAGAAAACTAATGGCAGTGAACAACCCACAGGTGTGGTCAAAGATTTAGGGGTGATGCTTACAGAGATCTTACTTTTGAATAGCATATATCACATATACTGTCAAAAAGGCAAATAAAATAGCAAGGATGATTAAATATGATATTCAGCAGGCATGAAAATGGAGGCAAGTCCTTGGGTCTTACAAGAGGGGGGGGGGGGGGGGGGGGGGGGCGGGGGGGGACAAGGGAACTGCACAGGCCCCCGTGGCAGGGTCAAGGGCACCCTGAAGCTGTAGACTCTATATGCAATTAATAAGCTTCTAACTTGGCATTTCCTGGCATTTAACACACAATTTCATACAAATGATACAATACACAATGCCCTACAGATTCATTATATGTCTCACACACACACCACACACACACACACACAACACACACACACACACACAACAACGGGAAAAGGTGAAAGCCCTCTTTTGGTTTTTGAATACTTTTTTGAAAAGCTGTCTTTTGAGTAGCACGCCATTTACCAGGAAAATAAAATTTCCAAAAAGATTTTCCCTTCCCGCATACCAGGCTGTTACCCCTGCGGACACACCCTTTGGCCCGGAAATTTTTAAAACCCATCCCCAGAAAGGGGAATTGGATTTTATTTTGGGGTATGACCTTTTTTTAAAATCCCCCCACAAGGAAAGCCATACTCCATTTTTTGGGGAAGGGTTTGAAATGTATGGGAAAACGTGTCTTTCCATCCCAAGGGCCAAAGGGCCCCCCTTTTCCCGCAATTTGGTAAAGGGTTTTTTAATGTTGCAAGTTTTTTCCCATCGTTTGTGGAAATTTTAAATTCAGGCTTTTGGGTAATAAGACGAAGTCAGGGTTTCCCGGGTTGGGGAACACAACAACAATGTCGTTTTCCCTTTGTTTTCGTTTTGGTTTGTCGGAGAAACCCCTCTAAAAAATTCCCCTTTGTACATCCGATACAGTAGTGGTGTCAAAGCTAAACAAACCTTTTCTACATCATGGGGATTTTCATACATTCGATGGGCCCAAACCCTTTTAAAGCGTTGCGGGGGGGTAACCCGAGTGCGGGGGGAAAAAGGGGAAAACTCAAGTTCGACATTTTCCCCTGAAAACCCACAGGAGCAGCGGGAGAAGACGGACAGTTTCAAGGTGGGCCTTTTGTTCCCCATTTTGGCAAAGCGCCTTTGAATTTACTCTAATTTTTGTTTTTTTGGGGGGAAAAAGACCTAAACCCTTCGTTTTGAAAGGAAAACCCCTCAGCCAGCAGAGAACAAGTCCAACTAACCCACATGCAAACCCAAAAGGTTGGGAACCAATTTTTTTCCCCCACCCGCAAATCCCCACTAAAGCCGGGGAACAGTTCGGGCTTCACCGCAGGGGGAAAACCGGGCGGGAACTTTGATTTCCTGGCAAGGGGGGGGGTTTGAGAAAAAAAAGGAAAAAGGGCTGCTCCCTGCAAATTCGGGAGGTAGACATGATGGTGGGGGGACAAGCTTTTTTTACTTGCATGTTTAACCCCCAAAGCTAAAGCTGTATAAAAAAGGGTTTGCAAGCCTGCCTCAAACAAAAGACAGTTGAGATACTGTAAATGAGAGAGATGCCCGAAAGCAGTTTGCTAGCTCAAAAACCCGCCCCCGTTGATGCGTGCGAGGCGAAAACCGGGTTGGATAGAGAGAGACGCTGGCCCCCCGACAAAGAAGGGGGCCGGGCAACAACTCCGGGGGCAAACCCCCAAAACAACTGGGGGATACGCGACGAAAAAAACCCCTTTTGGAAAGGGCCCAACGCCCAGCACCCAAGAAGAAATTTGCAAAAAAGTGCAACAAGGGGGACTTTTTCGCTGTCATCGGGGGGGTTTTCCCTTTTTCCTGAAGGAAGTCCAACAAGATGAGCGGGCGGACCAGGAGGGAAAGGGGAAAAATTCATTGGTGGAGGGGCTGACAAGACCCTCTGGCCCGACCCGGAAAGGCACATAAAGGGCTAAAAATTTGGGCTCGCTGGATTTTACTTGGGAAATTCGCACGGCCCCCCCAGGCCCTCTGTAAAGCCAGCCAACGCCCAAAAAAAACCAGCCTTCGGTCAGCTTCGACCCCCAGTTTCACCTTTCTTTTTTGGCCCAGGCGCCCGCCACGGATGTCTAGGATTCGCCTAAATCAAACTTGCCCAGGGTTTGCCCCCAAATTTTGGGGAGAAGGTGTACGTCGCCCAGATTTTTCAAACTCCTCCCCCGGGATCCCCACCCAACCCCAAAAAACTGGATTGATCCATGAAACCCTGGGGGCCTTTTTCCCGTAGGGCCCCATATCCCGAAAACCCACAGCCCCCCCAAAAATTCATCACGGAGGGGCAGCCGACCGGAGCCATGACCCTACACATACCACCTTCACATCAATCGACGTTTTTTCAAAACGCCCTTTTCCCCGGGGACTCTTCAGAGGCCCTTGGGAGGCTTGGGGGGAGAACAAAACCACCCCCCCCAAAAAGAAAAATTCCAAAGCCCTTTCACAGTCTTTCCCCTGTCGTGCCCCGGGCCCCAAATACAAAAGAAGGGGGAAAGCGGGCTGAAAAAAGAGGGTTGAGAACAACGTCATTGTACCATTGGACCACCCAAGGGGACTGGTGTAACCCCAAAACGTCGTTCTTTCCCCCAAGCCCAACGGCAATTACGAAATCTGCATGGATTGCCCTCGACCCAACAACAGCGAAAAAGGGGGAAGTTTTATCCCAAACCAGCATTGGAAAGACCCAGCAAGTTTATTTTGGGGAAAGTTTTTCCCCAAAACCACCCCAAATTCAGATTTCCCCCAGATCCAGAGGTGATGGGGAGTTCCAAGCTCACAACTTTTCTTTTTTCCCCAACCCTTTTGGGGACGTTTAA
Source organism: Conus ventricosus (assembly GCA_018398815.1). Classification (NCBI taxonomy): domain Eukaryota; kingdom Metazoa; phylum Mollusca; class Gastropoda; order Neogastropoda; family Conidae; genus Conus; species Conus ventricosus. The sequence continues at coordinate 57,056,638 of CM031602.1, forward strand.
AATTTTCCTAAGTTTCCATTGGGTTTTCCTAAAGCTCCAAATATTTCCCAAAAGAAGTGGAACAATCCTGCGGGGACTTCCCGGAGTTGTGTGCCAAAAGGGAGGGACATTAATTGTGTTTGGTAGGGACAAGCAGAACTTGATACAAGACGGGGGAATTTTGGGACAGGCTCCCCCAAGCTGGCCTCATAAAACCTAGAGAAGTTTGATTTCGAAAAAACACAGCTTAAATTTGGGGTTGATAAACAATCAAACGGCGTGAAAAGGACCCTGAAAGTAAAGGGCCCATCGTGGAGATGAGACAGCCAGAAAATTTTTGGCGATGTATCGACCCGGGGCATGGTCAACCGCTTATAAAAATTCGTCCCAAAACCCTTTGCCGAAAAAACCAAACCCCGCTGGGGGAAACCTACTACCAAAGACGTGGCAGGGCCCGGGGGCCCCAAAGCCCAAAGCAGAGGCCTGGATTTCCCTCAAGGGGCCTTTGCCCAATTGAGACACTTGCTTTTAACCCCCCGGGAGGGGACACAGTCGTCTCAGCAACCCAGCAGTTTCCCGGCCCCGGCGCAGTCCTACTACAGGTCAGAACGATGGACACCCTGAAAAAGTGCGTATGCCCCGCAGATCTCTCACAAAGGAAAGAAAAAAACGATACGCCCCGATAGAGAAAAAAAAGCCCTGCAATTGTGTGGAGGCCCAGAAAAATTGGGCTGACCTCCTGATCGGCCCAAAAATTTCATGTTGAGACGACCACAAACCCCGGTGCCACTGGTTTACTAAAATCCATTGGGCGAAAATGGCCCGTTTTGGTCCAGCGCTTTTGGATTTCGTTTGCACGTTTTACTTCACCACCACCATTTTCCCGGGCCCAAGGAAAATTCACAACCCCTGATCGTTGTTCCCGAGCCCCCCGATGCCCCCAAGATTAAACCGACGGTGAATTTACAAAAACTGGGGGTTCCCCCAATGCCCTCCTATTACAATTTCCTGTTCGGACCACAGGCTGGCAAAAGATTAGAGCGGAACTGAAGAAAGGGTGACACTCTCCCCCAAAAGTGATGCAATACGTCACCCAAAGGCGGCCCCCCCAAACAGCCAGAAAACAAAGCCACCCAACGGGACAAGGGTGAAACGGGAAAAATTTACTTTTATGATGGAATGCTCATTAAAGGGAAAGATTGGTGATTTCCCCCTCATCCCCGAGGCTTTATATTCCTGAGCCATCTGCACGGCGGGCCCCCAGGGGAATGAAAACAAAGGGAAAAAGCCGCAAAAAGCGTTTTGGGTGGCCGTCCAAAACCAAGGACATCCCAAGCGATGGCAAAACTTTTCCCCAAAAGCACCAAAAAATCGCAAAAGGCCCCGAAAGAACCCATGAAGGGGACCCCCTTTCCAGGGCCGACCCTGGCAGTAGAGCGCTGCTTACTTCTTTAAAAATGACGGAAAAAATATCTCCGGTAAAAATTTACTACTATCCCAGAAACCGGGCGAGATTAAATCAGCCCCCAAAAGCACCCCACAGAGGTAAATTTCCAGGCTAAAAAAAAGTCTTCAGGGCCCCCAACGGAACCCAGACATCCTTTTTCACGGACCCAAAGGCCCCCAGTTCCCCTCTTCCGACTTCCCATCCTTTTCCCCAACCGGGGATTGAAACAGTGACATCCTCACCCCACTACCCCCAGTCCAACGGCGAAAATTTTAAGTGCCGTTTTCCCCAAACCCTCAAGAAACCCCATGAAGGGAAATGTGATGAAGAAAACCTTTTGGCCCCCTCATGAAAAAACACCCCCCGGCCAATTTTTTCTCCCCCCGCTAGCTGGCATGGGACGCTGCCTCAAAAACCCTTCCCCCCCCCACCTCGGAGCCCTCCCGCCCCAGAAACCCCCGACATCGACATCCTGAAAAGGAAAGGAGAAGGGTCCCGGGGGGAAGAAGACGCGGGGTATTTAAAAGACGACACAACTTTTTGCCCTGAAACTTGTTTCCCCGGGTTAAAGTGTGGGTCCCCCGACCCCGCAGAAAGAGGCCCGTCATCAACAGCATGAGGGCCCCCGAAGCTTTCATCAAGGGCCTCTTATGGGGGACTTGTCCGCAGAAAACGGGGGATGACCCCCGGGAAAAAGCATCGCAAAAAAACCCCCCGTCCCTGGGGTGCACCGCCCAAACCAGGTTTCCTTCATGCCTGCCCCCGCCCCACTCCCCCTTTTCCCGATGTCCGACCCTGTGCCACAACATTTGCCCTTTCCAAAGTCACCCGGGCCCCCCCCCGAAAGGGGGAAAGCAGACCTGCAGAAGGGAACCCTCAACGACAACACCCCCGGGGCCGTTGGGAAACCTGCCCAAAGCCAAGGGACCTGCCCCTTTACCCCAAATTGCAGCAAACACCCCAAGGCCAACCCGAAACCCGGGGACCACCAACCTATTTGAAGGGCCCAGGGCTATTAATTCGCCCCGGGGAAAGCCAAAAACGGGGGAAAAACCCTAACCCTCTTCTAGCAAACATGGGCTTTAGTTCAAATTGAAAATTTTGTAAATTGGGAAAAAAGGGATCGGGCCGATTTTTGACTCCGCTCGTCCCCCGGGCGATCCCTTTGAAAGAGGGAGATGTGGATGTTCATTCAATGGCTTTTGGGTAAATGGCGAACCGGAGGGTTCCGGTTTTGGGAAACAACAACAATGTTGTCTGCCTTTGTTTTTTCGTGTGCCGGGGAGAAACCCCCAAATAATTCCTTCCCCTTTTTACATCCGATACAAGTTGACCTGTATCCCACCGTAAACACACGGGAAACCCTTGTTTTTGGGGTCTCATTTTAAGGGGCTTTATGGGAAAGGGAATTTAAAAAGAAAAAGTTAAACCCGAGGGGGAAAAAACGCCCCCAAAACCCAAAAAGGCCTGGCGGAGATTCAAAACCCGCAACCCCTTTGGGTTATGAGTCCGGGAACTTTACCAACTGAGCTATTCCCGGCCCCCCAAAGATTTTCAAATTTCCCTTTTCTAAAAAAAATGGCTTTTTGGGGGGAAAAACCCCCAAATGAAAATAAAAACAAATGAAATGCAAAAAAGAAAAAAGCCCGAAACCCACTCAGTTTTTTTATCTGTCGAATTTTTGATGAAGATTTTGGGGTTTTTACTTTTTCAAAAAGAAATGAAACAGTGATCCAGCTTTAAAAAAAACTTTTCCATTTTTTTTTTAGTTTTGTGTGTGTGTGTGGTGTGTGTGTGTGTGTGTGTTTTGTGTGTGTGTGTTTGATTTGATTTGATTGATTTAATTTAGAGTCTGTTCACAACGATGGTGATATTAGACTAAAAAAAAAAAATGTGTGTAAGTGCTTATATGAGTGTGTGACACTGTGAGCGCGTGTGTGTGCGTGCGTGTATGTGGCGCCCGGTGTGTGTGTGTGTGTGTGTGTGTGTGTGTGTGTGTGTGTGTGTGTGTGTGTGTGTGTGTGTGGCGTGCGCGCGCGGAGACAAATATATGAAAGTTTGCCTATTAACGACCAAACATAATTATAAACTGATAAATCAATTACAACAAATGAATAATAACAGAACTCGATATAGCCTTTGCTATATCAATCATTTTGGGTCTGTAAAGTATTTCTTGTAAAGCCCTAACGAAGCAATATCTATCTTTAGAATATTATATAACGATGTTGAATTGGACATTCAAAAAGAATATGTTGAATAGATAATGGGAGACCACAAGCGCAGTCTACATCCTTAGAAAATTTGGTTTTCCATAAGTTTAAACGCATTTTATAAATTATACTGGACAATGATCTTTGACATAACAACACTGTCGTTTTTGCAGGATGTTTTTCATTGCTCATACAATTTTCTAATAGAGAAATGATTTCATGTTTATCCAATTTCAATCCACTATCTGGATTTTTTCTAAGAGCACCCTCTTTTGCTAATTTATCAGCTATTTCATTTCCATAGATACCACAATGAGATGGGATCCAGCAAAAACTCTACAAAAGTTCCTTTCGCCATAACAGAATGTATCATAAATTTTATATCAAAAATTAAGTCTTTCCTTACATTTGCATCCCAATTTCGTAAGCTAAAGAAAATTTTGAGTAACAAGATTAGAATGCTGGAATTTCCACATTAAGATCAAAATCCAAAAAA
>CM031602.1:57060872-57236480 GCA_018398815.1 Conus ventricosus
GTTCTGCTATTTGATTTAAGTCTCGTATGCTCGAACTCCGTGGCATGGGTAATTGATACAAAATCTCTCCTCTTCTTTCCTGTATGTATAATGAATCTCACTGTAAACTCCTTTGATTTGCATTGACTGGGATGAATGACACACATTACACAACCATGGACGCTTACTTTCATTCTAATCTAGTCAATCCTATATTGTGTGCTTTAATGTTGATTTGATATACTTTGATTCTTTTATGCAATTTCACTTTCTTTGCCCTTCCACTGCATACCCGCCATCTTATGTTTGTTACATATTTTTATTTCTCTATGACTCAAAAGAGTTAACGAGAATAAATCATGTTCATTGTTCACCCTGACAGCTTGAATTCAGTTTTCTCCTTTTCCTCAGTGAGGAAACACACCCTCTACTGGACTTCTCAAGTTTGGTTTCCAATCTGGATCTCTGAAGTGGTTTTTGAGTCCACTTTTCTCTTTCAGATAGAAAACACCTTGTCTTGGCCAATGGAGAAAATACCAGAAAACAACACTTGTCTTCACCATTACAGCCGCTGTTGTCATCACGGAGCACCCTGAGGTCTACCAAGTCAACTGGCATTTCTTCTCTTCCTCAAACTTCAACAGCCTGCTTGTTGGGTCTGAAAGCTGTTTCCAACCTCGACCTTCATAAAACCTGCATCAGCTACTCCAGCTTTTTTCCATTCCTTTCATACAGTTTGTGCAATAGTTGGACCCGTTCAACTATTGCACAAACTGTATGAAAGGAAGGAAATTTCAGGTTGTGAACAGCCATATAAGATAAGATAAGATAATGTTGCTTATAGCCCAGCCGACCGCAAAGGGCCATATCAGGGCTGGAACAGCCATATGCTGATGAAGTTAACACAGTGGTAAGAAATTTTAGGTTGTAAACAGAAATGCCTTAACCCATAGTTTTAATTTCTATTTCCACCACTAAATCCTTTGGATGGGTAACAATTTCCATTTCCACCACTAAATCCTTTGGATGGGTAACAATCTGCTCTTAAGTGGGCAACCGCTGAAGAGAGGACACACACTTCTACTGTTCATTTTAAAAAAACTTTGAAAATAAACATGAAAATGTGTTTTCTTCTTGATTATATGCAGAAAGATACTGGATTCTCAACGTTTTTATTAGGAAATTTCTCACAAACCACTGTGGTGCAGTAGTTAGTGTTATGGATTGCGGACTGGGAGGTCATGGGTTCCATTCCCAACAGAGCCATTTATTTGCACAATTTACTTGCCCTCACCAGCTACTACTTAGAGTTGATTTGCTAAGGACTCAGTTGGGAAGACTAGAACCACACAGTCAAGATTCATACACTTTAGCGGATAACTCTGACAGTGTTGCTCAAATTTCCTGACCACCACTATACCTGTCTATATTTCTCTGGCCTGGGGTTATGCCAGGATATATTATGAAAATATGCATCAAGTAATATATGGTCAAGCAGCCTCACTCCTGAATGGAACTCCATACGATAAACTTTGTTTTCTTTCTTTCTTTTTTTTTGCTGTCCCAACTTCTGTGACACCTCAGTGGCAGAGCACCCACACCGCTCATTCTGACACCCCGTCCACAGCCACAGTCCAGTCAGTCACGTTGCAGCCCTGGTACCGGCAATCCACAGGGAGCAGTCAATGTTAAGTCATCAAGAGGCAATCTACTGGAGGAGACACTGCACTGCTGCCAAGTCACTTTAGTGGTGTTCAGTGGCGCCTGTTCTGATCCAACATACACAAGACACCAACTATTAAGCCCCCTACTGACTACAATAACTGCTTAGTCACGGAGCTGGCATGAGTGAGCTCTCCCTCCATAGGCATGCCACTACGTCCGTCCAATGACAGCCCCCATGGACTCGCCGATACCAGTGACCGTGATGGAACCAAACCAAGGTCACCAAACATGGAGAGGACTTAGAAACTGAGGTCACCATGAGAGCAGGGCATGAAGAGCACAAAATTTTAAATACTTTTTTTTTATGCTGATCAATGAGAATGACGATGATAAAGATGATGCTATGGATTTTCATTTAGGTCTGAGACAGCATGACAGAGGCTGTACTCTACCATACATGTGTAACCCCCACATAAAATAAGGAATTTCTGTGGTAGATTACAGCCAGGTTGGTTCTGCACAAACATCTGTGCAAACAACAAACAGAAAGAGTCGAAAATTGCACAGATGCTGTATGTATAGTTTGGTGGAAATTTTTACTAAGCAGGAAGTAGTCCCGCAGAAAATAAACAAACAACCAAAAAATAAATAAATTGTATTAGGGATTTCTATTATTATAACATTCTAGGAAATCTTTACTAGTATAAATTAAGGATCACTCATTTAAATAGAAAGGAAGGTTTTAAATAATTTCCAATTAGAACAAAGAAATGATTATGTCCTGGGGAGGCGCCCATGTGACTTCCTGTTTGAGTGACCATGTGGGTCCCTCCTGTTATAAAAAAGAACCACCACATGCTAGCCAACCACTGCGAGTATGGCATAGCAGTCAACACCAGGGGAGAGGTGGAAATAAGATAAGATATGTTGCTTATAGCCCAGCCGACCGCAGAGGGCCACATCAGGGCTGTCACCACGTTAAAATCAACTCACCAGTCATGAAAAAAAAAAAAAAAAAAAAAAAAAAAAGAAAAAAAAAAAAAAAACAAAAAACCCCCAACTTTCACACATCTCGTTAAATGACATCATCTACAAACGCACCAGAAACTTTGTTAAAAATCTTTCTGCCGTAAAATCTTAAATCAGATGAAAAATGTTAATCTCTCTCAAAAACTCAAGGATCACGTCAGGCGGGACACCCCTGAACAGGATCTTCATGGACTCCGCTGTAAAATGTTTGTGTCTCACATCGTGCAAGTCCCAACATTCTAAAAGAACATGTTTCATTGTGAGTGGCGCATGACATGGAATGCACCACGGAGCTTCTTCACTCTTTAAAAGGTAAGAATGGGTAAAATACGAAGGGCCCGGGTGTGCAGCCGGCACAGAACCGTTTCCTCTTTACGACCACCCGACGTAGATGGGAGGAAGTCCTTAAGGTTTGGACGGATCTGAAAGAGTTTGTTATTCGTCTGTGTGTTCCAATCCTTCTGCCAGAGGTCTCTCACATAATCGTTAATTTTGGGTTTCACATCTGAGCAGGGGATATAAGTGTTGGACAGTTTCTCTCTTGTGGCGTTCTTGGCTAAAACGATCAACCATTTCGTTCCCGCCCGATGCCAACATGACCAGGAACCCAAGCAAGAGTAATGTTGTAACCGTCCGCCTTCAACTTACTAAAAAGTTCAAAAAAAGTAAAAGTTCTGGATGCTGAAGGTTGCGGCCAGCAAAGCCTCCAAAGCTGACAGCGAATCCGACAGAACCAGAAAGTCCCTCTTTGAAGAATGTGAGATTATCTTCAAAGCCAAAACTAGAGCAGTAAGTTCAGCAGAATAGACAGAAGCATCTGAATGAATATGTTCCAACAGTATCTGAGAAGGAGCCCCAGGGCAGTAGGCTGCACAGGCCACTCCATCTTCAGACTTGGAACCATCAGTGAAAACTTTTTGACAGGATGGAAATTTCAACAGAGCTCAGCATACAATGCCTTGTACGCCAGAGAGCTGGTAGACTCTTTGCGAAAAGCTGCAAGATCAAAACGAATCTCTGGTGTGAAAAAGGTCCACGGTGGTTGATCCGGAAACTTGGAAAAATCAGATACTACACCTAGGTCTAGACCTGCATTCCCCACGTTGAGGCTGCATACGAAGACAAACGGCGGAATACATTTAGGGTTGTTTTCAAACTTACTTTGGAACGGAGGGTCAAAGACACAGTCATAGGCAGGATTCTGCGGTTCGGAGAACAGTCGGTATAATAATTCAAAGACAGTTTCAGCCTGTGGTTGGACAGTGAAGGTTCACCCGCCTCTGCGTACAGGCTGTACACAGGGGTGGTGCGGAACGCTCCAAGACAGAGACGAAGCCCTTGATGGTGGATAGGGTCCAAGAGTTTGAGGTAAGACGATCTTGCGGAGCCGTACACAGCACAACCGTATGTCCAGCTTGGAACGGACCAAGGCTCTGTAGAGGTGCAGCAAAGTTTTCTTATCAGCGCCCAGTCGGTGTGCGCAACGACCCGCAGAATATTAAGTGCTTTTCTGGCAAGCAGTTTTGAGGTTTTTGATGTGGCTGAGAAAGTTAAGTTTCTGGTCAAAAATAACTCCCAGAAATTTGGCCTCTTTAACAGCTGGAATGGGAGATTTCCCTACTTGAAGTTCCGGATCTGGAAAAAACTGACGGAAATTATGAAAGTGAATACACTGGGTTTTTGTAGCAGAAAAGGTGAAACCGTTTTCATCCGCCCACCGATGGATTTTATCTACGCAAAGCTGGAGCCTGCGCTGGACACTCGGGTACAGGCTTCCAGTTGCGTAGACAAGGGGAGAGGTGGCAGCCGAGAGGTCAGCGTCATTGGGCGGCACAGACAACCTTCCAGCCATGTGGGTGACAACGGGTCTAGCCTGTGTCGCCGGGGGACGGCTCCTGGAGGTGTGGGGCGATTGACGAAGGAGCGCTGCCTGACTGCGACTACCGTGGCCTGGAATACCGTGCTGTTTTAAGGGGTGACAGACATGGGGGCACTCCTTATGGGGGTTTGGGCTGAAAAATTGCCCTCTCGGCCGCAGTCAGCGAGTGCCCGCCAAGTTTTAGGGACTCGTGCAGCACTCCAGCGACTTTCGTCCTGCTCCCTCCTTGAGGCGGCCTCACGCGGCACAGGACCATCGCCACACGAGCATGAAGAAGGCCGCCCGGTGGTCCTGAAGACAGCCTGATGTTTGGGGGACAGCAGGCAACACACACCGACGCCTACCGTCGGTCGACCAAGATCCTAAAACTGAACCAATGTTCAAGACCAATCCACCAAACTTGAACCAACTTTCAAGAAGATAAATGACTAGAATTGAGCCAATGTTCAAGAGGAACACGAGCTTTGGGAGACAATGCGACGACCCTCACTGAAACTACCCACTACTGCCAGGCGACAACTGTTGCCACAAATATGCAGACTTTTGTCTGCATGAACCTTGTCCTTAAGGGCCTCAGGCCATAGGACGTTAATCTCACCATCAAAGCAAAGCTAGCCAACCCTTTTACTTAGACACAGAGGTCCAGCTGCAACCAGAGCAAGCTGAGAGGGCTTCAAGGCTGCTCCCTGCCACAACCACAATGAAAGGAGACAACTTTAATGACTACCACCCACGAATAATGACAATGACCAACCGCACCATGAAAATCTCTTAAATCCAATGGGCGCCAAGACTACCGTGAATGAAAACATGTCCCTAAAAGCTTTTGCTATGAGGACGTAAAACTCAACTATTTTCGGCTAGCCAACCCTTTTACTTAGACACAGAGGTCCAGCTGCAACCAGAGCAAGCTGAGAGGGCTTTAAGGCTGCTCCCTGCCACTACCAGCAGAGGTGGGTGACTGTCTTGTTTTGAAATTGAATTTTATACATTTGTTTATATTGCAGGTTTCATTATGGTATAGAAAAAAAAGGGAACCAAGTGATTAGCCAAAAGTTTTTCCCAAAGAAGGAAAGAGTTGGGAAAGAAATGAAATTTGCACCTGGTGGGCCACAGGGTTGGCCACATGGTTCTAGGTAGACTGAACAAAGACTGGTAGGCCTTTGTGACTAGAATGTAGCAAGCCTTCATGCAACCTACTTTTCACCTGTGGACACTGGTATGAAATAGTTTATAGTAGAATGTGAATGTTTTGGAAAGGATTCTGGTGTATGTTCTGAATTATGGTTTATTTAGAATGTGAGATTTTTTATTGTGTATTGTACTGGTAAGATCTTTGCTGATATTGTCCATGTGTATTTGATCTGAATTAGGGAAAGTTGCTCTCAAAGATACGGGATTTGTATTCATTGTTTTGTATAATTTTTGTGGAAAAACAATATAAATGTGCTAGTAAATAACAGAGAAAAAAAAATGGAGAAGTGCGATACCTGTTTGGAAATTGATGACCATTGGGAAATTAATATTGGAAAGGCGCAGGAGCGACCAAAATGGAGTGATATGAGGTGTTGTGGGAAACACACCTCGTATCAAAATTGTTGAGTACACTGTGACACGGAGATGTGACACAGTGTTGATAATAATTATTGAGCAGGAAATGCTCAGTAGCATTCAGTGTATACTTTGTTTGATTTTTCTCATGGGAAAAATCTTGTACAGGCAAAATATAACACGGGATGACAAAGCAATTTATGACCATGCTGTTTGGCAAAATGGCAGGGTTGTGAAACATGTGGTCAGAGACAAAGGGAAAATTTCCATGTGGCATGGGTGACATGCAACTCACTGACTGGTTTCCCTACTGTAAAAGCAGAGGACTAGGGAAAGTCAGTTTATTGGCATATTTATTTCACATTGTTTTCAGGTTACTTGTAACATGTGTTGTTGATTTTGCAAGTGTACTTTTAATATGTTTAAGATGTTATGGGTTGTAGTTTAACTTTTCTTTTCAGCCATGGTTGTCTTTTCAGTATCATGTGTAGCCATTGATTTAATGGAAGAAATTAATGTGGAGAGATCCGACAGAAAAATCACTATGTTTGTGTTGTTTTTCAGACGATTTTTTCTTTTGGCTTGAGACCCTTGGTTTTGTTTTGGTTGTCAGTACTGGTTTCTTATTTAACTCCTAAAGGCTCTTAACACTCATAAAGATTTAAGATTTCTAAAATCACTTTAAAAACTTTGAAACTCGAAATTCTGTAAAATTCTAAAAAGTTCCCCGGGATCTCAGCTGTTTAATTTTTCCCTGTGGTTGTGTATGGATAGGCCATACTGTTGGAAAGGAAATATTTTGGGCTGAACTGGGAAGAGTTGTGTTTCTTTTTGTTTTCCTTAATTTTTTTTTTTGCTTAGTTAGTCCCTATTATTCAAATAAACACTTTTGTTTTGTTCTTACTCTATTTGTGGACTCCAGTCTGTTATATTGGAAATTGTGTTGAGTAGTTAGAAACAAAGATACTTAAAAGCACGCACCTCACCCAAAATTGTAACCCAAGAAGGGAGGGTTGTTAAGGGTTCAAGTTCGCTGGACCTAAAGAACTTTAAAACCCAGAAGGACACGGGTTACACATGCCTACCCCTAAAAATGAATTTCAGTAGCACTGGTTTCAAATTTCAGTAGCACGGACTCAAAATCAGTAGCATTCGTTTTTTTCTTTTGTACGTCAAGTTTATGATTTGTTTCTTTCGACGTCACATTTGCTGCAAAAAAAAAAACGTTATCGGTTTCAGAGTTTTGATATGTTTTGTTTTCTTTTCCAAAGCTGCCGCATTCTTTTCGTAACGCAGACCTTCAATGTGTCTGTTTATTTCGTCTTACCGCCATGTTTTACAGAAAATGCACTGTCACAAATCATGCACTTTGCTTTTGAATCGTCAGAGTCCAATTTCACAATGAAGGGAAATTTGCCACTGTATTTGTCCAGGAACTTCTGTGACGGCTGACGCCTTTTTTATGCAGGTTCATCGGCATCACCAGCTGGCACATCCATTCACACTCTCAGAGATGTATCCATTAAGTGGATGAAACTCGAAACTTCAATTACTTGCGATATCCAGTCTAGTACTTCCGCTTTCAAAGCATCGTTTGCTTGAATAACTGAGTTTAACGTCCCTCTATAGCAGAAGCCGTTTGAGACATATGCTATTCATCTGCTTGATGAAGACGGGGCTTTACGTCCCTTTTACCATTCAGTGTTCTGCTTCTGCTTTTAAAAGCATCGTCTGCTTCAACTCGCGATCGTTTTAAGTAAATTTAGTTGAAAAATCTTTTTACTGTAATGAAAAATAAATTTCCGTAATCGCCGTAGCTACTTCGTTTTTAAAAAAAATTGCCGTAGAAAATACGGAAGTTCCATAGGGCTAGGCATGTATGCTCTACGCTTCCTTTCTAACATATCCAGTGTCAGCCAGGCCCGAGAGATATAAGCACCTGCAGTGTTGGTCAGGAAATTTGAGCAACACTCTCAGAGATGTATCCATTAAGTGGATGAAACTCGACTGTGTGGTCCCAGTCTTCCCAACTGAGCCTGTAGCAAACTCAACTCTGAGTAGGAGCGGACAGGGCAGAAAAATCCACATGACTCTGATGGGAATTGAACCTGCGACCTCCCATCCAGGAGTATGCAATATTAACCACTTTGAAAAAGCGGCTCATATGATCAACTTTATCATCTTTTTCGATTAACATTAAGAAAAAAGTGACTTCAAGCAACTTTAGTTTCAATTTCCTCTCTAATCTGTGCCATTACTGAGTTGATGTTGAGGTTGCTGGCATCAGCAAGTGTATGAGGACTATTGCCAGAAAGACCTTGTGGTCCCCTCAGAGGGGAACGCCCCACTCACAAGGACTCTGCATCTAAGCATTATTCTCATCAGTAGGGGGCTCATTAGGTAGTGTCCTAAGTATGCTGGATTGGAATAGGCACCACTGAACACACCAAAGTGATCTGGCATCGGTGCAGTGTCTCCTCTGGTAAGTTGCCTCAAGAAGGATGGCCACTGACTGCTTCCAGTACATTGCCAATGCCAGGGTGCAGGGGATGCAGAGAGACAAGCCAGGGAGTGGCTGAGTACAGAAAACTGGAAAGAGCAGCATAGGGAAATTTTTGCCACTGATGTGGCACAGAAAATAAGACTGAAAAAACCTTCTAAAATGGGGAAAAAAATTATCTCCAGCGGATATGGGTTACAGAAGTAATGCAAAGATAGAGGTCAATGGCTAGCTTACTTGCTGATTTCAGCCACCACCCTCATGCCACGGGACATCACATTGGCTGTGTCCAGAGTCTGCAACATGTATCCATATGCACACACAACACACACACACACACACACACATGCATGCACAAATGCACACACACACACACACACTTCAGTAAAGGAAAAGTGATAAAGACAAAGAACCCAGTGACTATATGAATAAGCATACAAACACCCACACCAAAGCTTTTTAATTCATCATCAACATCACCACCATAACCACACATGAAGGTGCTGTAATTTTTAGCCTAAAAAGCACTCAACAGGGACTCGTGAGCAGCACTCGTGGTGTGCGGTCACGTTAGCGTTGTGCAAGCTGTTTCTTGAACCTAGTTCAACCTTTTTCAAACTTAACATTTTTTTTTTATTGACAATGTTCAATTTCTACAAGCCGTTGTCTGATTTTCACTTTGATTTCAACCGTTGCAGCATGGCCAAGCCCACCTTTGTCAAACAAAGAGATATTCCGAATGCCATCAATAATCACCTGACCATGCTTGAGCTTTGTTTGGCGTCGGAACACGCAGCAGGCCAAGGTACTATACTCGGAGCACAAGAAATCTGCAGCCTTTTGCACATTTACCCGGCAACAGAGGGAGCATGAACGGACATCCTGATGAAAGGTTTGCTATTAACTCTCAACAGTTTGATGCCGAACAATTAAGTAATGGGGGAAAACAAGTACAGGTTAACAATTCTTCCATCATTACAGGAATGACTTGGCAAAGATTTGAAATTAAAAAAAAAAAAAGTTGAAGATGAAGAAATTGGGAAAATTTATATTTTCAATATGAAACCCTTCGCTAGCTGCATGAGGGAATCATCTCAATCCCTCTTGAAGGCAGATCCATATCTATCACCTACTCCTAGGCCTTTCGTCCGCTGGATCGGACTCATCAGGGAAATACAGCTGATTGTGTCTGTGCTCTTGGCGTCAAATAGAGACACACCACAGTCCGTAATTCTGTGGTGTTCTCACCACCAAGGCTTCAAAAAAGAACCCAACAGCACCCCCAAAGCAGCCAGCAAAAGGTAGTGAATTAAAACAAAATGAAAGTGTGGAGAGGAAAAAGTTGCTGAAAAAACTAAAAACATTATGCAAACAGTATAAGATGTTGGGGACAATCTTTGAGCCTATGCTTGAGCATCCATTTAAGGATGCAAGGGAGATCAAAAGATATGGAACAGTCTGAGAGGTCAGCTCTGCTGTTCAATAACCCAAGCATTGTCAGCAGCTAAAACTCTCAACAGTTTTTGAGATTTTTGCATTTTGCATGATGGACCTTCTTTGTTTTGTAAAATTCTGCGCATTATTTCTAAAATGATAATATTTTTGTGATGAATGTGTCTATTTCAGGTATTTTAGGCAATATATTGCTTCAGAAAACAAAAATATTGTTCCAGGAAGAAAACCATTGATCACCGGTGATCGAAATTCAAGAGAAATAACTGAAGATAGTTAAGAGATACAGCGATACCGGTACACAGCACAAATCCTTTCATCTTGAAAGACGACACAAGGGAGAGGAAAACCATCAGTTAAGGTATGGATTAACAACATTCCCTTGTCTGTAGCTGACTCAGATTAAACTTGCACTCGCTAAGGCAGGATGTGAGTTAAGATCAGGGGTAAAACACAAGAGAGCAAGGAAACAAGACCACAAGCTAACCCGTTTTTTGACAGGGTACAGGTATATGTCATCTCCTTCCCCCCTAATCCTTTGGACAAACAGTTCACGGTAAGAATTTTTAATGCTAGCCTGTACCATAAGAAGCAAAAACTAACAAAAATAAAACAGTATTTTGCTCTCGCTGTTCGGGACCCGACTTCTACATGTCGCAGTGTAAAAAAGAAGTTGTCTGTCGAAAATGTAACCAGCAAGGGCACAAGCGTGGGGACCCTTCTTGCCCACTTACACTCCTCTAAAACTCGAAAAGACAGGGAAGGGGCACATTCAGAAATCCAGGAGTAAGGTCAGGTGGATGGACAGGGGGCGTAAAAGGATATCCGAGCTGCAAGGTCGGATTGTTCTCCCAGGAAAGGTGTGGCACACAAAAATGGTGATCAAGGAGGTAGGAGTTGAGCTTCCATTCATTAGTCGACCCTGTTGTCCTCCTTTGATCAGCAGTCACATGAGAGATCTGAGGCCCCCATACATAATCGGTCTGGAGACAGCAGGAGTCTGACAGGAAGGTCAGAAAAGCACCGCCGATGCCAAGAACAGCATTCAGGGAGCTCTACGACCTTGGAGGTGTCTTGGATATCAGGGTCTGTGACAGCTAAAGACTGGCAGTAATGTGCTGTCCCTCGTGAAACACCTGGCACTGACTTTTGGCTTTCCTTTACAGACAATGAGACTGAATTCAACTATCTATTTGTTAACTATTCGTCTTGTCCTTGTCAGTGGTTTCCTTGTTTTTCTTTCTTTCTCTCTTGTTTCTTTCTTTCTTCTTCGTTATCATTATAATAATTGTTTTTGTTACTATCACTGTCACCGTTGCTGTTGTTGCTGTTGAAAATACATCTATGTCACTTTTGTAATGGATAAGTATTTCATCTCTTAATGCAAGAGGACTAAGAAACAAATTTAAATGTCTTTCTGTTTTCCATTGCCTAAAAAAGCAAAAATTTGACATTGTATGTTTACAAGAGGTATACATACATCACCGCAAACAACATTCCACTGTGGAAAAAACAATGGGCGGTATAATCTTTTATAATGAAGGAACAAACCAAAGTAAAGGAGAAATAGTTTTGATAACTAGGAATTTTTATGGCAAGGTTGTGTTAGAGACAGCAGAAGAGAGGTTTTAGAAAATTAGAGTATCGCAAAGAGATTTTGATTTCACTATAGTGTGTATGTGCCAAACGAAACAGGTGAAAAGATAATATTCTTAAAGAATTTCCCAGCATGATTGAGTAATTCTCTGGATCCAAATCTTATTCATTTTGGTGATTTCAATTGTGTAATTGGCAAGAATTTTGATATTCTTTGACTTTCAGTCTACACACACTGGCACAGCACACACACACACACACACACACACACACACACACACACACACACACAAACCCACCCACCGTCTGTAATCACTTTAAGTAGGAAGGCGTTAAATTGAAGAAAAACAAGCAACACACACACTGCCTATTTAATCTCATTGGAGACATTGTGAGCAGTCTTTTTCGTTTAAGTCATGTCTTTTTTTGTATATGAGAAATAAACACACCAGAATGAGAGAGTTAGCTCACAAAACATAAGAATGTATTAAAAACCCAGATGCCTGGTGGATGAAGGACAAAAAAAAAACCCTTGGGAAAAACTGAAAGAAAAGAAAATGAAAAACAGTCTTTTGTTCTATTTATGTTTTTCTCTTTGCATAAGCAGCAAATTATCAGAGTGAGAGTGTCAGTACACCACACATTAGAACATTCAACAAACCCAGATACTTTGTATCAAATGCCCAATCACTAAAATCAGCAAGAATATGTCCATTTGTAAGAACATACAGACTATGCATCATGAGTTAAAAAAAGAAAGAAAGAAAAAAACGAAGAGAAAAAAATAGTGGTCATAAAAAAACTGAACAGTCAAAAAAAAGAAAAGAGTAGTGGAAAATTTTTGTTCTTTTCCACTTTGTTTTTGAAGATGAAGAGGGCAGTATGAAGCATTAAAAAAGTGGATTTCAGACTTAGAAAAAAAAAAAAGGAAGAAAAATAGTCACCGCTTTAGGTGCTCCATTGATCCGATAACTGATGCCCCCCCCCCTCCTCCCCCCACACATACACACAAAAAGCACTCAATAGAGTGCAAAATCATGATTTTTTTTTTTTTTTGGGGGGGGGGGGGGGGGGTTAAAACCTATTTTGGAAAGGACCTCTGAATGTAAGCCACACAATTTTTGCTGCATGCAACACCAGTCTTCTAGCACAGGCCAACGTGATCACAAGTTTGTACCAAAGGTAACCCCTTTCTTTCACGCATACTGTTAGAGACTTTTGCTTATGCAATGTCAGACAAAACAAAATAGAGTATCCCTTTTAATCAATAACTAAACTTTATTACACTATTTGCATACAAATTCTTTCTTCTTTCATCACAAAAATTAATCATACATTCTTTTTTCAATTTACATCAACAGGTCCTTATGGACTAAAAAAAAACCCCGTTTTCTTGCAAAGTTTGTACCAACAAAGCCGCGCTCACAAAAATGATTGTTTCCATAAACAAAGTCTTCTAGTCCTCACAGATCTACAAACAATTCTTCAGCAATTTCCAGTCTCTGTGGCGTCTCGTTGACTTACAAAACAGACACAAACAAATCTCCCAAGTTTTCTGATCACCGCTCAGTATGCATGCATGCAGCAGGCTTTCTTGAACAGGTGAGTGCAGGCGCAAGACTCTAAAATCCTTCCTTGTTTTTTTTGACAGCCTGCACAAGGAATCCATGTTTTCTGTTGAAACACTCCCCCCAACACTCCCCAACAAATAAACGTAAGAAACCACCAAGAACTTGAGTACAATCCCTGATACATACATGAATGTATGCAGACACACACAGACTCCAACACAAAACACAATAACAAATTTGGATGCATGCATAAACACACAGAAACAAAATGTTGCATGACATATAATGACAAAATATTAACATTGACAAGAAACACACAAGATGCATTTTCATGTACAGTCACACCATACTGTTAAACACAGTATATTCGTGCACTAATACATAACATACACAAGCGTAAGCACACACACACACACACACACACACACACACACACACACACACACACACATGTATGCACAAAAACAAACACACATACTAACCGGGAACTTGGGGTATGTCAGAATTGCCGCAGTATGAAATGGCAAAACACAACTGAAGTTACCTCCCTTCAACCAGTATTTCTCCACTGTGATCCCATTTTTCAGTATCTCCAGGATATATCGAGTCTGTCAAAAATCAAACTTAAACAATGAAACACAAACAAAGCACAGATCAAACCAAATACTAAAACCTCAACAATAATAACAACCCCAATCATAAACAGAAAACTAATGGCAGTGAACAACCCACAGGTGTGGTCAAAGATTTAGGGGTGATGCCTTACAGAGATCTTACTTTTGAATAGCATATATCACATTATACTGTCAAAAAGGCAAATAAAATAGCAAGGATGATTAAATATGATATTCAGCAGGCATGAAAATGGAGGCAAGTCCTTGGGTCTTACAGAGGGGGGGGGGGGGGGGGGGGCGGGGGGGGGACAAGGGAAACTGCACAGGCCCCCGTGGCAGGGTCAAGGGGCACCCTGAAGCTGTAGACTCTATATGCAATTATAAGCTCTTAACTTGGCATTTCCTGGCATTTAACACACAATTTCATACAAATGATACAATACACAATGCCCTACAGATTCATTATATGTCTCACACACACACACACACACACACACACACACACACACACACACACACACACACACCACAGAGTGACAAGCCCTCTATTGGTTTGAATACATTTTGACCAGCTGTCTGTGAGTAGCACTGACATTTACCATGGAAAATCAAAATCCAGAAAGATCTTCTTCTGCATACACAGGCTGATACTCCTGCGGACACTCCCTATATGGACAGGCAAGTTATTAATCCCATCTACCCAGCAAAGGGAGTGGAGTTTTGTGTGTATGACCGTTTTTTATCCCACCATCAAGGCAGCCATACTCCATCTTTGGGGAAGGTGCATGCTATGGGTAACGTGTCATCCATACCAACGGCCGAACTGGCCCTCTCTTCCGCAAGTTGGTGATGGGATTTTACATGTGTGCAAGATGTTATGCATGCGTTTGTGGCATGTTCATTCACTGGCTTTTGGGTAATAAGACGAAAGTCGAGAGGCTTCCGGTTGGAACACACAACAATGTCGTCTGCCTTTGTTTTCGTGTGCCTGCGAGTATCCCTCTAAATAATTCCTTCCTTTGTACATCCGATACAGTAGATGGTGTCAGAAGCTAAACGAACCTCTTCTACATCATGGCAGATAATCTATACATTCGATCGCCCGACCCGTTGAGCGTTGGCGGCGGTAATCCGAGTGCGGCGTGGAAAAAGTGGAAACTCAAGTTCGACATCTTCCTGCAAGCCACAGGAGCAGCAGAGAAGACGGACAGTATCAAGGTAGGCCTTTTGCTTCATCATATTGGCGATGACGGCCTCGAGATCTACTCTAACTTTGTTTTCTTGGGGAAAGACCTAATCCAGTCGATGTAGACAACCCTCTGCCAGCAGAGGACAAGTCCAACTACACCACAGTGCTAGCCAAGTTCGACCAATATTTTCACCAGCGCGATCCCCAGCTGATGCTCAGGGAACAGTTCTGGCTTCACCTGCAGAGGGAACCAGGGCAGAACTTTGAGTCCTGGCAACGAGTGGTGAGAGAAAAGGCTGCTGCCTGCAAATTCGGAGAGGTAGACATGATGGTGAGGGACAAGCTTGTTTTCACTTGTCATGATGACACCACCAAGCTGAAGCTGTATGATATAGGTGCAAGCCTGACTCTACAAAAGACAGTTGATGATACTGTCAATGAGAGAGATGACGAGAAGCGAGCTTGCTAGCTCTAAAACCGCCGCAGTTGATGCAGTGTCGAGAGCGAGACCGGGTCTGGATAGAGAGAGACGCGGGCCTCCACGACAAAGAAGTGGCCAGGCAACAACTCCTGGAGGGCAAAGCACCCTAACAACTGCGGATACTGCGACAGAAAACACCCCATTGGCAAGGCCAACTGCCCAGCAGCAAGAAGCATTTGCAGAAAGTGCAACAAGAGGGGACATTTCGCTGTCATCTGCAGGAGTTCGGCGTCCGTGAAGGAAGTCCAACAAGATGAGCTGTCGGACCAGGATGAAGATGGATACTTCATTGGTGGAGTGCATGACAAGCACCCATCTGGCACCGACCCAGGATGGCACATCAAGCTGAAAATTGGCTCGCTGGACTTTACTTGGTGCATCGACACTGGCGCCCAGGTCTCTGTGATGCCAGCCAACGTCTTCAAACCAGCCTTCGGTCAGCTTCGACCTCCAGATCACCGTCTTCTTGGCCCAGGCGACCAGCCATGGATGTCATAGGATTCGCCTACATCAAACTTGCCCATGGTTGCACCCAAATATGGGAGAAGGTGTACGTCGCCCAGACTTCAAAACTCCTCCTCGGGATGCCAGCAATCCAGAAACTCGGATTGATCCATGACATCCCTGGAGCCTTTACCGTACGCGCCATACGTACGACACCCACAGCAGAACGCCAACATTCATCACGGAGGGAGCAGCCTGACTCGGCAGCCACTGATCCTACACATACCACCTTCACATCTATCGACGATGTTCGACGACAGTTCCCCAGACTCTTCAGAGGACTTGGGAGGCTTGAGGGAGAACAGACCATCCTCCTCAAAGACAATTCAAAGCCCTTCTCACAGTCAGTTCCTCGTCGTGTCCCGGTCCCACTACTAAAGAAGGTGGAAGCTGAGCTGAACAAGATGGTTGAGAACAACGTCATTGTACCAGTGGACCACCCAACGGACTGGTGTAGCCCAATCGTCGTCGTACCAAAGACCAACGGCAATGTACGTATCTGCATGGACTTGACTCGACTCAACAACAGCGTGAAGAGGGAAGTCTATGCCATGCCAGCAGTGGAAGAGACACTCAGCAAGATATCTGAGGGGAAAGTCTTCACCAAACTCGACGCCAATTCAGACTTCCACCAGATCCAGCTGGATGATGAGAGTTCCAAGCTCACAACATTCATTACACCCTTCGGACGCTTCAAATTCCTAAGATTACCATATGGGATTTCCTCAGCTCCAGAATACTTCCAAAAGAAGATGGACACAATCCTGCAGGGACTTGCCGGAGTTGTGTGCCATATGGATGACATTCTTGTGTTTGGTAGGGACAAGTCAGAACATGATACAAGACTGCGGAAGGTCCTGGACAGGCTGTCCCAAGCTGGCCTCACCCTCAACCTAGAGAAGTTTGAGTTCGCAAAAACACAGCTTGAATACTTGGGTCAGATCATCAACTCAAACGGCGTGAGGAAGGACCCTGCCAAAGTCAAGGCCATCGTGGAGATGAGACAGCCAGAGAACTTTGGCGATGTCATGCGATTCCTGGGCATGGTCAACCAGCTTATGAAATTCGTGCCAAACCTTGCCGACAAATCCAAACCGCTGAGGGACCTACTACGCAAAGACGTTGCATGGACCTGGGGCCCAGACCAGCAGCAGGCCTTCGACTCCCTCAAGGAGGACCTGACCTCATCTGAGACACTTGCTCTCTACCACCCAGAGCGGGACACAGTCGTCTCAGCAGACTCCAGCAGTTTCGGCCTCGGCGCAGTCCTACTACAGCGTCAGAACGATGGACACATGAAACCTGTCGCGTATGCCAGCAGATCTCTCACAAGACGGAGAAACGATACGCCCAGATAGAGAAAGAAGCCCTCGCAATTGTGTGGAGCCTAGAACATTGGGCTGACCTCCTGATCGGCAAAGACTTTCATGTAGAGACTGACCACAAACCCCTGGTGCCACTGCTCTCTACTAAACTCATTGACGAACTGCCCGTTCGTGTCCAGCGCTTCCGGATGCGTCTGCTACGTTTCAGCTTCACCATCCCCATGTCCCGGGCAAGGAACTTCACACCGCTGATGCGTTGTCCAGAGCACCCCAAGATGCCAACGACTTACCAGACGGTGACTTCACAGAACTGGTCGAGGTGTACCTCAATGCCGTCCTATATACAATACCTGCTTCGGACCACAGGCTGGCACAGATTAGAGCGGAACTGAAGAAGGATGACACTCTCCGCATCGTGATGCACTACGTCACCAACGGCTGGCCCAACAAGCAGCAGCTGAACAAAGCCACCAAGCAGTACAAGGCTGAAGCTGGAAACTTGACTGTTCATGATGGACTGCTCATGAAGGGACGATTGGTGATTCCGTCATCCCTGAGGCATGATATCCTGAGCCATCTGCACGACGGCCACCAGGGCATACTGAAGACAAAGGAGAACGCCTGCAACAGCGTGTGGTGGCCGTCCATAACCAAGGACATCGAAGCGATGGTCAAAACTTGCCCAGAATGCACCAAACATCGCAAAGCCAGGACAGAACCCATGAAGGGGACCCCGTTTCCAGACCGACCATGGCAGAGAGCTGCTGCTGACTTCTTCCAACATGACGGAAAAATATATCTCCTGGTAATTGACTACTACTCGAGAGACGTCGAGATTACTCTGATCCCCAACAGCACCACAGCAGAGGTGACAATTGCCAGGCTAAAGAAAGTCTTCAGCGCCACGGTATCCCAGACATCCTTGTCACGGACAACGGCCCCCAGTTCGCCTCTTCCGACTTCGCATCCTTCGCCACAACCTGGGGATTTGATCATGTGACATCCTCACCTCACTACCCCCAGTCCAACGGCGAAATTGAACGTGCCGTGCAGACCATCAAGAACCTCATGAAGAAGTGTGATGATGAATACCTTGGCCTCCTCATGTACCGCAACACCCCCTTGGCCAATGGTTTCTCCCCTGCTCAGCTGAGCATGGGACGCTGCCTCAAAACCCGTGTCCCCTGCACCTCGGAGTCCCTCCTGCCCCAGACCCCTGACATCGACATCCTGAAAAGGAAGGAGAAGGAGTACCGGGAGAAGATGACGGCGGACTATAACAGACGACACAACGTTGTTGCTCCTGAAGACTTGTTCCCCGGCGTTAATGTGTGGGTCCCTGACCTGCAGAAAGAGGGCACCGTCATCAAGCAGCATGAGGCTCCCAGAAGCTTCATCATCAAGACCTCTGATGGGCGACTTGTCCGCAGAAATCGGCGGATGACCCGGAAAATGCATCTGCCAAACAACCCCCTGTCCCTGGATGCACCGCCCATCCATGGTGCCTTCATGCCTGTCCCCCGCTCACTCCCCTTTCCTGATGTCCGACCCTGTGCCACAACATCGCCGTACCACGTGCACCGGACCCTCCTGAACCTGGGGAAAGCAGACCTGCAGCAGAGGGAACGTCAACGACATCACCCAGGGACCAGTTGCAACACCTGCCCAAAGCCAACGGGACCTGCCTTGACCCAACTTGCAGCAACACCCGAAGGCCAACCCGAAACCGGAGACCACCAACCTATTTGAAGGACTATGACTATTAATTCGCGCGCGTACGCTCAGAACGGTCTAGTCATAACCCACTCTTCTAGTCAAACATGGACTTTAGTTCAGTTGAAAGTTGTGTCCATTGAATAGGTGATCGGTCTCGATTTCGACTCCGCTCGTCCCGGTTCGATCCATTTGAAAGAGGGAGATGTGGCATGTTCATTCACTGGCTTTTGGGTAATAAGACGAAAGTCGAGAGGCTTCCGGTTGGAACACAACAACAATGTTGTCTGCCTTTGTTTTCGTGTGCCTGCGAGTATCCCTCTAAATAATTCCTTCCTTTGTACATCCGATACAGTAGACCTGTATACACACCTGTAAACACACGGAACTCTGTTTAGAGTCTCATTTGAAGGTCTGTATGGGAAATGGAGTCAGAAGTAAATGTTAACTCCGAGGGAAAAATCGCCCCATACCAAAACGGCCCTGGCGGAGATTCAAACCTGCAACCCTTGGATTATGAGTCCGGCACTCTACCAACTGAGCTATTCCGGCCCCCGAAAGATTTTCTATTCCTTGTCTAAAAAAAATGGCTATTGGGGGAAAATACCAAACTGAAAATAAACACAAATGTAGTGCAAAACGAAAAATGACTGATCCGACTCAGTTTTTCATCTGTCGATTTTACGATGATGATGTGGTTTGTACTTTTTCAAAAGACTGAATCAGTGATCCAGCCATGAAAACAAACTTTTCCATTTCTTTTTAGTTTTGTGTGTGTGTGTGTGTGTGTGTGTGTGTGTGTGTGTTTTTGTGTGTGTGTGTTTGATTTGATTTGATTGATTTAATTTAGAGTCTGTTCACAACGATGGTGATATTTAGACTAAAAAAAAAAATGTGTGTAAGTGCTTATATGAGTGTGTGACACTGTGAGCGCGTGTGTGTGCGTGCGTTGTATGTGCGCGCCCGTGTGTGTGTGTGTGTGTGTGTGTGTGTGTGTGTGTGTGTGTGTGTGTGTGTGTGTGTGTGTGTGTGTGCGTCGCGCGCGCGGAGACAAATATATGAAAGTTTGCCTATTAACGACCAAACAATAATTATAAACTGATAAATCAATTACAACAATGAATAATAACAGAACTCGATATAGCCTTTGCTATATCAATCATTTTGGGTCTGTAAAGTATTTCTTGTAAAGCCCCTAACGAAGCAATATCTATCTTTAGAATATTTATAACGATGTTAGAATTGGACATTCAAAAAGAATATGTTGAATAGATAATGGGAGACCACAAGCGCAGTCTACATCCTTAGAAAATTTGGTTTTCCATAAGTTTAAACGCATTTTATAAATTATACTGGACAATGATCTTTGACATAACAACACTGTCGTTTTTGCAGGATGTTTTTCATTGCTCATACAATTTTCTAATAGAGAAATGATTTCATGTTTATCCAATTTCAATCCACTATCTGGATTTTTTCTAAGAGCACCCTCTTTTGCTAATTTATCAGCTATTTCATTTCCATAGATACCACAATGAGATGGGATCCAGCAAAACTCTACAAAAGTTCCTTTCGCCATAACAGAATGTATCATAAATTTTATATCAAAAATTAAGTCTTTCCTTACATTTGCATCCCAATTTCGTAGCTATAAAGAACAGATTTAGAGTCAACACAGATTAGAATGCTGTGAATTGCCACATTAAGATCAGATATCCAAGATAAGGCCATAAGGATTGCATATAGTTCAGCAGTGAAAACTGAAAAGTTCTTTCCTAAACAAAATGATTTCTTTGCTTTTAAATCGGGAATTACAAATCCAGCCCTGTATAAGATTCTAAAACTGAACCATCCGTGTAGATTTTGAGATGATGTGGATATGTGTTTTCAAGATGTTCTTTTGCTTCTACTGATATCAAATTAATATTGTCTTCTTTTTTTTGAGTAGTATAATCTATATCAAAATTTGGAGAAATATGCTCCCATTGAGGAACTGTGGGCATAGTTGGAGGTTTTGAAATGGATGCAATATTGATGTCACATTTTCTAAATAAATCATCAGTATAATTTCGAATGGGCTGCAGGTAAGAAATATTCTGTGCCCTTTTTAGGAAAATCCGATTTGGAATCAAGAAATATTTCATTTGTTACTGAATTTGATACAGAAAGACTTCTGGTTACATATTTGGCTGTTGCTAGTTTGCGTTGATCATCAAGTGACAAGAGATTAGCTTCTTTACATGTTTTAAAAGTATTAGAATGCACTGGAACACCAAGGGCTACTTTAATAGCTTTACTGTCTATACTTTGTAATCGCTTAAGTAATGTTTGAGAAGCTGAAAAATATACTTCCTGTCCGTAGGTCAATTTTGAACGAACCAGACTAATAGAAAGATGTACAAGAGTTTGGGTATCTTCACCCCACGATTGTGCACCAATTATTTTTTAGTAAAGATAGCCTTTGTCTGGCATTGTTTATAAGATATTCAATATGGAATTTCCAGTTTAATTTAGGAGTGAAATGAACACCTACAAATTTAACATTATTGGAATATTGAAGAGTTTTATTTTCTAGCACAAGTTGAGGCAAAACTTGTGGATTTTTACCGTTGTTAAATAACATTATGTTTTTTCTCCTGATAGTTCTAGTCCGTTTTCGTTCATATATTTATTTAGTTTGTCAATTTCAATTTGATATAGTTTTTGTATATGGTTCTCTTATTTGTCTGTTTTTTAATGTTTGTATTAAATCCACATTGCAATATCATTGGCATATTGCACTACATGCATATTTTCAGATAGTACCTTAGGAAGATCGTGAATGAGAATTGTAAATAGAATAGGTGCAATAATGGAGCCCTGGGGGATGCCAATGTCAATATCTTTAAATGAAGAGTAACATTTACCAACCCTAGTACAAACTGATCTCTCAGATAAGAAAGATTTTATGAACTGATACATTGCACCATTAATCCCAATATTTTCAACTTATAAAGTAAACGAGAATGCCACACACTATCATATGCTTTTCTGATGTCAAAGAAAGTAGAAAGTGTACTTTTTCTACGAGCAAATTGTTTTTAACATGACTTGCAAGTTTTACAAGGTGATCGATTGTACTTCTACCTTTTCTGAAACCTGCTTGATTGTTGGGAATTATGTTATTCTTTTCGCAATAATGTCAAATGCGTTTTTCAACTATCTTTTCTTATAGCTTCCCAACTTGAGATGTTAATGCTATTGGTCGATAACTATCAATTGCAGAGCTAGGTTTACCTTGTTTTGGAACTGGTATTACAACTATCCTCTTCCGAAAGTAGGAAGAGTTCCATTTAACCAACATTTTTGGTTAAAACGAGTGAAGTAATTGCTTCCAGCAAAGGTAAGTGGCATAACAATTGATATGAAATTCCATCTAATCCAACAGCTGTCTTATTCGAGGAGAATGACATTAGTGCTTCTTTAAATTCTTCAAATGTTATAGTTGCATTTAAGTAATGGTTTGGATCCGGTGTGGGATCACAATAAGTATCCTTTTTCTCCTCTAGTTCTCTGTAAATTTTGGTATCTGTATGTAGTCTAGTTGATGAGTTATTTTTTGAAAAAGCTTGTACAAATGCTTCAGCTTTCTCTGATGATGTTGGAATGGTACTTTTTTCTAATTTAACAGGATATGAAGGTAGAAAATATTTGTTTTTTAATTCCTTTACCTTTTTCCATACTCTGTGCATGTCCTTAGATGAAAATATTTCTGAATGACAAAAATGATTGAAATAGAGACGTTTTGCTTCTGCGACAACCTGTCACTGTGGCTTTTTGCACGTTTCATTTCAATAAAGTTTCTATCAGTTCTATCTTTGAGCCATGTTTTGTATGTTTTCTTTTTATTAGATACGGCTTCTGCACATTCTTCATTCCACCAACTATTTCCTCGATATTTTTTATCTATAGAAGATTTGCACTTTGGCATTGATTTCTCAGCTGCAGACATAATAGCTTTTCTGAAGTTGTTATAAAACACTTCAATATCTTCGTGTTCAATAATGCTGTGATCTATAGATAGAAGGGTTGACTCATATAAACTCTAATCTGCATTATTATATAAAAACTTTTGTATTTTATCTTCAACTTCTGCTTCTTCATCAACTATTTGATCATTGATTTTCACAACAATAGGAAAATGATCACTCCCTAATGAATCATTTTCTGTTGTCCAAGTAGCGTTGATGGCCAAATCGGGAGAGAAATTAATGTCAGATCGATGGAGGTTGGTCTATGCGTTGATATATCAGGCACTCTTGTTATGCTGCCGTCATTCATTAATACTAAATTAGAATCAACAATATTTTCAACAAATCGATTGCAAGATAACAGAGCAATCAGATTCCCAAAATGGAGAATGCGCATTGAAATCACCCAAAATTATCCATTTCTTATTTATATTAGGAAGATGTTTTATCCAATCGGTATTGTCAGCATTTGGCCCATTAGGATAGTAAACAGAAAGTATGTTTATACTGAAATCTTTGTTCACCTTTAACGATATGGAAGTAGCAAAAACGTTTTCAGTGACATTAGTTGAATGACTGAATAATAACTTTAGAGGACTGTAATTCAAGTCTGATCCGACATAAATTGCAGTTTGAACCCGTTTAGTTGATACATCGACGGCATCGTCGTCGACTCCTGCTGGTCGGTGGCAGAGACCAGCAGAAGGCACCCAGGTGGCAGATGGGTGTAGGGCGGCACAGATTTCCTTCCTCGCACTACGAGTGACGACGGGACTAGCCTGTGTCGCCGGGGGACGGCTCTCGAGGCGGCGTGACACTTGGCGACGAGGCGCTGCCACTCTGCGAACTACCCAGTGGCCTGCACATCCTAGCAGGGCTCTCCCTTTGGGGGGGGGGGGGGGGGGGGGGGGAGGGGGGGGTACGTTCCTCATTGGGCGCAGAGTGGGCATGGACCTATACGTGCAGCGGCTCGGCGACTTGTGCCTCGTACGTCTCCCGAGTCGGCCTCACGCGGCACAGGACCGTCGCACTCAGCATGAAGACGGCCGCCCGGTGGCCCTGACGATGGCCTTGGAAACATCATCAACTGCAGCCGAACTACCTTCAGACGACCGCTCTGCGGTCCCAATGACTACTTTCATCTAAAGCAAAAATAAATGTCCCAATATGTCCTGTTGTACAGGCGGAGGACGTTAAGCAGAACCATCGGCATTTAGTTGATACACTGCAGTCACATAAAGGTGGATATAAAAACCACAAAATTTAGGCAACTTAAAAGGTTCAGCATTTAAGGATTGTAAGGCCAGAATGCAATAGTTATTAGAATAGATGTGATTTTCCAATTGCAGTAAGTTTTTCACAATTGATCTGCAGTTCCATTGTAAAATGTTCAAAGAATTGTTAGCTAAGTTCATTCAACGCTATTTAAAAATCAATGCTTTTCAAAGCAATTTGTTATGACTTGTGAAAGAAAGCAAATTGAACAGGTAACACCGTGATGGATACAAAAATAACGCCGTTGATGTTGAAGGAGCCCAAGTAGTTCTGCTCTCAGATGCCTGCAGGAGAAGGTCATCGCTGAGGTCGTAGCAGTCTAGCACAGCCATGGAGGTATGAAGTGTGGAAGGTAGAAACCAGCATGGTGATGATGGGGGTGACCTCGTCTCCTCTTTGGTTTTTCCCAAAACAATGCATTGAGATGACACCCAGAGTCCTTGCAATGACGCTGGCCCTTTTGCAGTGGGGTGGATACTGTCAGGGGCCAAAATTGATTTGTCGGAGGCTTGAAGATGGTTGTAAACAACGTAGCTGATATCTTTCTCACCGGCCAGTTCCGACTTCGTCATGGAGTTGAAAAGTTCCCTCTTGATGTCTAACGTTTTGTTCTTCACAGGGGCAACCTGACTTATCACCACTCTGGATTTGGGGAATTTATTCTTTACGTCCCCCACACATTTTCTTATTTCTGTGCTACACACAGTGGGATCTTTCCCTTTCAGATCATTCAGCCCAACGTGCAATACAACACAATCAGGATCTGAATCCTCCACCTCTTGAATCACAGAGTTGCATTCGTTCAGAGTAAAAGCTTTTCTTTTCGCAACACGCAGGCCATATGACAGTCCCAAGCGTCTCCCATCAACTTTGGACATGATGGAATCTCCCAATAAAAGAACACGGGGAGTGTTGTCGAATTCTCCTGACGTAATTTTAACCTTGGGTTTGAGTTTGACGTCTACTTCTTTGTGGTCATGTTCTTTGATGACGTCACTTTTTTTTTTACCAGATCTATTCTGAGTCGGTGGAGAGGCCTTGTTCTGTGAAGGTTCCTGCTGCACGGTGTGCGATGATGGCTTGGAACCCCCAGGAACAGCAGCTGGTCTTACTACCACCTCAGCGTAAGTCGGGGCTGCTATGCTGCAACTGTTCGTTTGTGTGCCTATGGTCGTCAAGGTGATGGATTTCTTTTACTGGCACTGGGCGCAATTCTTCTTGCCATGTAGGGTTTTCTCCAAGGAGGAAACACGATCGCAGAGTGCCGAAATGATGTTTTTGAGGTCCGCGATCGAAAGCAGCATCTCCCTTTCTCGTGCGTTCATAGAGACGGTCTGGGTTGTTGAAGCTTTACTTCTGGCACTAGCTAGTAGTAGTAGTAGTAGTAGTAGTAGTAGTAATAGGGACCTGCTTTTTTTTAGCCTTAGGCCTTACGGCCTATTTGCGTCCCCTCATTATTTTTCAATTTAAGTTCGGTCTGGTTGCATGCCTGTCGCAAATAACATTATATTCAATCCACACTGAAGAAAACATCTTTCAATTTAGGGTCTTCATCTAGGAGTTTTTTAAAGCTGTTGATATCAGGTGCATATTTGGTGTTAGTAGGCAGTGCATTCCAATAATTAGCAATTCTGAAGGTAAAACAAGACTTTCTTTTGTTAGTATGACAATGCCTAATAAAAAATCTTGCCTTCATTATTTCTTGTGCAATCCACTTCTGAGAATTTGAAAACATCATTTCGGCACTCTGCGATCGTGTTTCCTCCTTGGAGAAAACCCTACATGGCAAGAAGAATTGCGCCCATGCACATTGACATCATCATAATTATGGAATATTTTAAAAAATTGGATCAGGTCTCCTCTGATCCTCCTTCCTTTCAGTGAGTGTAATTGGAGATAGTGTAATCTTTCTTTTTTTATAGTTTAAATTCCTATATTCTTTCAAGATTTTAGTAGCTCGCCTTTGTACATTTTCTATCATTTTTGACTGTCTCTTGAGATGGGGACTCCAAATTACATTAGCGTATTCGAGATGAGGTCTAACAAATGCTTTGAATAACTTGATAAATGTCTCCTTTTCTAGGAAGGTAAAAGTTCTGATGAGTCCCATCATCTGATTTGCTTTGTTCATCACTCTCTGGATGTGAGGATCAAAGGATAGATCTTTATCAAAGGTTACTCCCAGATCTGTTTCTTCATCACATGTATTTATTTTCTGCAATTCGTCATTCACAATCATAGTATATTCAAACTGTTTATTCTTTTTGCCAATGTGCATCACCTTACATTTTGCTACATTGAAGTAAAGGTTCCATTCATCTGACCATTCTTGTAGCTTGTTTATGTCCTGTTGGATCTTTGTGCTATTTGTTGCCTTATCATATATTTTTGTGTCATCTGCAAATATTTTACATGTGGTTTGAGTCATGTCCGGTAAATCATTAATGAACACAGTGAATAATATGGGCCCTAGGATACTACCCTGTGGAACTCCACTTAGGACCTCAGATGTCTTGGATCTCTCTTCTCCCACTCTCACTAACTGTGACCTTCCTTTAAGAAAACCTCTGATCCAGTTTAAAACATTACCAATTACTCCATATGCTTTTAGTTTAGTTAGCAGCCTTTCGTGGGGGACAGAATCAAATGCCTTTCTAAAATCCAAGTACATTATATTAATTGGCTCCCCATTATCTACCAATTCTGTTAGGTTGTCTATTACTTCTAGTAATTGTGTGACACATGATCTCCTCTTCCTAAATCCATGTTGGCATTTAGCATACAAGTCATTTTCAGTAAAATGAGCAACTACCACATCCCTTACAAAGCTCTCTAAAATATTACATGCAATACAAGTCAAACTCACCGGCCTGTAATTTCCTGGGTCTGTTTTGGAACCTTTTTTAAATATAGCTGTGACCTCTGCAGTCTTCCAATCTCTAGGCAAGGATCCTGTTTCTAAGGATTTGTTAAATATATTGCATAGTGGACTAGCTATCTCATCACTTACTTCTTTTAACACTCGTGGTGGAATGAGATCGGGACCTTGAGACTAGCTAGGGCAGTTGAATATGCTGGTTGCCCGCTTCGTAAAGATTCATTAAATTCCTCTGGAATCTGAGGACGCCCAGGACGTTTTAACTTTTTTTTTTTTTTTTTTTTTTTGGAACATTGGATATTCCATGACATCCAATCCATCTATAGGTAAGCATCATCCCAAACACAAGCATGTATTATATCCACACACCGAAATATTCACATTGCACACATAGATCTCATCCCTTCCCCCCCAAGCTCCCGCCATGTACACTCGATGAAATTGTTTGCAGACACATGGCCAGAGCTCGCCAGCGACGACACACATGTACACCTATGCATTAGCTCTTTTACGCTCAAGTCATATTCATCCTACTGAGACCATGACGTCTACGTATGCCTCATATATTATGGCAAATACCTCCATACCGCGTAAGCTTAATCTAGTAAAAAAAAAAAAAAAAAAAAATGAAGCTCTTATTTCCCTGCTCCCCTCAAATGTGACATATATGTCACTTAACAGAATTAAAATCCTTCAAAATTAGTAGTTATCACAATGACAGTAATATTCATGGGAATCAAGATAAGCATTCAACATACAGTGTATTTGAAATAGTAGACAATTCTTTTCACTTTCAAAGTTGCAACTTCCCCATTCACAGATCATTTACGAAAACTAGTAAAAGACCATTACTCATGTGAATCTTCAAATAAAGGTTTATAATGAATCCAGTTATTTTCGAGTTTTTGAAGTTCAGAGTTCACTGTTGCTACGTATCTTTCTATTTGATATCGTGCCTTGAGTATTTTTATGAATACTGAAGTGAGGATCTGGCACTTTGTTATATAATTTTTAGCCAAAAGAATTATCAGATCAACTACAGTATCGGTGTTGAAGTTAAAGTCTGTTCCAAATAGTACTATACTTTCTGTGAAATTTTATATAAATTTGAACATTTCTCTTTCAGAAGATTTTCCAGTGTTTTCCAAAATTCATGTACGTATTTGCATCTCCAGAAGACATGCTCTATAGTATCTTTCTCATTATTGCAGAAATTGCAGTTTTGGTTTTGTACAACTCCTATTTCTTTCAACACCACGTTAGTTCCCATTATTCTATGTACTATTCTTATCTGCAACCATTAAAGTTTTATATCTTTAAACTGCTGAATCTTTGAGAAACAACGTTTCCAAGGTATGTCTCGGCTGAGCTTTTCAGACCATTTTGTGATGCATTTTGGTTTCCAGTTATCCTTGATTAATGTTTTATAATATATCTGGGTGCCTTTTGATATAGAGCATATCCTTCTCAAGGCTGCGTTGTGCTCTGCCATATTGCGATCTTGAATAGTAAGTCCAACTTTTCTTAAATAATTCTTTATAATTCTTTCCCATGTATGACAGAAAGTTAATCTGTATGTTATATCTTGCTCTGAATTCATTAAATGTGAGTATTTCTCCGTTATTCTTTATTAAATCAGAAATTCTGTTTACTTTTTTTTCATGCCATCCTTTAAACTTAACAGTTTTATTCCCTATTCTAATGTTATCATTATAAAGAATTGGTTCGGCTAGTACTTCCTGAGTGGTTTCTGGTTTTACTTTATAAAAAAATTGTCTATAGGAGGTGAATACATGTTGCCAAAACATATTTTCTTTATTTCTTATACACAGATAGTTTGGAGAGTACTCTTCAATGTGTTCAATAAACGAGCAATTATGCACCAACAATTCTTTCCATCTGTGTGTAGTACTTTTAATTCGTCTTACCCATGTTAGTTTCAGTGATGTGATAAATGCTTGTACATCTGGTATGTTCAGTCCTCCATCTCTTATATCCTTAACAGCTGTTTTACGGCTAATCTTGTCTTGCTTCTTGTTCCACACAACCAAAAACATAGTCTTTGTAGTTCTTTTATATATGCATCCGGAGGGTTTGGCAAAAGAAGCCAGAGATGCGTTAATTTGGACAAGATTAGCGATTTGAGTACTGCGATTCTCCCGAGGGGTGATAATTCTTTTTAGCCAGGTTTTGAATAATGCTTTTACTTCAATCATCTTTTCTTTGTAGTTTCTTTTTTCTATGTCTATTAGATCATTAGTAAACCATATTCCTAGTATTTTGAATTCTTTAGGATTTCATATCATGTTTAGGTGTTGCATATATTTTATTGTGCTATTTTTATTACTCCCCAACCATATGATCTGCGTTTTTTCTTTATTCAGAAACAATCCAGATGTTTTACCAAACTTTTCTAAA
Source organism: Conus ventricosus (assembly GCA_018398815.1). Classification (NCBI taxonomy): domain Eukaryota; kingdom Metazoa; phylum Mollusca; class Gastropoda; order Neogastropoda; family Conidae; genus Conus; species Conus ventricosus. The sequence continues at coordinate 57,090,502 of CM031602.1, forward strand.
ATCTGAGTTGACTTTTCAAAGGATATTCTGTCTCCACTATTCATTAGTTGAGTGTCATCTGCAAATTGTGGTATTTTATATTCACTTTCACCTATTTGGATTCCTTTTATGTTTTTTTCTTCTTTGATCATATTAGATAATATTTCTGCACATAGTACAAAAATGTATGGTGATATTGGGTCGCCTTGACGACACCCTCTCTATATATAAAACCATGGTGTGCTTTGTCCATTGGCAAAAATTGTTGATTTAATATTTTTATAAAAAACACTAATCCATCTACACATATCCTTGCCAAGTCCAAAGGCTTTTAATACTTTGAACATAAAATTCCAATCTAATGAGTCAAACGCTTTTTCAAAATCTAGATTTATCAACATTCCTGGTTTGTGTTGTGTGTTCAGTTGATTGATCATATCATAGATGAGTCTGATATTGTTTCCCATGTATCTGTTTGGAATAAATCCGGTCTGATCTTCGCTAATTACAGTTGGGAGTATTCTTTTTAATCTGTTTGCTATGCATGTTGATCCTATTTTATAGATAACATTTAGCAAGGAAATAGGTCTCCAGTTCTTAATGTGTTCTTTGGGTTTACCTGGTTTTGGTATACAGATAATCATACCTTCTTTCTGTACATTAGAAAGTTCTCCCTCTTTAAAACTCTCATTCAAGGCTCTTACAACTAGAAAGCCAATCTGTTTCCAAAAGAACTTAAAAAACTCAGCTCCAAACCCATCTGTTCCTGGACTTTTTCCATCCTTCATATTTTTCAATGCCATGCCCGTTTCCTCCAGTGTTATTTTACATTCTAAAGATCTACTTTCTTCCAGTTCCACTGTTATTTTTGGTACCTCTTTAACTAAATCTTCAATATTGAGTTGTTCCAAATCTCTTTTTTTATATAATTTTTCATAGAAATCTTTAACTTCTTCTTTTATTCCATCTGTATGTTCTATTATTTTCCCTTGATTGTTTATCAATTTTGTTATTTGCTTGCTAACAAAGTTACGTTTTTCAAGATTACAGAAATACTTTGTATTTTTTTCTCCTTCTGCTACCCATCTTGCTTTAGATCTTAGTAGTACCCCATTCATGATTTTTTCTCTTAACAAAGTCAACTCCTGATTGTGTCTTATTCTGTTTTGTGTTCTTTTTTCTCAATTTCTTTTATGTCATGCGTCAATTTTTCTTCTTTCTGCTTTGATTCTCTTTTTTTCATTGTTGCATATGAAATTGTTTTTGTTCTAATTTTCATCAGCAAAAAGTCCAGAAAGGTCCTATCAGATACTTTAAAATTTATTTCTGAATTACCATCATCTTTATTTTGGTTGGGTTCTTCCTGGGTTTCTGTATATTCTTTTATTACATTTTGTATTTCTTCATTAATTTCATCAACATATTTTTTATCTTTAAGTAGGGAGGTATTAAACTTCCAAAAAGTATTTTGTTTTACATCTTTTCTGAATTTAAGTTTTAGAGTTATTAATGAATGATCAGTTCTATAGCCTGGAATTATATCTGTATCATCAAAGTACCATATCAGGTAATCCGATAGTAGAAAGAAATCTATTCTACTTTGCTGAAAGGGGGTTGGTCTTCTCCATGTATATCTCCTACTGTCTGGATTGTTCTCTCTCCATATATCTGTTAAAACAAGCTCTGACATCATTTCTTCTACTGCTTTCTTAGCTTTGGGGTTATTAACATGTTTATAGTTGAAACAATCTATTTCCTGTTCTAAGGCAATATTAAAGTCTCCAACTATTATAACATTGTTGTTTTTGTATATTTTTATTCTCTGTATTAGATCTTCATAAAACACAGGGTCATCTTTATTGGGACCATATATACTTACTAATAATAGTTCTTTTTCCATAGCTGCAAAGGATATAATAATGAAATTACCATTTATATCTGATTCAACTTTATTAATCTTAAATTCAAAATTATTATTAAATAGCACTGCTATTCCCCTGGCATTTGAAGTATGTGAAGAAAAGACACAAGTATATCCCCATTCTGATTGTATATAGTTTTCCATTTGTTTTTCAAAATGTGTGTCTTGTAGACAGTAAATAGAATAATTTTTTTCTCTCAAATAGTGAAAGACATCTCTCCTTTTCTGCTTATTTCCCAGCCCCTGACAGTTTAATGAAGAAATTGTTATTGTATTGTTACTACTTGTTTTTTGTTCCATTATGTCATATCGTTAGTCTGCTTACTAATCAAGTGTTCCTTCAGACTCGCTAAGAACATTTTAAACTTCTGGCTATTTTCATTATATTGTAAATTCAGGTCATGTTTCTTGTTATTATTCTGTTCTGTCAGCACAAAATCTCTTAATGAATCAACTTAATTCAAAAACCTGGCCTTTTTATTTAATACATCAAACCAATTGAAGCAATTCTCCTGGGAAAAAAAAAGTCGTTTCATTACATATATCCATGTGTAACCATTCAAATCTCTTAACTCTTCACGTAACATCAGATGAGCGTTTACGAAAACATGAATAGTTCCACTTCTACAATTCAGTGTCCTGAAACTTTTCACACACTTGAAAGAAAATTTAGTCTCATCAAAATTTTTAGGCAAATATCTTTGACAATGACATCCATGTAGGTCCCCCCCCCCCCCTCCTCTCCCTCTGAAATCATTCCAAAACTCATTCTCACAAAAAACATCACAACAAAACAGTACAAATTCACCTGGATATACATAGATCAGATAAATTCTATCTGACAAAGGTTGCTGAAAGAAAAAGAAAGAAATTTTATATATATATATATATATATATATATATATACAACCTTTAAAAAGGAAAAATACAAATTTGTTAAATTGACTATAGCAGTCACCGGAGCACCCCGGAGCATTTTCATCAACTTGCATGTAAATTCATGCATACATTCACACGCATACCTATACAGTATTATACCCACACAGGAGCATACATATACATGTACACATACATATATATACACACATATGCATATTCAAATCAAAGAAAAAATGAAACTCTCCCTCTGCAGTGTAGATGTGCAAAGAGAAAAAGGAAATTTTCTCTACTTTCCCTTCCTTCTGATGTTCAGTGAATGCTCTTCCTTCTGGTCATTAAAAAAAAAAAAAAAAAAAAAAAATTGTTCAAATCGTCACATATGACGGCAGGCGAGAGAAATGGGGAAGTGAGGGGGAAGAGAGGGAGAGAGAGAGAGAGGGGGGGAGGGAGAGAGAGAGAGAGAGAGAGAGAGAGAGAGAGAGAGAGAGAGAAACAGAGAGAGAGAGAGAGCGAGAGAAACAGAGAAAGAGACTCAGAGAGAGATGTATGCAAGAACAGGAGAAAGGCGAACAGAGGGAGGCGAGAGACAGAGAGGGGGCGATAGAGAAAAAGGGGTGGGGATGGAGGGAGGGGGAAACAGTCTGGGGTTAAAGATAAAGATAACCAGTTTAGAAGTAATGATGGCTAGTTGTCCAGACGTACTATAAGCAAGAATCATACCCGCGAGCAGCTGTCATTGTACATCAGACCTGCCTACCTCATGTTGTGCTCATCAGTAATAACCACAGAGATTTTCAGTAATTTTGCATTTCCTTCAGTAATTCCACGGACGCGTAATACACGGCGTTTTTGAACAAATAATGTGTACAAAACTCCAACTACATTTTTAACATTGAACAAATAATGTGTAGCCTACAAAACTCCAACTACATTTTTAACATTTTAACAAAAAATATAAACAGTAAAAAAGGAACAAAAACAACAAAGCAGAATTAAAATACCTTGGGATGATGGCAGATGACGGACTCAGGACAGGAGTTTCAGGTCAATTCAAAGGTGATATACTTGACAGTTTGTAACTTACACAGCAGTCACCACAGATGACACCACTGATGAAGAACCTAATGTACAAACCCCCCCCCCCCCCAACAAAAAAAAAAAAAAAAAAAAAAAAAAATATGTGTGTGTGTGTGTGTCCCTGAGCTGTGCTGACAAGATAGTGGCGAAAATGAAAAGGACCTTTTCATTTTCGCCACTATCTTGTCAGCACAGCTCAGGGACAAGTTGTTTTCGCAGATCAGCTCACACAACAGTCTTTCTGCGTTGGTGATCTTCCGTGTGTGGGTCTGACGGCTGCTCTCGCTGGATTTCGTAAACAACGATGTGATCTTCTGACTGGAGGCACTCGCAGCTGTCTCTTTGTGCATTTTCCCCGAGATATGGCGCTTGCAGTCATTTGCTCCCCCATGTCCGATGGAGAAGTCTGAATTGCACACCGAGCAGAAATGAACTCGTATACAAATCCAGGTCCATGACAAGGCCAAGTCCGCGTGTATTTACTTCGGAACACTTGCTTCTTCGCCTTCTTCCGTTGTGGCACAGTGGTTTTCGAACCCTCGTCATCGGTTTCATGCAAACGTTTAGAAGATTTCTCCGCCATTTTCACAATCGCCGGCAAAAAATCGGTTGAAACTTTGTCTTACAATGGCTGAACAAAAAGCTTCGAATGGCGCGCACAGATGTGATGGCGTGTCGTGTTGGCCCACAGCACCACATTGACCAATCGCAAGTTCCGAACTATCTGTGGTTTCGGCTTGAGTCAAGGGAAGTTACTCTGCGGTCTCGGAAAGGTCTAGCAGTCGACAATTTTTCGAGTCTGAAATTTGCGTAGTTTTTCAATTTTCTTTTCCGTAATTTCGCACGGAAAATCGTACCTCCGTAATGGGGGGTTAATTTCCGTAAAATTACGGACGATTACGGAAGGGTAGGCAGGTCTGGTACATGTACAGAATGTCTCTCCCCACCCCACCCCCACCCCCTTATATTTTGTTTCTTCACAATTCAGCATAACTCCAACATAAAAGTCTTGCTATCCCATTACTTTTATAAATAACACCCTCACTCACAAACATGGGTCTTTATATCAATACATGGCAAAATCAACACAGCATTTAAAAACAAAAAAACAAACAAAACAAAAACCACAAGCAAGGGAGAGAAAGAGAGGGAGAGAAGGTGGTAAGAAAGAGGCTACAAAATTAACCTGCTTCAAGTTATCAATGGACCAATTTCACTGGTTAATGGTTAACAATAACATCAATTTCTATGTACGTATACATCTTATTAACGAGGCTACAATTTCTCATATTAAATCAATACATATCAAAATATTATAGCATTCTCTTGGGATTGTATGGGAGGTAACAGAAAACAGAGAAAGAGACAGACAGACACAGAGAGATAGAGAGACAGAGGGGTGGACAATTTAGGAGTTGGGGATAAAGATAACCAGGTTTCACTTCAGTGTACGCGAATCATACATATGCAAGAGCATGACTATCATACATGTACAGAATATCATCTCTCTATCTTCTGTTTCCACAGAATTCAAATACAGAATTTGTCTTCCAGTTTTAAACGGGAGTTCCCTCACTAATAGTCACTCATGAAAATTATGGGTCTCAAATATTAAAAAATGAAAAGTTACCACATGTACCTCTTATTTTAGTCTTAGGACTGTAAAAAGAACAAAGCCACAAGAGTGAGAGAGAGATGGGAGGAGTGGGGGGGGGGGGGTTAAGAAGGAGAAAGAAAAAGATACTATGATTCAGACCGCCCCTTCTCAATGGACAATTTCAACAGTTACTATCAATTATTAACAAGAGTACAGTCTCATATTATATCGATACATCAGACCAATACATATCGATACAAAGCAAAGTACGCACATTCATCCTTTGGAATTGTATGGGAGGAAGCAGAAGAAAGAGAGAAGTCTTAAACATCCTTTGTGAATGCTGTTGCATGATCAAACCTTCTGTTTTTGTACATTTTCATGTACATGCACAACATAACACCTATTCACGCCCATATACTTTAAAATATGTACGCCTGTATGGTGCTGTTACTGAACACACACTCCACCCCTCCCCTCCTCCCCAGTGCCATCGCAAACCAACAAGCAACATAAAACAATTTGAACTGATGAGACACACACACACACACACACACACACACACACACACCACACACACTCACTGCCCCAGGAGAAAGAAGTTCACAGTTTGAGCGATTTTAAATTGACGGAGGGGCGATGAAGGAGGGGGAGGAGGGAGGAAATCCTACCCTTCACCAGTCCTCTTCAGTCGTCCTTTCTACCAGCACATAACCACTGTCCATACTCCCCATCCCGCCAACCATCCATCCGAACTTTCACAAACCACAGCTGTGGGCCAGCAGTAACTTTGAAAAATTTACATAGCACGGCGCAATACTTTGTCGACGTCCATGTCTATCTCCAGCCTTTGTGTCTTTCCATTTTTCAATTTTGCAATAATCTTTCCATAACTGCTCCAAGCATCCATCGTCGAAGAGTGTTCTTTTGCTTTTTTTAACAGTTTATAATTCAGTGATGTCAAATCCTCAGAAATCGAGATCTTTTGAACATTGCCTTTTAATGTTCTGCGTTTTGCGAGGAGTTCATCTCTTATCTTTCTGGACTGGAAACGAGCGATCATGGGTCTGGCATGTTGAGAGGAACGACCTCCAATCCTGTGAGCTACCTCAATATCGATGTCGGTCACTGTCACTCCCACTTTAGATGTGAAAACGTCACACAGTTTTGTTATGCAGTCGGTTCCCGTTTCTGGCTCACCTGGTTTTGCTTCCGGAACATTATAGATCCGGAGATTCCATCTGCGACCGTACTGTTCTGCATCATTGTTTTCTTTTCGCAGGGTTGACATCTGTTTGTTCTGTCGATTAAGCTGATCGAACCGTTCGGCATTGGTTTTTTTTAACGGCACTCACTTCTCTTTGTAACTGATCTTTTTCGTTTTCTACACAAAGAATCCGTTCTTCTAAATTTTCAAACTTTTTCAAGAAGCGAGAGGACAGATTTTCTATTTCTGTCTGAATATCTGCTTTAAGTTTAGCGATGTCATCTTTAGATGCTACATTTTGCTGTATTTTGTCCAGCCGCTGACTTATCTCACTCATGCACACAACAAGTTGTGGTTCCGAGTCTTTCTCTTCCATTTCGAGCCGCACACCCTCACTTTCACATCCAAGGTTAGGTTTTTTACTGACGTGTTTTGAAGTTTGTGGACTATCACCGTCACTGCTTGATGAAGAGTTTGTTTGTTTGTGTTTGAACTGAGACAAAGAGTTTTTGTAGTTTGACATCACAACGTCACGACTGCTTGAAGTTGACAGGGCTACTCTTCAGCACAAGATGTATCCAAAAAGTACTCACATTATTTCGGAGTTTCAAACAGACACTGGATCAGAGTCACACAGTATACACATTGCACACTACCGCTGAAACTGGAACATACTCCAAGGTGCGCACAGAGACTGCATGGAGAGGGCGGTCACATTCACATGTCACTGAATTGCCGCCATTACACTTCAGCTTCGAATGAAGACACTCACACAAAAAGAACACAAAAAACCGGCTAATTCGTGGTTTCCTGACTTTTTTTTTCTCACAAACTTTTATAACATTTCAAGATGGGACTCTCACAGCATATAAGGCAAAGGCGTTTCATTAACACAGCCTCATTTAACATTTAATTTTCTGGGAGAGCCAGGACAGAACGTCCGTCCGCCATCTTGAAAACCGCTCACCCCCCGTTTTAACTTATTTGCTTTCTGGCTGCTTACCGAAAGTGAAACAGCAGCACGTAAGGCAGCACTTCTGGTCTTCATCTCACTACACTCACGATAACTTTTGACGGAGAAAAAATTTGGAGCTGAGTATCGTCGCCATTTTTCGTGACGTCCCCGTGTGTGTGTGTGTGTGTGTGTGTGTGTGTGTATGTGTGTGTGTGTGTGTGTGTGTGTGTGTGTGTGCGCGCGCATGCGTGCGTGCGTGTGTGTCTGTGTGCTTGCATGCGCGCATGTGTTGTGTAAATAGCAAGATGGATGGTGTCATGTGACGTAGCCTCACATCAAGGCATGTGACGCTCCATCACATGTAGTTTAGTGATATGAATCATTTCCCCATGCCACAACTAAAAAGGAAGAATATTCATGTGGCTTGACTAGTGTAGCGGGTGTCCCCAAATAATTGTGAGTTCGCTCATTAAAACAATCAAGAGTGGTCATTGTGTGAAAGTGACCACTGAGAGATAGTTTAATAAGGGCTGGTACGGTGCTGGTCATGTGTTTTGAACACTGAGTATGCACTCACCTGGAGGAGGGAGGAAAGAATCAGTTTTAGCCCAGCAGATGGCCTAGAGACTCGAACCTGTCAGGACGCTGGTCCTTACTGCTGACCAGTCATTACTAGGTGAGCTATAGATAGTTGGGGAAAGCTACAGGGGAAAACCTAAAGAAAAGAGAAAGAAAGAATATGTTGACTTGGGAAGCAGGTTACTTACACGAACCTTATTTGTGTTTCAGCCCTTCACCTTTCACACTTCACCCCGCGAGGTGGTTAAAGATGACCATGGTGTGGGGAACACACCGGTAGTTCAGCCCCAGCAAATAAAGACTCCAAGGAGAGGAGTCGGAACTCAACATATCTCCAGTGACGGGAGAATTCAAGGGGGCGACACGATTTCTGAGAGAGACAGGGAATCATGACAGTATGGGGTAAGTCATATATCTGATGCAGGCATGGCATCAATGATTGCAAGAATTATTTATTCTCCTGGTCTGGATCTTGGGCTAATGTGATGTGAAGGCCATGACGTTATAGAATCTTGAATGAATTAGTTTATCTCTCGGAGAGAAGGAATTAGTTTATCTCTCGGAGAGAAGGAAAAGAGAGATACATGTATAAAATCTGTTTATAAATTGTTTGATGTGATTTAGTAAACTGTTTTCCCCGAAGGAGAGGGGGAGAAGAAAAAACATTCGGTAGTGCGCCTTTTGGTTGATTGGAAAGATTGCGTGTGCGTATGGAGTAAATGCTGGCATGAATGCGTGTGTGCAAAAGTGACAGTGTGACAGATGGATAGCAAGTGGAGGCCTGTGATCGACCTCAGCCAGCTGAATTTTTCTCTCTCTCCCCCAAAGGTTACCACGGAAACTGTTTAAAGGCTATGCACTTCCATTCTTCCTGGGGATTGGGCCATAAGCCTCCATCTCTTGGATACAAACTTCCAACCAAGGTTCAACATGGCACTGTGATACGTACAACTGCTTATTTTAGTGCCTTACACAGTCCTGCAGCATCCCCATTTTCACATTTTTTTGCGTCAGGTAGACCTACAAGAAAAACCACCAGAACTCTAAAAGAAACAAATGACAAGAGGAATCCACCAGAAAGCAGACTCAGGGAAAGTAGACTGAAGACACAAGAAAAGGAGAATCTAGAAAAGGAGACTCTGGGAAAGGAGACACTGGGAAAGGAGACTACTGACCGAGGACTCAGGTTCTGAGGCCGACACTTTCTTCAGTTCTGTTATGTCGGTCTGCTGTGTGTTGAACACCTTCAACACCAATCTGCAAACAACCAGACACAAAGCAAACTATAGTGTAGTGTGTATGTGTGTGTGTGCATATGTGTGTGTGCGCGCATGAATGTGTGCGCGCATGCATGCGTGTATGTGCGTGTGCTTGCACTTGTTTGCATGCGGAAGAGAGAGAGGAAGGTAGAGAGACGGTGTGTGTGTGTGTGTGTGTGAGTATTCATGAATTTCTCTTTTGGTGGTTATGATCCCTAGTTGTAAAAATGTTCATCACAGTCATAAATTGACAATGATGATTAATGTGACACTGTTATTTTGACTGTCTTTGTTCTGAGGTAAACATAATCACTTTGTTTTCTATATGTACAGTAAGAATAAACATGCCTCTCTCACATATTGCTAATGCTCTTTCTTCGAACCTCCCATATTCAGGTGTTCCAAAAAAGATTGCTGTTTTGTTGTTTCAGGGAAGGGAGGGGGGGGGGGGAGGGGGGAGGTGTGGAAAACACTTTTTAAAATCTCATCTTCTTCTGCGCTCATTCTCACTCCGTGGTATCACTCCCTTGACTTATTTCAGCTCCCCTTACGACACCTACTCCAAGCAGAAATACATAGGGATACATACATTTAGGATCATCATAAAACAAGCATACAGATTAAGAGAGAAGAAGAAAAGGATGACAATGAAGAAGCTCACCAGACTGTACACTGCACTACTTCTATGTCACTTTAGAGGTGGTCAGATTCTGGTCTACGCATAGAGAACACCACCTGCTAGTCCCACCCTACCAATGAAAATCATTGATAACTAGTCGTCACAGTGAAGTGGTCGCGGACTCCCGGCTGGGAGGTCATGGGTTCGAATCCTATCAGAGTCATGTGGGATTTTTCTGCCCCAACCAGCTCCTACCCAGAGTTGAGTTTGCTACTGGCTCAGTTGGGAAAACTGGGACCACACGGTCGAGTTCGTCCACTTGATGGATGCGTCTCTGAGAGTGTTGCTCAAATTTCCTGACCAACGCTGCAGGTGTCTGTATCTCTTGGGCCTGGTTGACACCGGCATATGTTATGAAAGGAAGTGTAGAGTACAACCCTATCATGCAGTCTCAGACTGGAATGGAAATTTGTACCATCATCTTTATCATCATTCTCACCAATCAGCATAAAAAAAAGTATTAAATTCTGTGGCTCTTCATGCCCTGCTCTCATGGTGACTTCAGTTTCGAAGTCCTCTCCACATCTGTGGCCTTGGTTTGATTCCGTCTGGGTCATCAGTATCGGTGAGTCCATGGGGCTGTCGCTGGATGGACATGGTGGCACCCTCCAGAGGGAGAGCTCACTCATGCCGGCTCCACGACTAAGCAATTATTGTCGTCAGTAGGGGGCTTAGCAGGTGGTCTCCTGCGTATGTTGGATCAGAACAGGTGCCACTGAACACCACCGAAGTGACTCGGCAGCAGTGCAGTGTCTCCACCGGTGGATTGCCTCTTGATGACTTGATATCGACTGCTCCCTGTGGATTGCCGGTGCCAGGGCTGCAGCATGACTGACCGGACTGTGGCTGTGGACGGGGTGTCAGACTGACCGGACTGTGGCTGTGGACGGGGTGTCAGAATGAGTGGTGTGGGTGCAATGCCACTGAAGTGGCACAGAAGATGGGACAGCACAAACAAAAAGAAAAAAAAGAAATTCATTGATAAATCTTGAAGCCATTTTGTTTGCTAATTTGGATGACTTTTAAACAAATACGCAAAGTCCATGGGTGTGAATGGGAAACTTAAACTGATATTACAAAATCAGGGAATGAAGGGGCACAGAATCAGGGGCCTTCTTTTCTAATCATGAATGAGGGCAATGAAGATGATGATACAGACTTCCATTTTGTTTGGAGATTTTACTGTTTCTTTCATACCATATCACTGAATCAGACGAATCCAAGAGACACAGGTACCTGGCGTGTTTGTCAGGAAATCTGAGCAACATTCTTAGTCACCCTTATTAAATAAAAGAAACTCAACTGTTTGTGGTTCCAGTCTCCCCCACACAAGTCCAAAGCAAGAAATCCAGATAAAGTTAGAAGGATTTCGATGGAAAATGTACCATCCATAGTGTTGGTTTACATGTGCTTCCACATGTTACTGCAAAATACAGCCGAGTGTTGGTACAGTCTGAATTTGTGCCTCCAAGAGTAAACTATGTGAACTTGTTCTGAATGTGCCATACCAGACATCACAATGCTGACTCCAACCTCATTTAACCCGCAGTACTCAATGGGTATAAGCTGTCTCAATCCTTTTGACTGATGAAGTTCCCTTGAGAAGTGAAAATTGATTGTTTAGTTGTTTTCATATGTGTTAGTTGCTCTGCACATTATTTTTTCTATTCCTCTCCTCCTTGCTCTCTTCTTACTCTCTCTCTCTCTCTGTATCTAGCTCTGTACCTTCACAAAGTCATAGGCAAGTATTAACCAGTTCCCTGCCTGGAACGAGTGCCACTCGTGGTGAAAACCAAAATTCACTACGCCCGAACGAGTGTCTCAGGGTAACTTCATCACAGAAAAAGGAAAAATCTAAATGGGAGACAACCATCTAAAATGTTTCCACATCTTCTACAGATATCAAAGAAAGCGTTCTTTCCCTTTGAGTGACCTTCCACTGACCATTATGATATGCAAATTGTGAGTTGAGAGGTAACAGCTGATTACCATATTCAAGATGGCAGCTCAACCTAGCACTTCATTGATGCGTCCCGTTTTGAAGTGTTACACTGCGCTCGATGTTTTAGAAGACGTTTTAAATGATCAAGATAGTGGTGAAGAATGCCTCTGAGGATTGGATCCTGATACTAGTGATGAGGAGGAGATGGATGGGAATCAGCACCATCCACTTTTATTGGAGATACATGCTGGTGATGACGTGACTTCATTGTTTGTTGCACATGACAGCAGTGAATAAAGCGACATTAGCGTGGGTGACGAAGCAGAAATAGTCGAACCCGTGCCATCAACAAGCACTGCACCCCCTCCTGTCATGATGGGAGGGGTCATGGACATGGTAGAGACTCAGGACGATGGCGAAGGTCCCGTGGAAGTGGGCGGGGGCGGGGCATGGGGCGTGGTCAGCAACAGCTGATCAAAGAATGGCACAAAGCTGATGCACTTGCTCTTGCTTTTACTGGGAATCCTGGTCTGAAAGTCAACAGTGCCAATTTTCGGCTGTACAGAGTTATAGTCTTCAGTTCCTTCATGACCAGAAAATGGATTCAGGCAAGCAGCTCTATTTTTCTTTTTTTCCCTTTATTTTGTTGTTTGTTACCACTTGATTCTTCATTCCTCCACTATTCATTTTCTATATTTCTCTTCTTTGCCCTATTTCCTACTGAAATCACAAAATTATGGCAAATAATGACTGTATGGATAGGTGGAACTCAGTGTGTGTGTGTGTGTGTGTGTGTGTGTGTGTGTGTTACGCGTGTGTGTTTGTGTGCAGGTGTGTGCGCACATGTGCGCATAAGCATTATTTATTTCTGTATGCAAGTTTTCCATACAAATGTGTTCATTTTGTAAAACACAGAAGCACTCAACCACAGCAGTTTTTTTGTGTGGTGTTTTTACATTCATGTGTGTGTGTGATACTGTTAGTGTGTGCTTGTGTATATGTATACATGTGTGTGCGTGCGTGTGTGTGTGTGTGTGTGTGTGTGTGTGTGTGTGTGTGTGTGTGTGTGTGTGTGTGTGTGTGCCCAACTGTGGGTCTGCTTACTTATCTTGAAACTTTTATTCTGTATTTCAGATTCTTCTTCAGTTTCTGCATTTCAATGACAATAAAGCCATGCCAGTCGAAGGTGATCTTGGGTATGACCGGCTCTACAAGATTTGACCCATTCTGGATCATCTGCATGAAAAGTTCCAGGAAGTTTCTTTTTCCATTCAACAGTGGGTTTTTTTCACCTGTGCATGTACTGTTTTGTCAATGTTGTGACCAGACCAATTGCCATCAGTGAAAGAAGACCTAGTGGATTATAGAATGAATCCCCGTGCGCGTTTCTTTGAACCACAATTTGGAAAGACAAAAAAAAAAGAACACCATCTCCTAAAATTATGAAGCAGGGAATGCAGACAACCTGAGGATTATGTCCAAGCCTATGAAGTTTAGTATGACAAGTGCTGGATTCCTCTACAGAACAGCATGTCAGTAATGTAAGTACAATGTAACTCTAACACAGTTCCTACAGTGTTTTGTGTGATAACAAGGGATTCCATGTGTGTGTGTAGGGGGGGGGGGGGGGGGGGGGGGGGAGGAGGTCTTTTTGTTTAAACAGACAATTGTTTCTTTTTTCTTCAGACTTTTTTTTCCATAGTTGTCATTTTGAACATTTACCAATATGTATCATTCTATAACAATTTGGACCACACTGTGTACTTACAGTGATGTTGAGTAAACACTAACAGAAGTTTTTGTCATTGTTTTACAGGTTTTATGTGTTGTAACAAGTGTATGTTTTCAGAAAGTGTTCTTTTTTTGTAAAACAACAGTATGAACCCAGGTGTTTATAATGTTGTTGAGCAAACACCAAAGGCATTTTTTCTGTGTTTAGTGGGTTTTTATGTGCTGAATTGTTCTAAAACTCTCAAACTGAAAACAAAACAAAAAACTGTTTTATCATATGTTATTAGTGTGAACCATCATCATTACCAACAAAATCAAATTAGATTGATGTGAAATTGTAGACAAGGCTATAAGGGAGTAATTCACAACAAAATCTAACAAATTACTCAATAAATGGATGAGTAATGTACATGTTAGTGAACATACTGTGAAAAGCATGATTATGCCCCTTTTTACCTAAAAAAATAGTACCCCCAATTATGAGCAGATCATCATCAAGAACAACATTCCTTGGGATTTATATGACTGTCATATGTTAGTGCTGATGTTGAATAATTAGTCACACTTTTTCATTGTTTTCACTGATTTTATAAGGTGCAATTTGTTTTTGTATACTTGAAAACTGTTCTTTTTGTAAAACCACCATTCATTATATCCCTGTCCATTCCCCAATGGCCAACAAAATTAGATTATAGTTAAATAGCTTTATAGCTTGGGGTATACGGAAAGAGAAGTCATAAAATCTAAGTCATATATAAACAAATAAATAAGCAGTGATTGAGGACCGAACCTACCCCAAATAGTAAAATTATGCCCCTTTTTAGTTGGATTGGGGTACCTCCAGTAACATACAGATTGTTGCACAGAGGGACATTTATTGACAACAATGTGAATCCCAGGTATTGTAATGTTGTTGAGCAAACACCAAAAGGCATTTCTGCTGTCTTTAGAGGGCTTTTATGTGCTGAATTTTTCTAAAACTCTCAAACTGAAAACAAAACAAAAACTGTTTTATCATATGTTATTAGTGTGACCCATCATCATTACCAACAAAATCAAATTAGAAGCATGATTACACCCCTTTTTACCTAAAAAAAAAAAGTACCCCCAATCATGAGCATAATCATCAAGAACAACATTCCTTGGGATTTATATGACTGTCAAGTGTTAGTGCTGATATTGAATAAATAGTAAGACCACTTTTTCAGTGTATTGACTGATTTTATTTGGTGCAGTGTGTTTGTGTATACTCAAAAACTGTTATTTTGGGTAAAATTTTTTATAATTATGTCAATTTCTGCTACACTAATTATCAACATAATCAAGTCATTTTGACAGGATATTGTAGACAAATGTATAACAAAAAAACATGCCAAAAATCAGAGAGATCTGTCAAGAAATAAGTGAGCAGTAACCATTTCATTCAACCTACCCAAAAAAGCTAAATTTTACCTTGGTGTAAGGGGTGGTGGATGGATAAGGAGGGAAGAGGGGAGAAGGGGAAGAGAGTGAGTTGAACACATCATCTTCCACACCCAACACCAGCTTGTTGGTTTCCTCTCTCTTTTTATTTCAAATCATGGTTGGATCAAACCAACCATACCAACCACCAACAGTGCGTGCTGCACGCTATGGCTCCATGTTTCACCTGTTAGGCCTACACCCCAGCCCAACAATGGCAGTTGCTTTTCAGCCCTTTACATTCACAAACACTTGAACCAGCGTCACAGCCTTCACCACACTCAGCTCCGTGAAGAAAATGATCTCAGAGCCAGAACGCCGGGAATATATAAGCCTTCACCCCCTTTGAATGAGATCTTTTGAGAAAATCTTTAGTGGCCCGAGTCAAAATAGAACGACTACAAGCGTCTAAAGTGTTTAAACTCTGGCCCCGATGGGGCTGCTCTTGACCATTCTAACCCCCATGGACCGACAACCAATGGGGCCAACCGCCATGTAAGCGGCTGGGTCTGGTGGAGTGCAGAGGAACTAGACTCTTCAGACTCTGTACCAAGGGCAAAATCCAGCATCCCAAAAATCTCAAGTCACCTCAGCAAAGACAACACCAACCACGGCTTCACGGTCTCCCAGGGCTGTCCCCCTGGCCTATACTCAGCCTCCCAGACCAAACCATCCAGACCAGCCATGGTCAAAGGGAGGCTCTCTCAAGAGCTCCTCAGCAAAGGCGACACCAATTACGATGTTGCTGAAGTCCAATGGCTGTCTCTTCAAAACCAGTCTGCCCAGACCAGCAGTGGGCAAATTGTCTGCTGAGTGACCAGCCTCTTAACTGACATTCCAGCCTACCAGCTAGGTTGGCCCTCACTGCGATTCTATCCTGCATTTAAGGGGTTAACCACTACAAACTCTCCGTTCTCAAAGGTTGGGCAGAATCGTACCCTTTACATTGGCATACTCTTATTCAAATGTGCTATTATACTGTGCCAGTAAAGGGGTTAAAAGCCCAAGATGACAGCAGCTTACCTGTGCAGTAGCAGACTTTCTGAAGTGGCACTCTGTAGAATCACAGTCAGATCGTCCACATTGTATTCACGGCCTGCATCCAACTGCAGCCACTTGACTGTCAAAGTTTCGTCAGATGGCACTGCACATAAAACACAAAACAGTTTGAGTCCAGCAGGACCAGACCCAAAAGTTTTTGGTCTGACTGCTATCATTCTCCAGATGAATACTTTGAGCACTACTTACTATATACATAACAAAAGTGAAAGTTTGACCTCCTAAACAAACTTTGGAGACCAAGGCATGTCCCAATATTCTGGCATCCCCATCATTTTTTGCAGTGAGTTTATACATTTGTCATCACAGTAGCAATGTGGTTAAAATCAAACTTTGGTTCAAAGCAAACTGTGATGTGCTAAGTTTTCCTTTCACTGTTTAACTCTACTCACTCCTACCACTGATTGCTTTCTTTTTCTGTGAGTAGCAGTCAGCCTTTTATTCTTACTTCTTGCCCCCTTCCCTGTGCAGTTGAGAAAGGGTCTATGACCTGAAACGTACTGTTTTAGCATCTTTGTCTTCTTAATCGACGAATTTTACCCTGAGGTGAAAAAGTTATTTTTACCTTTGTTTTCTCTTCACTGTGATACGCTAAAGTTATAACTTCCACAGGATGCAGAATGTGTTTTCTTTATGCACATACAAACCTCAATACATTAAAAATACACATGCCATTAGTTTAACCATTCAGCTATGTGCATTTCTTTCCTTTAGACCCAAAACAATGTGTTTTTTTCTCTGATATGCATACACAAATCTCAATCTGAGGGAAACTACACATGCCAATAGCTTGATCATTCAACCATACGCATTTCTTTCCTTAAGACCCAAAACAGTGTGGTTTTTCTCTCTGATACTGTTGTTCCGTGACAGGTCAAGGGATCTTTTTTCCCTAAACAAGACAGCCGAACAAAGGAAATCCTCATTTTCAGAGGTGACCAAACTTGTAGCAGTTGAAGGATCCCACATCTATTGTAGTGGTACAAGGCAAATGTTACTTCTTGTAACAGGTGAAAGGTCCCACATCTATTGTAGTTGTAAAAATATGACTTCTTAAATAACACCCAGCATGGTTTTAAACGGCAAAGGAGTTGTGAGACTCAACTTATAACAACTCTCAATGATTTTAATAACTGTCTTAACAACAGACATCAAATAGATGCAATTTTATTAGACTTTTCTAAAGCCTTTGATAAGGTTGACCATGAGGGCCTGCTGCTTAAATCAGAACACATCGGCATTGGCGGTTCTTTGCTAAAATGGGCTAGATCATTCCTCGTTGGGAGAACGCAGAAAGTTGTTGTGGAAGGGTCGTCATCCCATTGTAAACCAGTCTTGTCAGTTGTACCACAGGGAACTGTTCTGGGGCCCTTGTTTTTCTTAATTTATATAAATGACATAAGTAGAAATCTCTCTCCTGGAACTACAATAAGGCTATTTGCAGATGACAGCTTAGTATATAGAACAATCAGAAGCAAGAATGATACACGCATTCTACAAGAAGATCTAAATGGTTTACAAGAGTGGGAAAGAACTTGGAAAATGGAATTTCATCCCCAGAAGTGCCAAGTGTTATGTATATGTAATAAACGCTCACCAACTAGATCAGAATATTCTATTCACAATACTATTCTTAAAGAAACCAATGCTGCAAAATATTTAGGCATGATTATAGATAGTTGTCTCAAATAGAAAGAGCATTACAATTTAGTATGTAAGAAAGCAAATAACATCTTAGCTTTCTTATACAGGAATATCAATGACTGCCCCCAAGAGGTTAAAGACGACTGCTACAAAACACTAGTTAGACCAGTACTGGAATATGGTTGCTCAGTCTGGGATCCTTACCATGTAAAGGACATTGATAACCTCGAAAAGATTCAGAAGAGAGCAGCACGGTTTGTAACGGGGAACCATATCAGAGAGAAGGGGAATACTAGGAAGAACATGAGGAAATTAGAATGGAAATCCTTAGAAGAGAGAAGAGCTTTTATCAAACTTAATATCTTCTTCAAAGGCACAGCTAAACTAACTGATATCCCAATGGAACAACTAGTATTGAATAAAAGTAGCACCAGGAGTAGCGGTCAATGTTATACTATACCTGCATCAAATACCGACAGCCACTTACATTCATTTTATCCTAGTTCTGTACGGCTGTGGCCGGGTGCCATCAAGATAGCCACAAATGCAGTCTCATTTAAAAAGCAAATTGATACGACAGTTTTGAGATCTGCATATTGACGATTTTCTATTTTAACTTCCCCAGATACTTTATGGTTACCTGGGCCTGAATCTGGCCATTGCTTTTAACTTTTTGAATATCGTGTGCGACCCCTTGTTGCCAAATTTTGCTCCAGGGGCCAACAGACTGAGTCGCACTTTATTTTATGTTATTTTATTTTACTTTTTAACATGCGCGCTGGTGACTACTCGTTTTTGAGTGAACCAGTATTTTAGGAAGAAGAAGCTATCCTCCTGTATGGAGTTCCCCAGGGATCCGTCTTGGGCCCCTCCTTTTCATACTCTACACCCATCCAATCTCCGACATTGTTGCCCATCACAGCCTGTCTCACCACTGCTTTTCAGACGACAATCAAATTTACATATCCAGCGATATCTCTCAGCTGTCTTCTGCAATCCAACACACACAGTCGTGTATCATGGACATAAAATCTTGGATGACAGTTAACAAACTTCAGCTCAACAATGAAAAAACTGAAATGATCTTCTTTGCACCCAAAAGATTTTTATCCGACTGTATCCCACACTCAGTCAAATTGGAAAATTGGTTTATTCAGACATCTTCATCTGCACGGCATTGAGGTGTTACCCTTGACTCAGCAACATGTTTTCACAGTCTGCCGTGTCTGTTACTTTGAGCTTCGCTGCATTCGTTCTGTGCAACATCGTCTTTATGTTGATGCCACAACTCCCTTGTTTCTGCCTTCATTCTATCAAGACTGGATTACTGTAATTCTCTTCTAGTTGGCTGTCCCCAGAATCTTCTCAGTGTGTGTGTGTGTACATGCGTGCTGTTTTGACTGTTGTTGTGAGATAGGGTTGTGGGATCACGTGGTGTGTGTGTGTGTGTGTGTGTGTGTGTGTGTTATGCGCGCGCGCATGCGTGGGTGGGTGTCAATATGCACCCTTGTTTGTAGATGTATGGTACTTACTGCAATTTCATCTTCTTATTGGTTTCATTTATGTTTTCTTTAACCTTTACTCTGCAAGCGCATAGGGCTTATGATGTAAGATTAAGCACCATAAATAATCATTATTATCATTATTATGATTTTACTATCGCAGTTTTGTTGCTGTCCTGAATCCTTTTTGTGAGCTCAGAGCATTCTTCACAAGGGGTCTCAGTAAACAGGCTTGTTCAATAATAAACACTTGAATCAAATAATAAACACTTGGATCAAATAATAAACACTTTGATCACTCGCAGTCAAGAAAGGAGAGAAAAAATCTGACATTGTCATTGTCAAATCAGCGAAGGGACCTCTTGCTCTTTACTCAGGCAGTTTAACACATATGTAACCACTCTACAATGAGATTACAGTGATGGCGGATACTTGAAAAAAGATGAGTGAAAGTAAAGAAGAACAAGAACAAAGAAAAGGAATAAGAGCATCAGAGGAAAAGACACAACTTCAAACTGGGGAACTTACTCTGATTGGCACTGATCTGCATGTAGAAAGTAATGTTCTCTCCAGGTTTCAGAATGCCTTGGCTCTTCTCCATGTCCAAAGGATCAACCTGTTTCAAAAAGGACATTGAATCATCACAAACATCATTGTTATCTTTGTCATTGTCACTATTATTATATATTAAAAAATAATGTTTACTTCTCTCAAAGGCAAAGAACTGCAGATTAAGATACTCATCTGGGTTCTATCTTCGGGAAAGATAACGGGAGAAAAAAAAATGGTGGGGCAGACAGACAATTTTTCAGAGTAGTTTGAAGGGTCAATACCTTGATGAGATTATATTCCAAATTTTCTATGAACTGATGCAGTGGAAAGTCATCAGAACTCGCAGGTTCGCATCCCACTGCAGAAAGCTGTCTCCCTGCAGTTATTACTGCTGGTGGTTGCTGAATGAATGCATATACATACATTACATGCACATTACCAAACAGGAGCAAGACAAATCTGTGTCTTTCAACCATGGGTGAAACTTTTCCGTCTATGAAAATCCGTCAAAATGACTTTCAGTCTTGACGGAACTTCCGTCAATTTTAAAAAAAACAACAACAAAAAACAAAAAAAAAAAAAACAACCAACCCGATTTATCGGTTCCGATTTTGTGTTCGATCCAAGTTTTCCATCTCATACCGGAAGTAGCTGTTTCTGTGTTTCCGGCATCTTCAAAGGCTAACATTGGCGCGTTTGACTGACAACGAAAGTTTGCACGGTGCTCCAGAAATTAAGTAGTCATGGCTTTTTTGAAAGAAGGAGATCCAGTAGCATGCGTCGAGGGTCAAATTAAAAACAAATGGAGATGACAATGGCTAAACGAAACTGGATGACGACGGCAATGAATATCGCAAGTGGTGC
The DNA here is from genome assembly GCA_018398815.1 of Conus ventricosus. Classification (NCBI taxonomy): domain Eukaryota; kingdom Metazoa; phylum Mollusca; class Gastropoda; order Neogastropoda; family Conidae; genus Conus; species Conus ventricosus. Next base: position 57,111,389 of record CM031602.1, read on the forward strand.
AAGAAAATAAATGTGGCCGGCACGTGTTTCTGTATCGTTTGTTCAAAAACGATCAGTTACGGAGCGAACGGAAAAAAGAAACTTCGAAGCCATGCTGACCACCCAGAGCATAAGAAAAACATGAAGGCAAGTTAACATTTTTGTATTCTTTGCTAAAGTAATTAGAATCAAATTTAAAAAGTTGATGGGGGGGGGGGGGGATTGGGGGGGGGGGGGGCTAATTATACTTATAGTTGATATTTTTGGTGGGGTGGGAGTAATTTAATGTATATCAGGGGTGGAAAATTTTCCAATTTTTTATTGTTTGGATTTTTTTAAAGAGTAAATTTCCTTTTTTTTTTTTTTTTTATATTACTTTCAGGTGGTGGGTGGGGGGTGATGGGATTCTTAGAATTTTATTATTGTGAGTGGGGGTTTTGTTGTCAGTTTTCATTTTGTTTGTTTATTTTTTTTTTTTAGTTCCTTTCCTTAAAAAAATCATGTTTGTTATACTTTTTTAGGAAAAGAAAAGGTGGAAAAACAGAAATGACCTGAATCCTCCCTACACTTTACTTTTTTTTTTTTTTTCACCAATTTCCACCTCGGAATATTTATCACAAGCAGCAAAAAAAAAAAAATGTAGCTACTGTCTCCTCCACGTCTAGCCTATTTCCAGCTGCAGCCCTACCTGTCAACATTTCTACATCTGTATGTCCATCTGTGCCCCGTCATTTTTCAGTCTCCTTCTTCAGCGGGCTCCATTGTCCCCAGTACCTGGCTCCAGTAAAAAACGAAAGCTGGTGCTGCAGACATCGGGCAGTTTTTCAAGCCCCCACTACTGGACTGAAAGATTTTTTTTTCTTCATCTTTCCTTTCTTTTTCTTTTTTTTTTTTTTTTAGTTTTCTTTACCACTCATTGTTTGACAGGGCAAGAGAATTTCTTTAATATAGACTGCTTAATCAAAATCAACAGGAATCATAATAAATCGTCCTTGCTTTTGTTTGAAAACCATGGAAAATGATAGAAATGTGGATGACAGTTTTGGCACTTTATTGAGGACAATTATGAAATTGATTGAAAGGATAAATTTATACTTCATGTATATGGTGGCTTTTTGACAGTGAGGACAAGGGGAACTGACAAGAAAAGAGGCCACCTTTTTTTATCCATTCTATATGTGGTAGAGAACGTAAAAACCCCGATTCTGGCTCAACCGGTCTCAACCATTTTCGACCGGTTGACTCCAGAATGGGTGTTTTTACTTTCCCTTTTGACAAGTAAGACTTCAATAAACAAAAAATAACGATTTTTTACAAACAAACATACGTGTAGGATTGTCTGTTTTAAATTTTAAATTTACTAAACTTTTTAGTTTTTTAGTTTTTGCTTAATCCTATGTTTTTCCCTTGATCTTTTTTCAATAACATCATTTTCGCGCAGACATTCACCAAATGCGTCTCTGTCTTTAAAAATTTCTTATAAAACGAAGTAGACAGACAGACAGACAGGTAGACAGACAGACAACCGCTAGGTAATGGTGGGGGGGGAAAACACACCAGGGCTTTAGTCACTCATTATCGGCCTACCTAAGGATACTGCACAGGCATGGAAATACAGAACCCGTTATTAGGCAAACCTGATCGCTTAATTTAAGACAACGCCACGGACCGGACATGACGATCTAGACCCAACGCCTCTTAGTTTAGCAATGGCTCTCAACGCAGGCGGACGCGTTTGTTTCACACAGGAACAGCTTCTTTCTATATATGATCATGTGTTTATTACAAGTCATGACGGAGTATCTAAACAAAAGAAAATCAGGCGCCCCAGTTCTTTACTTTCTAAGCTAAAGAGAAGTATTGCTTTTTTGGAAGGTGAGGAAAGAAAAACGAGAACCTACTATTGATAAACTACACAAGCGCCTTGAAAGCTTGTTGATTCAAGACAGAGATTTACTGATATATTGAAAGAGATGTTTTTTAACTTTGAAAAGCTTTTAAACTTTGAAGAAATGTTTCCCATTTTAAAAAATGGCGTTTGGTTTTTTTTTAAAAAAGCTGGAGTCGCGAAAGGAAACGTTTATTCGCCGCACTCCAAAACCGTCTTGAAGCCAAGCGCGTCTGACCTCAACACAGTCCCAGCTTGACACTGGCTGACCTATTTGAGTGCTACAGGCAGTTGCGCGACCTACTTCAGTGTTTGAACTGTGTGTGAAGCATCAAAATATAGTAACGTTCAGGGATGGTGTTAAAGAAGACGGTCGCGGTCTAGGCTAGCCCGCGTGAAATGAATATCATGATCATAGCAAATCTTACCATTGCTGCTGATGTGATTCTAAGTAACCCGGCTACCTACTTGGGCAATTTTTTCCCGTACTGTAGTATGACATGACTTTAAATATAGTAACGAACATGCATGATCGATGGCATTCTTACTCCTGCCGCATGACTTTGTATATAACGAAATAACGTTTTGTGTTATGCTTACCTTCTTCGACCCCTGCTACAGAGTGCATTTTTATTCAACTGTCTTGTTTATTGAATCAAGCTTTTAATAAATGCACTTGGTGGCTGCTTTGAATAATCTTTAGTTGACAGAGGGGACGACAGCCCTGTTTTCTTTAACACAAGCCAACGCACCCCCACACCACCATCCCGTTTTATTGTGTGAATGTTTTCTGTGTGTATATGAGATCTAGATTAGCTATAAGTCACCCCAAGTTCTTAATCAAGTCACCCCAAGTTTTTAATTAAGTTCTTAATTAAGTTGCCCCAAGTTCTTAATTAAGTTTTTAATTAAGTTCCTTTAATTTTTTACTTAAGCCCATTAAGTTCTTAATAAGTTCTGATCAAGTCACCTTAAGTTCTTACTCAAGTCACCTCAAGTTCATAATAAGTCATCCCTAAGTACAACCAAGTTCTTATTCAAGTTAAATTATAATTATTTATGAAGTTCTTAAAGTATTATTTGCATCTGAAAATGGATCAAAAGGATCTTTTGTTGTTGGCGGTTCTGGCAGGCTTTTTTGTTCAGCTTCTATATTTAGTGGTTGAGATTTTTTTGACTGCTTCGGTTTTCGCTGTTTTTGGGTTTATATATTTTATAACCGTAATAACCACCCCAACAGCAATGCTGGAAAAAAAATTTGACAATTGCTTTAAGAAAAATTCTGTAAAGATTTTGGTGGTGTAGGCAACCCTGGCGTTGCTGTAGGATCAACTTGTTTGATGTTTTTATAGCTGGCATTGAAACAACTGGCTGGGGCCCCTTAGCACTTTTTCATTATGAGCCCATAATTTGTGATTGTAACTGTAATTTTCTTTGTTTGTTCCACTCTGTTTAATTTTTTCCCTGCTGAAACGCGCCCAGGTTTTTTACTGATCAATTTTTCCACCTGATTCATGTTTTCTGATTCTGTGATTTTCTGGCTCGGTCATTTTTAAGGGAAACAAAATTTTATATGATTAAAAGTAATTAATCCCATGATTACGGGGGACAATAATGTTCCCAAAACTGTAAAAACAGATCACATCCTAAGACTCTAATGATTTTGTTAAAACTGGATCCTGCGTTAAATCATAATAAAGTCTTTTTCAGAATCAATAGGCGCAAATTTACTTACTAGTTTAGTGTACAAACTAAGAACCCTTTGTCCTAAAACTTTTTACCATTTTTGATCCTATTTGCGCTTCATACCTGTTATGATAAATTTACAATGTCTTGTGGCGACATTTGTTGAATTTTTCTATGCTGAATTCATTTCCCAGGAACTGTTTTGTTTTTCCACATGCTGCCAAAGAATACGCCTTTCCCTTTTTTGGGGATAATAGCTTGCTCATCAACCAGGTTTATTTGTAATTATAAGTTCAGGAAGGTTTAGTAGATCATCGGTGTTCAGTTTTATTACTAAATATAATTATATTTTGTTTTTTAAAAATGAGCACCGAAAAAACTGTCGCCAACCTTGTTTTACCATTCTGCTGTTATTGGAGGCCTAAATGTAGGATACACAATGCTTGGTAAAAGCCTTTTTAAAAATAAAACCGGCAGATCTTGGGAAACTAGACTTTGAAGACTCAGCAAAGCTGATTGCTATTATTGCACTTGTTTGCTACAAAGTTTTTTAGTTAATTCCTGACAGTATCAATATGTAAATTAAAAAAAAACATTTATAAAAATGGCTTCACTCTAATGTGAATAGGCGGTGCGTGGTTAATGCGCTTGCTTTTAGCGGAAGTAATACGCGTTTAGTAAACTTGGGATGAGGGGAGAGGAAAAGACATAACAAAGCTATGAGCAACTAGCAGCTGCACAAGACACCTATGAAAAGCAGAGAATTGAGCAGTTAGATTTTATTAACGACAAACTGAAAAAACAGGGACATGCAGCTTTCACATTTAAAAATGTTGAACCCGGCAATAAAAGAAAATATCTTGAACGGCAACCAATTTAGACATTGCCCCACCAAAATTCGTGACTTTATCAACCATCAGAAAAACAAAAGATGCCAGAAATCGTTTTTTCTGTTTTTGGCATGGAAACCCTCGTGTATTTTGTTGTGCATAATATTGGCTGAATAAAAAAAGAACAAATCTATTATTCCCAAAAAGGGTATTGGAAGGAATCACGGCAATAAAAAAAGCTAAGCCAAGCAGCAGGAGTTAGTGAACAAACACAAAGGAATGGTTATCTAAACAAACGATTTGGCAAATTTACTACCTGCGCCTAGACGAATACAGAGACCGCACTTTGTGAACACAATACCCAACGACACCCATCAAATGGATCTTCTATATTTACCCCATGATACGATTAGACGAAAAAGATTTAAGTACGCACTCACAGTCATTGACATAGCTCAAGATACAAAGATGCAGAACCATTAACACAAAAGAGTGCTTCTGCTGTTGCTGTTGCCTTTCAACTGATATACCAACGAGGCCCGCTAATTATCCTCGCATGACTCAAGTCGATGATGGAAAAGAATTTAAAGGCCAAGTGAATCAAATTTTTGTTAAAGCATAGAGTTACCATTAAAGAGGCATTCCAGGAGTTCACAGATCACAGGCTTTAGTTGAAAACTTAACAAAAATTATCTGAAAGACTTTTTTCCTACCAGTATAACAGAGAGCTGATTTCAATTCCGCAACACAGAATGGGTTAGAAGACTGCCCTCAGTTTTGCGCGCAATGAATAATGAAGAATTTAAAGGGCTAAAACCAGTACAAGCAATCAAAGAAAAACAATAAATGTTGCTGAAGACTCCAGTTACAACCAGCAAACTATTACCGTTGGGGAAGCAGAAGGGGACACTCGATCAGGGGAACCGATCCAGTTTGGAGTGTTGATCCATATGAAATAAAAAGAAATTTTTAAAATGAATCCGCCGTGTATTATTTACGAGAAAACTGACACGACAAAACAACCACCCACAAAGATCTTTTGTGAAGGAAGAACTGCAGATAATCCCGCCAGATACAGTTACTGTTGTTAATTAATTTTTAATTTACATAAATATTTGAGTCTAAATGAAGCTCAGAACGAAACAAGCGAAACAAGAATGATTAATAAAAGAGAACTTGGAATTAATACGAGAATCATATGATACGTGTTCTGCTATTAAGGAATTAATCGAGAATCACATGGTACGTATTCTGCTGTTTTAAAAAAACCATTACGAGGATTTATCGGCACATGGCATGCATCCAATCCGGACAGCCCAAAAAAACCCAAATTTTGGGCTATCAAAATGGGGAAAAGAATATCTTGAAATAATAAAAAAAATTCGAGCACGTCAAACAAACATGAGAAAAAATTTGAATGAATTGGAAGATGATATGATTGATTTTCTAGATAAATTTCAGGAAAAATATGAACCCGAATATAAACTCTTCGGTGAAGAAGATATGTAATTATGCTGTTCTCCAGTGCCCAATTGCATATGAAACTCTGGATCAACAAATACTCGTTTAGTGTTTGTTCTATCTAATGACTTCTTTGTTACAACAGTTGTGTTGATCTCATGTAGATTAGATCGTAGTTTTACGTTGTCATGATGAAAAGTATGTTTATTGAACAATGCTTCTTTGTAGTTGTCATGCGATATGTTTGACTGCACAACACTGCGAGATATTCCTTTGCTTTCTTAATGGTTTTTTCCTGGCTAGAAATACTGTACATTTTCGACCTTAAACCAATAAACTCCTTATATCACCCCTCCAGATAATTCATCCTTCATCTTTCCTAAAACCTTCTTATTAGTAATTGAATGCAAAGGGGAATCTTTAGGGTAATCAGATGTGTCATACCATCCCACATGCCCTTTAGCTACTTCTATTTCCATGTCTTTATAGATATCTTCAGTAGGGATATCTATAACAAAACTATCGGTATCTGTGTAAAGTACTCTGGACTCTGGATACGTGGGTTTAAAGTAGTCATAAAGAAATTCTAACATCAAAAGCTTTGATAATTCTAAAACAGTAAACCCAATAAAAACAGGTTTGTCTAATTTGACTTTCTTTTTTTTCATTATTATGCCAAAAAGCTGATCATGAAATCTTCTGAAGTCCTGATAATTAGGTTTTGAATCAGCTTAATTGCTTCGTTCTCTCTGGTGACCAATCTGACATCTTTGTGCTTGTGCGGATTTTCCATAGTCTTTCCGAAACAGCTGTTGTTCATCAGCTTGAAAAAGTCTTTTTCTGAAGCATCTGTGGATTTAGTTCTGAGATCAGTGTTCTTCATGATGTATGGTTTCATGAACTGTTCTTGATCAAAAGCAATTATACGATGAACAGCTGTCAACTTCAACCCATGTCTTAAATAAAATTGTAGAAGTCTGTAAATGACAGACATAATTTTTTTTGTCTCGAAGATTAGGCACAAGTTTAGGCGGCTCTCTTGGATTCATCTTTAGACTTTCTGCTGCTAATCGGTAGTCATTATGCAGGTCATGGAGTTCCTGAGGATATTCTAAGTCAACTTCTAGAATGAAACCACGCTGTTGATCGGGCGTTAAACTGCTCAACCACTTTAATGCTCTTTGCACATTATTTGTACCGCCGCCTTTGTACATTTCAAAGTTGCGTAATGGAAGTGATTGCGCCATAGCCCATCCATACAGATTGTTTGCATCTAAATACATGAGATAGTTAGACCTTTTACTTGGATCATAATCATCTAGGTATTTGTTGTTTGCTTTACAATAATGATGCGACGCCATACTAATTCCTCCACGCAATCCGTTTTCGATCATCTGAATCATTGGTAAATCTGACAATAAATCAATCTGTACTCCAGTAAACTTTAAGAAAGCGTCCCAGCTCATCCCGGGCGCAGAAATGTAATGCGCAGGATCCAGGCTATAATGTTTCATGCAGGTCTTTCTGTAATTTTCAAAGACGTCCGCCAACAAAATACATCGGCCATCAAGTATGCATCATGAGAGTCTCCATCGTTTTACAATCTAACTTCTGCCATGCTTCTTGAGCATGCTGGTAATCAGAATCACTGATGCCCTTTCCTCTGAGACTAGAAAAGAACGCGCCTTTAGGGGGAAGTGTATCTTCGTCAAACCTTTCCCAACTGTTCATGTACTCATAAGGGTAAATGCCCTTTCTAACGAGAGTTGAGTCAAAATATTCTTCCATTATTGGGCAGGACTTTAAGGGCATAGCCAGTGACTCTAAAGATCCATCATGTGCTGCTTTAGAGTCATAAAAAGACATGTTATTTAAAGTGAAACACATGTACTTTTCTGATGACTGTGCAATGCATGTTATCCTGAAGGCGTCGTCTACTGCTTTCATTATAAGATGAGAGTCGTAACCTCGCAAGTTATGAAAGAAGATGGGCAGCTTCCATGTCTTAGGATCAAACCTTAGCTGAAGATTGCATTTACTGTGTGCTGCTCCTCTGAACTTTCCGCTAATGTGATCATGGTCTCTTACTGTCGGATTGGCTTCCTCACTGTTAGACATTAGTTCTAAACCGCAAATCCAACAATGTGTGGCTAAGTCATACTGTTGTTGGTCTTCAGGCGTCATTATGATTTCAGATAAATTCAGATTATTAGAACAGGCGTTACGCACTTGCTGCATGCGTTTTAAGAAGTATTTTGCAGCATCTGGTCCTCTATACAATTCTGGTTCCGAATGGGCGCCATCCGACCTGACAATAATGAAGGCAAATGAACAAATCTGATGATTACTCATTAAGACAGTTTTAGGACGTCTCTGTGGGGTTGGTCCCTCATAAGGAACAATAAGCGACTCGAAGTCTGCGTAAACTACGTATGGAGTAATTTGCATCCGTTTCCAGTTCTTAAAACTAACTTTACTGCCTTCTCTTGGCGTAATTAGTTCTGTATTACAGTCAACTGGGCCGATACAATGTTTCTTATGTTCGTTTGCGGCTGGAGCAGATGGAATTCTTGTTAAACATTTTCTACAGAATTCTTGTTTATGCCCAATTTTTGAAGTATACGCCAATAATCTACTCATTGTTCGTATCAATGTGTAATGGGGTAGCCCTGCTGGTGAAAACATCAGTAGTAAGTCAACATGGCTTTTGTCTGGTTCGCCAATTGATGGACTGTTCTTGGACACTTTAATCGGCAGTAGATTTGTTTCCTCCTCCATGTGTATACATTAACAGTTATTGGTTTGTTTTGTTCTTCAAACTGATCAATTTTGTCCACGCTAACAGGAAAGGATATTCCACTTAAAGTTAAGATCATTGATGTAAGGTTCATAGTTAGATACTCTCTCGCATTTTTGCGGACGTTAATGCAGCCTTGCAAGAACACACCACATAAAACATTTGTTGTCTGAATTCTTTATGTTTAGAACTGCTCTTTTTGCAACTAATGCTGGAGGTAGTGGAATGTGAGCCTTGCCAACCATCGGAGCATACTTAGACTGTTTTTAATCTAATCTCTAAGACTTCACCCTCTGACCAACCAGAGCCTCTCATTTTGGCTTCTTCAGCGGCCGCATCAAACTGTGAAGCAGTTGGTCTGCCCAACAGGTGTTAAGTCATTATGAGAAGAATAGTCTGTTGTTGAGTCGAGACCCAGACTTCTAGATTTTCTTCATTTATTGTTATATAGTCGATTAAAACAGCTAACATTACTTTAACTGGCGGGTCTATTGTTAGTTTACCTGGAACTTGAGAAATAGCATGAACAACGCTTGCCTGTACGTTTGTTGGATCAATGACTTCTAGATTAATATCATTTAAAGCTTTTGACAAACGCTCTCCTTAAGCATTCCTTCAAACATTTCGTCCGGTCCTTCATATATCTTATCCATGTTGAGTTTCTTTTCTAACTCAAAATATTTATTTAAATTAAAAAAAAATAATTAATCAGAATCAATATCAACGGTCTTTTTGTGCTTGGACTCATAAACTAAAGTATAAACGCCTTTTAATGTTGTTAATGTGAGTGTTTAGAACAGAGTTTAATGTCTCGTTTACTTTTTTTAAACATTCCTTTTTTATCTGCTCGGCGTCTGGTGTTGAGAAAAACTTGCCCTCGCCTTTTTTTGAAGATCAAACTTTTGTCTTTTATAGCCCATCAAATCGGCCTGTAAACGATTTAAAATTCTTCATCCGTGATGTTTGAGTCAGCTAGCGCTTTATTTATTGTAAAAGTTTAAAAAAAGCCTAAGTTTAGCTTTTATTATTTGGGAACCATAGCTGTGTGCTTTTGGAGTTTTAGTTTTTAATTTTTGCCAGCGGGGGGCCCACTTACGTAAATGAACCCGGGCCCCGAGAGCTAAAGAAAAACCCAAACCTAGGGGTAAAGCTGCGGGCCCGCACCTCGCCTGTTGCTAAGGGGCCCTTTTACACTTTTCCCCAAGCCGATTGAGCACTAATAGTCGATGTCCAGTATTTAAATATGTAACGAAATTTAAAGGCAGAGAATCCCTTCTTTGGGTTTTTTCCCTTATTTTAAAAGGTCCTCCCTTATTTTTTGGGGGGGAAATTTGTTTTTAAAAAAATTGGTTAAATCAAAAGGTTTTTATTTTGGGGGGGTTTTATATCCTTTGGGTTTGGTGTCTCTGGTTGCTGTAGGCGCATTTGGATAAACCGGGAAAGACAAAATTTTTTAAAATAAAAAATAAATTTAGTATTGTTTTATTTTTTAAATCTGTTATCTTGAATATTCAGTGCGAAATCATATATTAAAAAAAAATACACGTTAAGGGGTTTTTTTACCCGGCCTTTTTTTTTTATAAATTTTAAATTGTTTTTTTATGTTTTCTAACATTTTCTCCCCTTCCATGCAGTGATTACCCTTGTCGTTTTTGGTAAATCCAAAAAACCTTTTTTTTTTTAAATAATGTTTAAAAAGTCTAAACACTGTGAAGATGTAGATTCTTTGACACAAGGTCAACTGTTGGTTTTAAAACCCCTCCCCCTCCAAAAGTTTTCTTATTTCATCAAAAAGTGGAAAAAAAGGTTTAAGGGGCCCCCTAGCGTTTCATTTGGTTTTGGACTGCCCTCAATTGTAATTTTCCTTTGTTATTTTGGGGTTAAAAAAAATTTTCAGTTTGTCTTTTGAATTTGGGTTTTTATTTTCACACAGCAATTAAAAAACCTTTAAGAGTTTTTGGGGCGGCCTAAACTAAATTTCCCCTATAGTGGATGCCCTGCTTTTTGGATATTTAGAATGAAAAAAAACACTTTTTTTCGAAAAATATTGCTAATTTTGCCGGGTATTGTTGCTCAATCAGCCTTGCTAAATTAGGGTTGCTAACAACGTCAAACTCTAACGAGATGTCAGAAATGCTGTACTTTGCTTCGGTGTCTGTAGATATAATAACATATTTGTAGTCATTAAAAGTTAGTTCATATGACAATCTGTCTTTTAATGCTCCTTGAAAGTATGGGGCATGCGCTTTTAACAACTCAAAATCTAGGGGTATGAAAAAGCGATTTCCATACGCATAACTTACGGCTACAAACCTTTTGCCGTCTTTAGCATCTTCAGCGCCTATTCTATGTTTTAGTGCTTCTTCATTTTCGATTCCTTGAAACGCAAGATCAGCCCTTTCGTTCCCGGTTAGCCATAGATCAGAATAGGTTAAAATATGTCTGCATTATGTAAAGAAAATATTTCTTGTCCCTCAAGTTTTATAGCAATTTTCTTAACGATTGCCCGCCCCAAATTCTGTACAACTGTCCTGTTTGGGTCTGTTGCTGATTCGAGTTCTATTTTGAAAGTAAGACGCGCAGAGCCTGGCACAATCACTTCATCCGCTCCTAGGTCTGGAAATTTGACAGTAAGAATTTGATCCGCATCAATAGTAGAACGGATTATTTGGAACAGTAATATTCCGCTTATTTCCCTTCACGCCAAAGGGCTCTTTTAATCTTCTATGCGGGTCAAGAATCGAGCCATATGTTTGTGACATTTTTTTATAAAACAAAATAAAAAGTTTATTATTAAAGAAACATGGCAGGCATTGAAGGTGAAGAAGATTATGATGTTTTTGATCCTGGAGACGACATGAGTGAAACGGCTCCTTTGATACAGCATCGCTCAGCGCTCTCATTGCGGCGTGAATTAACAGAAAGTACGGTCGGAGCATTTTACAAAAGTTTAGGCTTAAAACCCCCCGAATTTATAGACCCTAATGATTTTTGAAGTAAAAGATGATGGCCATTTGTATGTGAAAAACGATCAAGGAGAACCTGTTCAGCTTACAGCTAAACGAGACCCATCAAAGTTTTTAGCCGTGGGTTCAATTAGACAAAGACTCCCTATGAGCGTACAAAATCGCCTTGGCATTGCTAAACCAAAATTAGATAGGGAGGCAGCTGCTAAACTTCAAAACACACTACAAGAACTCCCAACAGATAGCCAAATACAAAACATTGAACTTAAAGATTTAAGTCAAACAGCAGACAAAATAATAGATGCAGAAACCAGGTTTTCAGAAGAAACAGTACCAAAAACAATTGATGATTCCCCGCTGCCCATGCAAAAAATAGTGGTCCCTAATCATGCTTTAAGAACCATCAGAGACGAATTAAAAAAAAAGTCAAAAAAAGTGGATGAACTAAATGAGCATATAAAAAAAGAAGAAGAAAAACTCGATGAGGCTGATGACGCCAACTTAGGGCTCGCTGTTAAAAAAGAAATAACCCAAAGAATAAAAGAACTTAAAATACATAGATCAGCAATACTAAAAGAGTTGTCTACTTACCAAGAACAATTACGATCTCAAGCGACCAGAATAAGAGAAACTATCCAAAAAATTTTATATGAAGACACAACACTAGCAGAAAGAATAAAAACACTGTTTAGAGAGCAAGGTGTCACATTAGCAAGCGTTAAAAACAGCTTTAGGATTTGCAATAAGTACACTGGCGATGGCTATTACGGGTGGTGGTGGTGCTGGGCTAGTGCCTCCGCCGCCATCGCCTCCATCACCGCCTGATAAATCATGGGTAAAAAAACAGCTTGATCATCTTGCGGGTTTATTAAAAAAATTAGCCGGTAAAGCCGTGGATGCTTTACCGGGTATATTAGGGGGTGTTGTTAGCTGGCTTTTGTCTACTGCAGGCAAAGTAGTTGGCTTTATGGCTGAGCACTTATGGGCATTAGTTCTCTTAATAGTTGGGTTAATTTTTAGTAAGATAAAGACCAAGTAATCCTAGGCCAGTTAATCCAAGAACAAGTGCTGTCTTTTCATATTCATGGTCGTTATTTTTTTCGTAGTCTTCAACGGCCTTCGGGCTTTGGGCCACGGGATTGGATGGCTTATTCTTGGGGGGTCGACTTGTTTGTTTACTGCTTGCAATATTACTGGCTCAGAATTTATTTCGTTTTTCCCGACCTTCTGTTCATTGCCTGCCACAAGGATTTCATTATTGTAGTTTATTATTGTGCCTATCTGGAGCCTGAGGTCAAAAGGCAGCATGTATAAACCAGTGCCAACAGCAAAGTCTACTTTCGATCTTGCGTATTGTAAAACATTTTGGTACCTTTTAATACTTGAAGGTAAATCAACTGTAGAATTAATGGCGTCCTCTAAATTTGCTAAGTATTGTTTTTGTGCATCAAAACCAGTAGAAGGATCAGTTATGCTCGATCGCGTTTGTGCTTGCGAGCCTAGCAAACACCAAACGTAAGTACGAACAGAGTCGTTTTATTCGTTCTATTCCTGCTTTAGTTAGGCCCTTAGAAGCGTCTAAGATAAATGTTGTCCATGCTGTTTTATGCTCTTGCTCTATGGACCCGAGGTGAACAGCTGTGCCTGAAGAGAAAGATGTGTAAGGAGGATTCCAGGCATAGTTATACTTTCTGTGCACGCCCCAAAAATAAGGGGTGCCTAGACCATGATTAAGATCCAACTTTTGTCTAAAGTCTGCCCTTAACCTTAATATTGAATTCGTTACAGATCCTTTCAAAAGCCTTCATGTCTATTCTGTTGCTGAATGGATTAAACGGTTTGTCATTTGGTAATGGCGCTTGCAGTTCAGTCAAAATACGTCTGAAAGTGTAATAAAAATGAAATCTGTACACTGACCTCACCAAAGGATCAGGATGATTTAAATGATCAGCATACGACACTCCACACCCAGTTTGATGCACAAAACACAGCAAAGTTTAACTGGTTCTGATAAAACTGCATCGGATGACTAAACACACTTTCGCAATGTAGTCTTTTTTAATAGGAGGGTTAAGATAGCTCTTCAAGGGAGTACTAACCTTTACTTGAAAGGCATCAGACTGAGTCACAAAAATGTCAAGAGTATCAGTTGTTATATTTTAAGATTGTAGTGCGGCCCAACAGAATATTTTGCATTAGTATATTTGAATGCACTCATTTTTATTTCGTTTAAAAAATGTTTGTAACAATAACAACTCAAGACCGTCCTTCGTTTTTAGAACATGCTATTGATAACGATTGCGGAGCCAAAACGGTCGCGCTTCATGAAATATTTTACAAAGTCGTATGGTTTAATATAAGTGAATCCAAGGAGAATAATAAGATTCTAAAAGTTGACAAAACAGGGGGCCCAAAATTAGCCAGTAACAATACCTGATGGTTATTACGGGTTTTGCTCACTAAAAGAAGCAATGAGTAACTTCGACATTACTCTCAAACTTAACAATGCAAATCTAAAAACAATGTTAACATTCAAACCTGAAAAGAAGAAGTAGGTTACTATTTTGATAGAGAGCTAGCTAAAATGTTAGGCTTTACAACTACCAATTGACCCACTCATAGTTTTAGAGTTACGTCAAACAAAACTACTTATGAGGGAGAAAATCCGCTCGATCTTGCATTACATTCATTACTTTATGTTCATTTGGATGAGCTGAGCACTGATGAAAACTTATATGATGGAAGGCCCTCAACTGTTTTTAAGAGCTCTTCCGTCAGGAAAAGCTGCATATTGCGATTATGAAATTATACAATTCCCTAATTTACAGTTTAAAAGATTAGTTTGTGGGAGGGTCGGATCATTTAATATAAAAATTGCAGACAAAACAGGGAAAGTCGTAAAATGTGATAACCTGCACATTGTTTTGGAAATAAAATAATAAGCTGTACTAAAAAATGTCGCGTGGGCCAGAACAATCCGGAGTTACAATAGCGCCTGTGAGGTGTATAACTTTAGAATTAAAAGACCTTGCAGACGTTGCGGACTTTGAACAGAACGGTGAGATAGGCACTTTGTATGGTTTTGAGTACACTAAAGATGGCGATTATAAACGCAAAGAGGTTGGCGACAACAAAAAGTTTCCTAAACTAGAGCAACTGCGCAATGTAGAAGCAAATAATGCTGGGCCCGTATGAATATAAAATAGTTCGAAAACCTACAGCAAATGGCACTTAGAACCATATTTAGAATGGGACATAAAATTTGAATTCATAAGCCCATTTACATTTTTAGCCGTCAAAAAAGTTTCAGAAAAGCACTCAACTCTGGCCCTTTACATGTAAGTCTTATGCCTGAGGACAATAGTCGAAAAGAGATTGAAATAAAGCCGTATGGGAATAAACAGTACATCCTCCACAGAAGAGAATCAGTTTTGAAAGATGCTTCTACAAAATTACAGTTCATTCCGCAAATGAAATTAGGAGACACGTTCACAATGATTATTTGAAATTTCTGTCTTAAAAGATGTGGAGAGGGATGGGGTTGTGGGCGTTAGTGACGTCCTTCTAAAAGGAATTCTAATTAGCTGGCAAAACTTAGACGTTGACAGTCTTAAAGTTACTGTCGTCGTTCTTTACGACGGTGGGGGGATTAAGGTCGTTACAACCAGTGACAAAATCAATATTAGTCTAAATAGAAACAATCTTACAGAACTAAATTGGATTAATCTTACCTATTTAGATCTTATAGGATTTTATTATACTGAACAAGTTTTGACAGAGAGCATGATAAAAACAATAACTGGATTAGATTAAATTCTGTTATAAAACTATGGAGCAGTTAAACTTTATGACAAAAACTTCTCATTGTTCATTGATTTGTGGACAGACTGGTTGTGGAAAAAGAATATTTGTCCTAGACCTATTACAAACAGTTTATCGCTATAATTTTGATTATATTGTGATTTTCTGTCCAACACTTAAATGGAACAAAGCATATCATGATAGAAGGTTTATATGGACAGATGATAACATATTTTTAGTTGATCCTAGCAATAAACTGAGTGAGTGTTTAGAACGCTTTTATAGACTGTTTGAAGGAACGCAGACACTATTTATTATAGATGACTGTTCGGCAGAAAGAGACATAGTTAAAAAGAGAAACTCTTTATCAAAACTAGCTTTTAGTGGAAGACATGCTGGGATAAGCGTGTGGATTTTATGTCAAAAATATAACTCAGTTTTAAAAGACTTTAGAGAACAGTTAAAGACTGTAGTTTTATTTCACATGAAAGACAGAGACTCATTTGATGAATGTTTGCGTGAAAATGATGTTATTGAAAATGATCAAGAAAAACATAGGATTAAGCAAAAACTAAAATCTAAAAAGTTTAGTAAATTAGTATTGAAAACAGACAATCCTACACAGTATGTTTGTTTGTAAAAAATCGTTATTTTTTGTTTATTGAAGTCTTACTTGTCAGAGAACGTAAAAACACCAATTCTGGAGTCAACCGGTCGAAACTGGTTGAGACCGGTTGAGCCAGAATCGGTGTTTTTACGTTCTCTGTGGTGTTGTTGCTAGGAAAGACAAAATGGGCTGACAACATGTCAACTTTGATTTAAAATGGTGTGATTCTTTGGACTTAAAAGACAAATGGTGCCGGCAAGAATAAGGCTACTTTGGTTCCTCATTGTGCATCTCAAATGTGTGAGCATGTATATTCTTTTTACACACAGTCTTGATTCAAATAGTAAAGTGACCATTTTAAACAATTTGTGGGGGAAATTTTGTTGATTTTTGGAATGTTTTGATCAGTTCAGATTGGGTGAGAAATTTTTTTCCCTTTTTGAGTTTTTATATTCTGGTTTATTTCTACACTTTTAGACTTTAACTTTCCTGAGCTTGTACAATAAGCCATGAATATTATTTTTATTCATTTAAATGAATTAATGGAACATAAAGTCTAACAGTAACTCACAAAAGCATGTTACAGTTAAGCTTTTTACTGCAGAAATCATGTTACAATTAAGCTTTTTCTGGTGCAGGAGAGCCAACGAAATTGGCCTAAAAAATTTTTAAAATCAATCAGCCCCTGGACCCCGGCCTAATTTCAGTCAAATCAAGTTTTGTAGGTTTCACCCATGTTCAACTGAGGGATATCTCTACCTGACATCTTCATGGGCTTCCCATCATCAGAAATGTCTAGAGTGAAATACTGCAACAAATCATTGGAGAAGTTGACACAAAGTCTACCATTTAATCCTTTATCTTGTACCTTTCTGAGCACACGATTGCCGCACACACAGCACAACAAATCTACACGTCTTTTGTGTTCACTGAAGTTGTGTTCAAATGCCTCCGCCATTGTTGGCGCTACAAACACGCATGCATACGCATGTACAAAAGATCAGAATGAAGTAGGCCTACATGTAAGCAACAAGACTAGCCAATGCAGGGTCGGTCACACACATGCGCGTGCGCGCATGCACACACACACACACACACATGCACACACACAGAGCAAGAGAGAGAGAGAGAGAGAGAAGAAGAAGAAGAGCACCACACACGTACACGGCTTGCTGAGCTAACACTCCACAGATATACGTATACACGTGTCGGGTCCTGGCCAACTTATGAAAACAAACTTCTCTATGAAAAAAACAACTCAAGAACGCATGATGAACCGAAGTTGTATCAAACAGCACAAAAAAGAATGACAACACACAAATCACGCACACAGTTAATTATATCTAGTTATGGAGTGTGAAAGAATAATAATCTGTAAAGCACAACAGGAACAGTACAGCATGAGAACACATGCTCCCTTGTGCGGAGCTGTGCTACACGGGGCGCTGCCGTGAGTCATGCAGCCTGCTTATCGCCTGCCGGGCAGGCAGGAGCAACTAAAGAGCGTGATTTTCATCTCCGCCGGACAGCTGTGAGGTGGCACTGTCAAATTCTGTCATCCCCTAAAAAATGATGGAGGAAGGAGCTTTGCAGATGTACGGTAGAACTTCATTACCTATTCAGTATCACATTTCACCATCATTCTACTAAAAAAAAAAGTTTTATAAAGTATTTCTGCTTCATTTTATTCTATTCACTTGACAGCATAGCATTTCCTGATCATGCTTTAATAACGTTTTATTGCTTCTTATCAAAAAATTTTCAAAATGAAGTGACTGACGGCGGAGAACGAAGCAAAATTTAGAAAGAGAGGGTGTTACTTACTGCCAATGACATTGACAAACAAAGCACAGGAGAAGACACGATGCATTTTGACCTCTTGGGTCTTTTTCAGGAAAAAAAAAGACAAAAAAAACCCCATCACATTTAACCCGAAGAGTGCCTTTAGGCCGTCGGTCGATGCCGAAGTAAAAATGCTTTCCCAGTGCCTATGGGCCGTCCACTGACGTCATGCATTTTTCTTGAATTTTCATTCGTTACTATTTCTATCAACGGACTCAAATAGAGTGTGCGTACAAAGCCTTATATGTCTGTAGTCTTAAAATAATATGTAAATGACCACACGTGAGGGGAAAGCCCATTTATTCTCATCACTGACTGGATGACCAGCCAGCACTTCGTCTCGCTTGCAAAGATGGCGGCGCAACCTTCGACAAGCCCAGCGACCAAATCAACGTATTTACACAGCTGAGCAGGCTCTGCTGATGATTTTTGACAAAGACAATAATCTTTTATTCAACGACTCACTCGAGCATGAAGGTGAGATGATGATAGTGGTGGAATTGCCGACCATATTCGTCAGTTATTGAGTAGGGCTGTGTGACCTCAGTGTGTGTTCAGCTGACTTGTGTCGAACGAGCCAGCCTAGTGTGTACTCTGCACTGCGTGCCGGTGGCCAGTGATGTGAAAGGACTCAAATACAATGAACTAATAAATTCCAAGGATAAGTACCGAGCACCATTCCAGCAACTTAAAGAGCAGCTTGGTGTTGCAATGACCGCAAGAAATATTCAATTATAAACCAAGCTTGCTCTTATGTCTCAGATTGAAGAAATAGGGGAAACAGCATTCATATCTGCAGTGGTAGATAATTCTGCCTAACTAACAGTATGTGCTTGAGTGGGTGAATGGGGAAAAATAAAATAAATGCTTCTCAAAATGAGCCTTCAGCAAGCTTATAGTCTCCCAATTGAATATTCTGCAGTAATTGCAACACCAAGCTGCTCTGTAAGTTGCTGGAATGGTGCTCGGTACTTATCCTTGAATTTATTAGTTCATTGTATTTGAGTCCCTTGCGGATTCATTCCAAGAACTGGCCCTCAGCACTTGTGTCTTAAGAGGTTATCTTTTTAATATTTTCTACTTTTCACAAGAAAATGTAGCTTGTTTTGCCTTTCATGATTTCTTTTGCTTCTTAGGTGGCACTTTAGTTGATTTTTTGAAAACTCAACAACATACTACGGTATTGCACACCAGCTTTTTCTGGGATAGCATTCTTCTTAAAACCGAAAAGGCAGAGGAGCCAAATTACCACTTTCCCGCGGTCACTGAGGAAAACAATCAGGTTTCGAAATATCGGTATCTGACCAGGAGTTGCATGTTAGTGGGTTTCCTTCCCATTGGAGACTGTCTCCCTCTTGGAGACTAAAGCTTGCTGAAGGCTCATTTTGAGAAGCATTTATTTTATTTTTCCCCATTCACCCACTCAAGCACATACTGTTAGTTAGGCAGAATTATCTACCACTGCAGATATGAATGCTTGTTTCCCCCTATTTCTTCAATCTGAGACATAAGAGCAAGCTTGGTTTATAATTGAATATTTCTTGCAGTCATTGCAACACCAAGCTGCTCTTTAAGTTGCTGAATGGTGCTGGGTACTCAATCCTTGGAATTTATTAGTTCATGTGTATATATAATATATATATATATATATAAATATATATATACTCATTCACAAAAATAAAAAAAAAAGTATTCCATCATCAGTCACTGATTGGTGATGATCATGTGAGATCAACAGTACTATAGGAAGAGATTCTTCTCTGTTCCCTTAGGCAGGAAACCTGGAGGTACTGGCAAAGGCTTCTGTATGGTGAAGGCCCTCCAGTGGTCAATAAAGTTTTGCACTCATCGGGGTGTTGGCAGGCCAGGGTTTCTACTTTTGGTGTTGTTGGGAATGTTCCGCCGTCACTGGGGCTGTGTGGATAAATTGAAGACTCACCAGTGTGGAATATTGCAGAGATGTGATGTCACAGTCTGGAGTGTCCAGTTCTCAGTCTCACCAATGATGGTCTTCTTCTTCATTTACTTAGGTAGGAATCCTGGAGGTACTGACGGAGGCTGCTGTATGTGAAGACCCTCCAGTGGTCAGTAGGGTTTTGCACTCATTGGTGAGTTGGCAGGCCAGGTTTCCACTTTGGGCCTAGCTGGGAATGCTCCGCCGTCTCTGGGGCTGCACTGCTTTGCTAGTAAGAAAGACTCACAGTGTGGAGTATAGTGGACCTGAGATGTTAAAGTCAGGAGAGCCCTATCCTCAGTCTCACAATGTTCACTTGGTCTGATCTGGGCATCCGGTAGTATGCATCCCTCTTGTTGAAGTCTGGGTGCTGCTCAAGTCATTTTCCTATTTGTCTGCCTTGGAAATATTTTGATTTATTCCAAGGAGGCTACCTTTTACAGTTGGGGCTGCTGTCCTCCTTCCTTTGTCTGTTGGTCAGCTCTTCATTTCCATATAGTGCAGCATGGAGGTGTTCACTGGATGGGAGTATATTTCAGTGACTGATACAGACCTGTGCACTTTACGATTTTTGCGTATAATCTCACGAAATTTAATACAGCTATACGATTGTACGTTTCAAAACCAAACTGTACGAAATTTTGATGAACGAGCTTACGAAAATGCGCTGAACACGTAATCCGGCCGAGTCCAAGAGTCTGGCCAACTTTTAAAAGTTCCGATGGCGCATGCGTACTTCCTGCCACTATGAATGCATCAACATTGCTTCTCACTCAGCTTCAACTCGCGCGCATGAAACAGACAACGAAAATTCAGATTCATTGGTAGAAGCTGTGATCCAAAAGAAAAAGAAATATGAACAGAAGTACAAACCAGCGTATCATACTATTTTCAAGTTCATTACTGCGTCAAAGAAGGGCGATACGTTCGCACGCAGCACCACGTGTTACTGTCAAATCGCGATTGCTACAGTGGTCGCTTTGACATTCAGCGGCACATCGGTAGCAAAAGCCACAAGGGAAACGGTGATTCTGGAAAACGGTAGGCAATGAACATTCAAAGCTTTTTCGTGAAGTCGAGTTCTGCAGGCACTTCTGATGAGAGACTGGAACATCAGGCTACTCGCGGAGAGGGACAAAAAGCTCCAAAATCCCCCCCCTCCCACCCCACCCCCCACCCCAAAGGAGCACACTGTCCAGTGAAATTCTTGAAAGTCTTCTCATCCTGAAGAAGGCTGACTGTTCTTTAAATTAATAGATGCAGTTCTTAAGAAGGAGGCTTGAAAACGGAACCGATACATCTTCCACAACCCAAACCGTACTTTTGCAAGTTGCAAAGAGTTGACAGATGCCGACACGATCGTCTGAAACGCGGTAGGCAGGCCTATAAGCTTAACGCTAGGCCTATCAGTGGGCTTTCTAAACAATAAACAAGTGGGGTATGTTTTGCTCCCATAAGGAAACCTAAACACAGAGTAACTTTTATTCAAGACTGGCACAGCCTTTTAAAACTTGAAATAAAGTCAGACAAAATACATAGACAACAATCTAATAGTGGGGCTTTCTGTTTAGTTAAGCTTAGCTAGCAGACGACGCAAAGCTGCAATCCAGCATTTTTGACGTCACGGGTTCCACAGTGCAGACGCGGTGCTAATGTTCGCGGCATATAGCTGACTTAACATTTTCGCTCATGCTATCTATGTTAAAATGTTCCCTTTATAGAAATTCATTTGAAGAGTGGGGCAATAATGATGAAAATATTATTACCCAAATAAATATAGGTACATAACATGACGGATTGCGAACATGCGAACATAACAAACAGCTTGGGGAACAGCTATATGCTGAGTTCTTGAGTAACATTTACAGGATAGATTCCTTTTCCCGCCTTGTCTACCCCCCCCCCCCCTTCCTCCATGTTGGCAAAGTAAGGTCCTTTTTTGGCCTCATGCCCATCACCTGGGAACCCTGAAGGAGCTGGAATCACCAAAGTCTGAAATAAAGTTCACATCATAATTGTCATGCTCTTCAGAAAGACCGGTTAGCTTATCAACAGTGAAAAAGTGCCCATAGTAGCATATGAAAGAAATAGATTACTTCAAGATTTTTTTTCCAGTTATGTCCATCAGTACAGTAAGAAGTGAAGAGAGAGTTATTTTAAAGTGTTATAAAAGAAAATTCACATCAGTTAATGTTCTTGTTAATTTCCTGAGCAAAGGCTTTTGCCCATCAGAGGATACTGGCAAGGAACTTGATTAGTTTAACAATCATTGATTGTTAAAGAAGCCAATTTAATGCATTTCATGAAAATGCATCTTTTTATAGTAATAAATTTTCAGTGTTTCTAATGTCTGGAATGCATTCAGTATTGTTTCCTACGCAGCTACTTTGCGCTGCAAAAGCTTACACATTTTACACACAATTGTACACATTTTTGACCCAAAACATACACATAGAATTTCTGAGGGTAACCAGGTCTGCTGATAAATGGTAGTAATTTTAAATCAGTAGTACCACAGGGTGATGACCATTGTTATACAAGTGGAAAAATGCAGTGGTGATGGTGCAATGGTGCAATGGTGGGGGGGGGGGGGGGGGGGGGGGGGGGGGGGGGGGGCAAAGGAAAATAAGAAAATACCAATGACCTGTGGGTGATGCTCACTGCATGGGTGAAATCAATGGAACTGTAGGATGATGGTCACTGAGGTAAGTTGGAATAATAAGGTGGCATTGGTATAATATTGCAGGTTGAGAAAGTGAGTGGAGGGGGGCTGGGGTAGATGACTGGTGGGTGACGATCATGGATCATGGAGATACTGTACGATGATGATAATTGTTGTATAAGTGGGATAATGTTGTGGCATGGTGTAAAATGCCGGTGGGGGAATGGGGCAGGTGTTCAAAGATGGGTGGATGATGATCATGGTCAAGGTGTAGGTATGATCCACAGTGGTGTAGGATGATGGTCATTTTTGTAAAAGGAGTAGGATAGTGTATTGGCAAGTGTGATAAATGCCAGTGGGGAATAAAGGAAATGATCAATGACTGATGGATGTTGATCACTATGATGAGATCTATAGTACCATTGGGGATGGTCATTGTCATAAGTGAAATAATGTGGTGGCATTGATGTAGTAATGCCGGTTGGGGGGGAAAAAAAAAAAGATTGATGATTCATGGATAATTGGTCATTGTCTAAGTGGGACAAACAGTGCAATAGGATGTTGATCATTGCCATAAGTGAAATAGCATGATAGCATTGCATGATAATGCCAGTTGAGTTTAAAAAAACAAAAAAAACATTGGGGGGGGGGGATGATCAATGACTTGATTGATGGTGAAGGTTGTATAGATGAAATAATCACCGTCTCACACACACACAAGCATGCATGATACATGCACGCACACACATGTACACACACAGGTACATATGAACACAGGCACATCCACACATATGCAAATATACACACATATGCCAAAAAAAAAAAAAGGCAGATTGGCATACAAAGGACATCTTATATCTTATTAGTGGTGGTAATAATGTAATAATGATAGTGGTCATATATGGGAATCTGTGTTAAAAACAAACAAACAAACAAACACGCACCCACACACACACAAAATTTTCCCACAATTTGCAAAAAACAAAACAACCAAACAGGAAAAGGAATTTTCCCATTGAATCACTTGTTTGCACAGATATGCATGAGAAAAAACGGGGTGGAGGGAGTGAGAGAAGGCAGGGGAGGGAGAGGGATGTGCCACTTCATCTTCCAAACAAGTGGCATGCCTTGGAACAGAATCCTGTGGCACTGTCTATAACCATCTTCGTCAATCCTTCAAACTGGTCTCTAAATGGAGCCTTCACATTAGGAAGTACATCTAGTTATGGACAAAGGCAAAATGTTCATGACGTAAACTCTTCAAACAGGGAAAATCTGCATCTGGAGTAAGTTCACCAAGGCGTATTACTCTACCTGATATCCTATGACACTTCGGCTGGGGTTGTACAGCATCACCCATCCTGTCAGTTTGCCAGCTTTGTTCATCAGGTTCACCTTGTGCCCAGGACTGAAAAGAAGTGGCCCATAGACCAGCAAACAGTGTACATTTGGTTTCCCTCAAATCACACGGGCATCTATGAAGAACAGGTAGCCTGGCAAACACCTATGGGCAAAGAGCCAAGTGCATTAAAGAAGAGGCAGACAGAAGCAGAGGTGGGATGACAACAGTGGACAGGCCTGTCACCAGTAGCCCCTATAAATCCTGCATAGGGTTATGACACAGCTGAAGGATCGGAGCAAAGAAGATGTCAGCATGACAAACCTATCACTGACAGGTACACACAGTGCTTACAAAGAATATTCCAAATTCTGAATGGCACGTAATGCTTCATGTGTGTGTGTGTGTGTGTGTGTGTGTGTGTGTGTGTGTGTGCATGCACATGCTTGCATGCATGTTTCCCCGGATGTATAAGTATACATTTCATGATTGTGTGTGTTAGTTCATTATGCTTTCAAGTCCATTTGTGCATAGGTGAGAAGATGAGTTCGAAAGTGCGAATAAAGTTTGAGTGCATGTGTGCTTGTGTGTGTGTGTATGTGTGTGTTGTCAGTACAACCTTGAGTTAATCTGACAATAAATTGGTTTCAGTCAGTCAGTGTGTGTGCGGGTGTGTGTGTGTGAAGGGTGTTTGCAACAGCCACATGTGAACAGTCCTTATAAAGTGAGGGAGTAGTCCTTATAATGTATGGGAGCAGACCTTAAGCATTTAAAGCAAGGCCTATTCTTCCATTTTATCTTTTCTTATCTTGATCAATGCACAGGAAAAAAAAATACATGCACAATCATGCATGCATTGTACATACACACATATGCATCCACACAGAGAGAGAGAGAGAGAGAGAGAGAGAGTCATACTAATACAGACAGAAAACAGAGAACAAGAACTCAACAATTACCTGATCCACAGGTTTCCATACTTGTAGCAATCAAAGGC
This sequence comes from Conus ventricosus, assembly GCA_018398815.1. NCBI lineage: Eukaryota > Metazoa > Mollusca > Gastropoda > Neogastropoda > Conidae > Conus > Conus ventricosus. The sequence continues at coordinate 57,136,198 of CM031602.1, forward strand.
ATCAGGCAGGCTCTCCACTTGCTGAAAGCAAAAGAGCCATGCAAAACTGACTCACATTTTCTCCCCTCAAAACTTGTGTCCTGTCTGGACATTTGCACAATGACACTTCATTTCTGAAACACACTCAGAAGCAGAATAAACAAATAAAAGATATATGTAAAAATTATCAAGGGAAATAAACTAGTAATGAGGCAGTGCTGCCCTGCTTCTCCATGGCAGACTGACTTCCCATGGCTTTCCAGTAACCCCAGCTCGCAAGACAGCCGTCATCGACAGAGAACTGAGCAGACTGCAGATGGACATTGTCGCCCTTCAAGAAACCAGGCTCCCAGAAACGGGATCTGTGAGGGAGAGAGACTTCACCCTGTTCTGGCAGGGCAAACCATCAGACGAGGTCAGAGAACACGGCGTGGGGTTCGCAGTCAGAAACAGATTATTGGAGTCCATAACCCCACCAGCAGAAGGAACAGAACGAATCCTGTCTCTCCGACTCCAAAGATCATCGGGACCAGTCAGTCTAATTAGTGCCTACGCACCAACTTTGGCATCCACAGCAGAAGCAAAAGACAAGTTTTATGACGACCTCAGTGCTGCTATAAGGAGAATTCCCGACAGAGAATTACTGTTCATCGCAGGCGATTTCAATGCCAGAGTAGGTGTCGATCACAACTCCTGGCCCACCTGCTTGGGTCAGTTCGGCACTGGGAAAATGAACGAGAATGGCCAGCGCCTGCTAGAGCTCTGCTGTCATCATGGGTTGTGCGTCAGTAACACTTTCTTCAACACGAAGCCTCAACATCGAGTCTCCTGGAGACACCCTCGATCCAAACACTGGCATCAGCTTGATCTCATCCTCACCAGACGTGTCAACCTTTCCAGCATCAAGATCACTCACAGCTACCAGAGCGCCGATTGTGACACTGACCACTCTCTGGTGTGCAGCAAAGTGAAGCTCCGCGGGAAGAGACTGCACAGTACGAGAAAGGAGGGCCGGTCTCGCATCGACACCAGCAAAACACGCGATCAAAGAAAAGTGGAGGAGTTTGCACATGTGTTGGAGGATTCTCTCCCTGGCCCACCGACTGCAAATGCCGAAGACCGATGGGAACACTTCAGAGATGCTGTCTACAATGCCGCCATGTCCACCTTTGGCAAAAAGACCAGCAAGTCAGCTGACTGGTTCAAAGCCCATTTAGAAGAAATGACACCAGTCATCGAGGCCAAGAGAAATGCCCTGACAGCATACAAAACCAACCCTAGTGAGCAGAACCTCCAGGTTCTCCGTGCTGCTCGCAGCAAAGTCCAGCAGTGTGCCAGGCAATGCGCTAACGATTATTGGCTTCAGTTCTGCTCCTAGATCCAGATTGCAGCTGACACAGGCAACATTAAGGCGATGAATGACGGCATCAAGCAGGCATTGGGCCCAACACAAAAGAAAACTGTCCCTTTGAAATCAGCTACAGGGGAGGTGGTTCAGGACAGAGAACAACAGATGCAGCGCTGGGTAGAACACTACACTGAGCTATATGCAAGGGAAAATGTAGTGAAAGAAGATGCCCTGAAAGCCACAGAAAGCCATAGATCTCACAAAGGCTTTCGATCTGGTCAGCAGAGATGGCCTCTTCAAGATCCTCCCCAAGATTGGATGCCCACCCAAACTTCTCAGCATCATCAGATCCTTCCACGAAGACATGAAAGGCATCGTCGTCTTTGACGGCTCAACATCAGCTGCCTTCAACATACGGAGCGGAGTGAAACAGGGTTGTGTCCTGGCTCCCACCCTGTTTGGAATCTTCTTTGCTGTGATGCTGAAACACACATTTGGTCCAGCAGCTGAAGGTATCTACCTCCGAACCAGGACCGATGGAAAGCTCTTCAACCTCTCCAGACTAAGAGCCAAGACAAAAGGCAAGCTGAAGTGCCTGCGTGACTTCCTCTTTACAGACGACGCAGCAGTAACTGCCCACTCAGCCGAGGACCTACAGCAGCTCATGACTTGCTTCAGCAATGCCTGCCAAGACTTTGGGCTTACCATTAGCTTGAAGAAAACACAGGTCATGGGACAGGATATTGACTCTCCCCCAGTCATCAGCATCAATGACCATGAACTTGATGTTGTCCATGACTTTGTTTATCTGGGCTCAACTATCTCAGGCACCCTCTCACTTGATGCAGACCTCAACAGGCGCATCAGCAAGGCAGCTACCACCATGACCAGACTGACCAAGAAAGCATGGAACAACAGCAAGCTGACCGAGTGCACAAAGATCCAGATCTACAGAGCCTGCATCGTGAGCACCCTCCTGCATTGGCAGCGAGTCTTGGACTTTGTGTGCCTGACAAGAGCGAAAGCTCAATGCTTTTCATATGCGTAGCCTCCGACGCATTCTAAACATGACCTGGCAGGACAAGGTCTCAAACAACGCTGTCCTGGAAAGAGCCGGATGCACCAGCATGTACACGCTGCTGAAACGGAGACGTATGCGCTGGCTCGGCCATGTCGTGCGCATGGATGACGGACAGATCCCTAAAGACCTCCTCTATGGAGAGCTTGTGCAGGGAAAACGGCCCACAGGCAGACCACAGCTGCGATTCAAAGATGTGTGCAAGAGGGACCTAAAAGCCTTGAAAATCGACCAGAACAACTGGGAAGCAACAGCCCTCGAACGGTCAGCCTGGAGACAGACTGTGCAGAAAAGTCTCTCCAAGTTCGAAGAGATATTCGCTCAGCAGCACGGGGAAAAAGAATGAGAAGAAAGGCTGCAGCCCAGGCAGACAGACCAGTGTCAGACTTCATCTGTGCCCTCTGCCACAGGGACTGTCATTCCCGCGTCGGACTGGCCAGCCACACCCGTCGCTGTACCAGAATAGACACCTAGAGCGCAACTCCATAGTCTTCCGAGACTGAAGGATGCCTACAGCTGGCTGGTCAGCACAAACCAATTGTGAGTCGATGAATCCACTCCCACAACTGTAGGTCAACTGACTGTGTGACATATCATGTGTTTATTTGACTCAAATGGTAGCAATACTGCTACTGCCTACTCTGAGTGCAGTGGATGCAACATTTTCCATCAAACTCCACTTGAGTGATGGCACAGACCAGTAATATTGACAGAACATTCAAACTTGACCAATGAACGAACCTCTTTGTTACATCTTGTTGAAGAGTTCAATGTACAGTTTCTAACCTTTTCAAAATTCGCTCTTTTTCACTCTGAGATCTTAAGCAGAACGGCCGATGTAGTATACACAGGTTGAACAAAAACCCACTTGCCCCTGATCTGCTGTGCATACTGAAGCGAAAACTGAGTTAATTCGAAAGTATTTTGACAAAGTGAACTCACTAAGGGTGATCAATTACAGGAGTGCTGGAATGGAGGCAAGGTTAGCTCCCTGCTCTTATAATTTTTTTTTTTTTTTTTTTTTTTTTTTTCAATATTCCACACCAAATAGGGATAAGCATTTGTTTTCACAGGAAGTAGTTTGTAAAACTACTGTTAGTAGTGTAATGGCTGTTTCTGATGCAAGCGTATTGTCCCTTTGCAGAGGACTATGCATATAAAGTGTGTGTGTCTTCCCCCGAAGATGGAGTATGGCTGCCTTAATGGCGGGATAAAAAAAGGGTCATACACACAAAACTCCACTGCCTGGCTATACAGGGAGTGTCCGCAGGAGTATCAGCCTGCGTACGCAGAAAGAAAGAAAAAGAAAAGTGTGTGTGCATGTATGCTTGTGGAAGATCAACAATGTTATATACCCCATCTCAGGCCTGTACAAGCGGAAGATCAACATTGTTATACAACCCATCTGAGGCCTGTATTCGCCTGCAAGACCACAGGCTTGGCAACCGACAAGGCAGGTTGTGCACTGTAGATAGGTGTATATATGGCAATGGACACAACTTCATTGAAACACTGACTTTTCAAGGATTGTCAGTACCAACTTTCATCTGTGTTCAGAGAACTGTTGTCTACTTTTCAGGAAAGTCAAGATCATTATGCAAAAACCTTAATGTGGCTGGAAGCAGTCACTATTTAGCACTGCACTATCCCCTCTACCACATGAGGACACTTCGCCGCCCGCAAATACAACTGCCGTCACTCAATTTTGTTTTCATTTTTGAGATTTTTAGTATACTGTAAAAGCGGGCCAAGGGGCATAACGGAGCCAAGTCCTAATCACATTATTCTTAAAATTAACATGCTGTAATCAAAATACTTGTACCGTAACTCAGCTTGCAGTACATCTTGTGGGGATAAATAATCATCTTTTTTTTACCTCCTGTGAAATTTGATTTTCAGACTTATGGCAGTTGTATATCCAAGCAGCAACTTGATCACACACACACACACACACACACACACACACACACACACACACACACACACGAACAGGTGCACATTTTCGCACATGTTGATTTCACCCACACATGCTACATACCTGTTTCACCGATACTGGTTTGTGTGTTGGTGGTTTCACTGATACTGGTTTGTGTGTTGGTGGTTTCACTGATACTGGTTTGTGTGCTGGTGGTTTCACTGATACTGGTTTGTGTGCTGGTGGTGTCACTGATACTGGTTTGTGTGCTGGTGGTGTCACTGATACTGGTTTGTGTGCTGGTGGTGTCACCGATACTGGTTTGTGTGTTGGTGGTTTCAACAAAACTGGTTTGTGTGTTGGTGGTGTCACCAATACTGGTTTGTGTGTTGGTGGTGTCACCGATACTGGTTTGTGTGTTAGTGGTGTCACCAATACTGGTTTGTGAGTTGGTGGTTTCACCGATACTGGTTTGTGTGTTGGTGTTTACTGGTTTGTGTGTTGGTGGTTTCACCGATACTGGTTTGTGTTGGTGGTTTCACCAATACTGGTTTGTGTGTTGGTGGTTTCACAGATACTGGTTTGTGTGTTGGTGGTATCACTAATACTGGTTTGTGTGTTGGTGGTTTTGAGGACTGTGTTTTCCTACTGAGGACTCTTTTCCTAGATTGCTTGGAAAAAAAATTAATGAAGATCAGAAATCCAGACTGACAAGCGGAAGATCAACAATGTTATATAACCCATCTCAGGCCTGTACTCGCCTGCAAGACCACAGGCTTGGCAACCGACAAGGCAGGTTGCGCACTGTATATAGGTGTATATATGGCAATGGACACAGCTTCATTGAAACGACTTTTTGAGGATTGTCAGTACCAACTTCTAAACGAACTTTAGAGCCAGAGGCTGATTTTTTGCCCGGGTACTCATTTTGACATCTAGTCTGAACTCAGCGGTGTACAAAGAACGGATGTGCAAGTAAAATTGTCTGCAAAACCACCTATTCACGCACGCGCACACACACACACACACACACGCATACACACACACATGCACACACACGCTCATACATATGCCATTCTCATGCACACACATACACAAAAATGTACACAGACATAAACCTCTTCTTCCTTAGTGGGTAACCAGGGTTCTTTCTGCAGCAGTTTGACAGCCTCCCCAACAGAGTGCATGCCCACAAATGGATGGAACCCTCCAGCTGGTATCCGCAGTCTACCTGTCGTATGCACCTGAATTCAAACCACACATGACAGTTTCAGGAGATATTTAAGCGCTGATCATTTGGTGGAAAGGTGGAGGATATATGGAGATAGAGGAATCAGAGGGAGGTGCGTTGGGGAGAGGAGAGACAGCAGGTGGTAGTGGTGGTGAAAGCTGTTCTGTGCAAGTGCGCACGCGTGCGTGTGTGTTTGCAACAACCACATGTGAACAGTTCTTATAAAGCGCGGGAACATGCCTTGTGGACAGATGCCCTTAAGTATTCATAGCTATAAATGTCATTTAACTTCTGTCTGGTGTCAATGAATCCACTGGTCTTCAAACAGGCACTGCGCTAGAATGCTTGATGCTAAGTATCAATCTCTATCTCTGTCATTAATTTATGAGTACAAGATAAGCTCTGCTTCACTGGATAGAAATAATTCCAGTTATTTGATAATACCTCTCTCCTGTTGCTAAAAGTTTTATTGGAAATGCTGTGGAATCTCTCTGAACAGACCTTCAGATATACAGTGGAACCTTTCCAAATAGATTGCCTTAATTCCTGTAAAGCCTCTGAAGAGATCTTCATGAATAGTGGAGTCTGTCTACACAGATCTCCATAAATACAGTGGGGTCAGTCTTCACAGATATCCATACATACAGTGCAGCCTACCTAAATAGACATGCATAAAAACTATGGAATCTCTTGAAACAGATCTCACTTTTGAGTCTCCTTAGATTCAGCAAAGCCATTCTGAATAGCTATTCATACATACAAGTACATGTCTACTCTGAACAGATCTCTGTAAATGCCTCTTTGGACACATCCCCATTACTTTTCTGAAAAGATCTCCATAACTGCATACATGGAAGCCCTCATCCCACCCATCCCTACCTCCCCACTCCCCCGAACAGATCCCAGAAATACAATGGAACCTCTCTGAACAAATCTAAAAAAAACCAGTTGAACCTCTCTGAACAAATATCTGGAAATACAGAGGAACCTCTCTGAATAGATCTCTAGAAATAGAGTGGTGCCCCCTCTGACAGATCTCCAGAATACTGTGGAACCTTTCTGAACAGTTCTCCAAAAATTCAGTGGAACTTCTCTGAACAAATCTCCAAAAATACAATGGAACCTCTTTGATTACACGTCCAAAAATACAGTAAAATCTCTTTGAAGACATCTCCAAAAAATGCAGTGGAACCTCTCTGAACAGATCTCTAAAAATACAGTGGAACCTCTTTGATTAGATGTCCAAAAATACAGTAGAATCTCTTTGAAGACACCTCCAAAAATGCAGTGGAACCTCTCTGAACAGACCTTCAGAAATACAGTGGAATCTCTCTGAACAGATCTCCAAAAATAATGTGGGGCCTCTCTGAAAAGATCTTCAGAAATACACCGGAACCTCTCTGAACAGATTACCTAAAACACAGTGGAAACTCCCTGAACAGATCTCCAAAAATACAGTGGTGCCTTCCTTGAACGGATCTCCAAAAATACAGTGGAACCTTTCTGAACAGATCTCCACAAATACAGTGGAACCTCTCTGAATAAATCTCCATGAATACTGTGGAATTTCTCTGAACAGATCTTCAAAAATACAGTGGAACCTCTCCAAACAAATCTCAGAAACAAAATGAAACCTCTGAACAAAATATTTAATCTCATGAAAATAAAACCAAACCTCTCAAACGGATCTCCAAAAATACACTGGAACTTCTCTGAACAGATCTAAAAAATACAGTGGAACCTCTCCGAACACATTTCCAGAAATGCAACGGAACCTCTGAACTCCAGAAATGCAGTGAAGCCTCTATAACAGATCTCTAGAAATACAGTGGAACCTTTCTGAACAGATCTCTATAACTACTGTGGAGCCTTTCTGAACAGATCTCTAGAAATACAGTTGAGTCTCCGAACAATCTTGATATACATTGAAGCCTCACACAACAGACTTTCATAAATACAGTGGAGCCTCAATGAACAGATCGCTAGAAATACAATGGATCCTCTTTAAACACAAGTGCAGAAATATAGTAAAATCTTGAACAAACCTAAAAAGACAGAGTGGAATCACTATAAAATAGACCTACAAAGATCAACAGTTATCAACACAAACACAGTGGTTTCTCTCTGAACAGATATCCCAAAATACAAAAGAATCTCTGCAAACAGATCTTCAGAAATACACTGGAATCTCACTGAAGACTCCAGAAATACAGTGAAGCCTTTTTAAAAAAAAATACTTCAAAATATAGAGTGGAACCTCTCTTAATGGATCCTACAAATCAAAAAGAATATCTCGAAACAGACACCCAGGATTTCAGTAGAATCTCTGTAAACAGAAATTCTTAATATCTGGTTTTAAATGAGAGTTTGATAATAGAATGACAAACCAAATGGAAAAATGTTTAAAAAAATAAGAAATTTAATTGGTTTTCAGGTCAATGCATGATATTTTTGTTTTCTGTACCTTCTTCAGCATTTTGAGTCTGGATTGTTTATTGTCTTTTTTTTTCTTGCTGGGGATGGTAGACCCATGGCTCAGAAAGTGTCCACTGCTGTCCTGTCATTGCTGTTCCTGTTTTTATCCTTACTTTTGTTGTTATTGTTGTTAAAATTACTATGAATACAATCATCTTTATTTTGTTGTTGGTAGAGTCACAATACCATTATCCTTTTCCAGAGAGTATCATTATTCCTATATTTCAGTTATTTTCTTGTACATCAATCATGCTGTGGCATCATTTCTGTATTCCAATACGTCAATACAACAGCACATCATTCTAATTTGTAACACAACAGTGTATTATTCTAATTTCTGACTGCAAGTCAATGAAACAGTTTTCTCTAAAGTAATTCACACTAGTGCATCTTTCTCATTTTCTCACGAATCAACAACAGGAATGCAACAAACTTTTTCCTATTCAAGTCAGTCACATCAATCTCATTTTCATAAGAGTTTAGCAACCATACCAGTTCATCGTTCTTGTAGAACATGATCTTTGATTGGTCAAAGTCCAGCTCACATGCTATGACATCTCCTTTGAAGGCCTTGGCTTTCCGAGTGGATGGCCATCCAGAGCCCAGAAAGATCCTGTATGCAAAGTACTGAAAATTAAAATCACGTCACAGGACAGAAGATCCTAAACACTAACAAATTCTTTACATCTTGGTATAATGTCCCCCAAATTTTGTTTTAAAAAAAGCAAACAAAAAAAACAACACCAACAAATAACAATCTTTCTACAGACTGATTTTTCAATGACTGGCACATATAGGATCATTTAAGTGTGCGTGCACACACACACACAGTAGGTGTGTTCAAGCATGACACTGGAGATCAATGTCATTACTTCTAATTAGGCTAATACAGAATGATCAAAAAAAATAATGCAAGCTCTCATGTGTATTGAAGCTTAGATCATACTGGTCAACAGTTTTGTGATCAGATATCTTCACCGGTTCTGTGTGTGGAACTGGCCTCTGTTACAGTGGGCTTAATTACTTTGCAACTTCTGACTGGTGATGATAAAGAGCATTACATGTCTCTCCGCTACAATCGTGTCTTGCTTTTTGATTGGTCTGTAATATGTTGACCTGAACAAGGCTCGTCTCAGCAGACGCTAACTCTACACTGTGGACCTTACCTTGGATAAACGTCCTTGCATCTTGATTCAATGAAATGATATGATGTACACAGACTGACAGATAAATCCAAATAAAATTAGACAGTTTTCTGATATTCTCTGCATATTGTTTACAGTCTGGGACTTTGGAAAGTTTTTTTTTTTTTAACTGTGATCAATTTACTCTGGCATTTCACACAAATACATGGTTCATCCACTGAAACATCCAGATTGAAATGATGTAACAATTCAGGGATACAAGATTCCATGAAGTTTCACAACTTGTTCCTTATTTTTGTGCTGCTTAAACACATGCTCACTGTACACATGACACAGGAAAAAAATGTGTCTACTGTGTGAACTCAGAATATACTACTCCATGTCCACTTCCATATTGTACACACACACACACACACACACACAAACCCACACCTACAAACACAGTTTCAGTTTTCAGTTTCATTAAGGAGGCGTCACTGCTTGTGGACTAGTCACAGCCCTGATGTGGCCCTCTGCGGTCGGCTGGGCTATAAGCAACATTATCTTATCTTATCTTGTGGACTAGTCCATATACGCTACACCACGTCCGCTGAGCTTTAACCCTCTTGCATTCGTTTCGCCCGTATCCGGCCGCTGTGTTTTGTCTCCCCTGCTGTTCGTTCCGGCCGCAACCGGCCGTACGTGCTGCGTTACTTTCCCTCACACACTGCGACCTTGTTAAAAGTCAGGGCTGGCCAAAAATAAACGTGCATCCCTGAGAGGGTCCAATGAAATCTTAGCAGTAGTATGGGGTGTGGGAAACAACTCAATCACAAAGACTAGGGTCGTGAACTGACCGCATTCCATTGCTGCAGACGGCATCGCCTTGTTTCTGAAAATGGCGTCTGCTAGCGCTTCTACTGACGCCGATTTTTTTGATTATACGAAAGAGGAGTTGGATGATATATTACAAGAAGTAGAAAGATATGAAAGAGAGGAGTTAAATGAAAGTGATGTGGATGTTTGAGAGGAAGAAGAGGGAGAAGAAGGCGAAGAAAGTGATGAAGATGATGATGCGCCTTTGTTTGCGTTTGTGACCACGTGGCGACCGGCAACTTCCGCACCTGTGGTTCAGCCTTTTGAGGAAGAGACTGGGCCAAATCATGATTTGCCAGACACAGATACACCTCTGGGTTATTTTTTCTCTTCCTGCTGCAGTTGTTTTTTACTACAGCTGCTGACCAGACGAACCTGTACGCCAGGCAGCAGATGGCAAAGAGGGGACAACCTGACCTACTTTGGCAGGATACGACACCTGCGGAGATGCGCGCATACGTAACTGTGCTCGTCATGATGGGGATCAAACGTCAGCCAAGACTCTGGTGCTACTGATCGACTGATCTTCGGTTTAGCGAGCCACGGATCAGTGGGGTGATGTCGAAAACACGGTTTCTGCCATGCAGCAAACTTGGTAGAAACCATGGATCAAGAGTAGTGTTTACCATATTCGTGACATGTGACAGTGGTGACACCCTCCTGCCGTGTGTGACCAGACACCACATTAGAGTGTAAAGAATGGATTTTACTTCTTTCTGTGACTGTGTATATTCCGGTGTTAAAAGTCGTTAAGTAGTGACAAACACACCTTTTAGGACGAAAAAAACCCCGTAAAGTTACCTGGCCCCATGTTTGAGTATGTGACAATCATGTAACACTTAGTGACACCCCAAACTGGATTTACTGAACCAGGACTGCTGTTTACAAGTTGAGGTAGGACACCCTTTGATGATTTATACTAACAAATGCATGCCGACAATGTTATTGTCTGTCTGGTGTATTATAGTAACATTGTCAACGTTTGATGTCCAATTGTTTTGTGACAAACAGGGTGACAATGACACCCACATGCATCCCAAACATGTGACATCTCTGCATTATGAAATATGATGTATTAGAATTTTGCATACTAAATTTGACAGCGCTGCAGTGGAAACTTTGTCCACAACAGCCTTTCAAAGGCTGTAGGTGAGTTTTAGCTTAAATTTCTCAAAACAATACGAATACTAGGAGCAGTTCTAGGCTGGAAAATGCGAATGCAAGAGGGTTAAGACCACACTAGGCATGATTTTAAGCTGATGGACAAATGAATTAACAACTATGATGAGATAATTCAAGAAGAGGGTCTCATGGATGCGACTTAGCAGATGTATGACCTACACATTAGCCCAATGCGCTGCTCAGACCTTGAGTGCCTACCTAACATTGGTGGTCTTTTTTGTTGTTGTTATGTGTGTGTAGTGAATGTACAAGTGTGTGTATGGATGTGTGGGCACAGGGCCATGTGTGTGCGCATGCGCATGTGTGTGTGCGCATGCGTGCGCAAGCGCTTGTGCGTGTATGTGTGAGTGCGTGTGTGTGCGTGTGTGTGTGTGTGTGTGTGTGTGTGTGTGTGTGTGTGTGTGTGTGTGTGTGTTGTGTGTGTGTGTGTGGTTGTGTGCATAAAAGCATAACCTCACACCCATTAGTTCATGTGTGCTGCTACACCATTTTTCCAAGTCTATCCTGAACAGTTTGTTTTTCAAGTTATATTTTTTTTATCATAGCTAGTCCTCGTCCATCATGCTTTTGAAAGATTATGAAGTCATCCAATTGTAATGGTCTGTGGGCGGCATTTCTAGTTTCTTGTAGACACAGAACATCAAAGTCATATGTTAGTTTTTCAATTGTTGAGATCCTCTTTTTGACACTGCAGCAGTTCCAAGTACCAATCCTGAAATATTTCTTGGATAGTCTTTCAGCTTTTGTTATATACTAGTCACAACAAGTTAAGGGCGATCTCACAAACAGCACCACCAAAGACAGAGAAGGCACAGACCAGGCAATCTAAAACATGAAATTGTTAATTTCATCATTAACCAACGTTTTCATAGAGGTTGCGATCAAATTCATTCAAAAACAGTGCAACAGTACAAGTTCAAATCACCACACCCCTCTTTTCAAAAGTCAGGTAAGCACATTTCAACAAAGTCAATATCAGGTGTGACCCCTGTTAACCGCCAGACATTCAAGGCAGCGCCGGCGCATGGAATGCACAAGATTCCTGAGAGTGTTCTGTTGCAGAAATTGTCCCAGCTGATTGACATCAGCAGGAGGGAGGTGACAGTTGGCCACCCTTTGTCTCAGAACGTTCCACAGGTGTTCAATTGGTGCCAAGTCAGGCAAACGAGCAGGCCAGTCCATCCTTGGGATCCCTTGCTGATGCATGAAGTCAGTGATGACTCGTGCTCAATGAAGAGGAGCGTTATTGTCCTGCAAGGTTGCCCTCGGCCCCATGGCTTGCAGAGCTGGCTGGATGAGAGGCTGAACAATCTCATTTCTGTAGTGCAGTGTGGTCACAGAACCCTGGATGACGTGCGAAGGAATTCTGCCGTTGACATGGAAACCACACCACACCATCACCGAGCCTCCTCCATAGCGGTCACCTTCACGAACAGTGCAGTCTACAAACCACTCTCCTTGCCTCATGCCTGTGCCAGGCCTGTCTTCTGCCATCATTGAAGGCAACAGTGAAGGACTAATCAGTGAACAAGACCTGCGACCACTGACCTGCTGATGTTGCTGACAACAGGCCACACGGGCCTGACGATGAGCCGGTGTCAGGGGGATCCTGATGGATGCAGGTCTAGAGTGGAGGGCAAACTTGTGTAGCCAGCTGCAGATGATGCTGGTGCTAACGTTCCTGTTGACAGCTGTCCTCAGTCCATGCTCAGAGTGCTGGCAGTAACAGTACGATTGCACAGCATGGACAGCTAGAGAAAACGATCGTACTGCGTTGGTGCTGCGCGGACGTCCGGAGCAAGGGCGTTCTTCTGTTGTGCCTGTGGCCTGGAAACGTTCCTGCAGCCTCTGGATTACAGAGTGGCTCACTCCCAGTTGTCTTCCAACTTCTCGTGATGACAGGCCTTCATTCAGCCATGCCAGGGTGCGTCCATGGTCCAGAGTGCAAAGTTTTGTTCTCGGAGGCATGTTTGTAGGAGCCCCGATTTTCGTGACTTTTTTCTCTGGCTAGCTAGTGCTGACAAGTTTTTATCATTAACCTGAACATTCATGTGCGTCATGCAGATTTTGTCCCCTAATCCTGCTTTTGCAGCTAAAGCAGCCGAAAGCTGACCCAAATTCACAAATATCACTGATGTTCACAAGGCTTTCACTCAATGCATAACGTGACTGTGAGTGAAAGCGTGATGCACATGCTTTCAGGTGGATAGGCTACACTTGTAACCTGCTCTACCAGTCCATTTGTCCAATTTTTTTTTATACATGTATCTTTCTTGCACGGGTTGAAATCGACTTGTGGCCCTTAACTTGTTGTGACTAGTATATTCCTACCTACCTTTCTCCATCTCCCACCTCTTTTGCTATGCCGACTATTGTTTTGAGAGAATCCAGTTTTAAGTCTCAAAGCCTGCACTCAAACATCCCCAAGGTGCAAGCGAGACAAATCATTTTGAGAACCCATAAGAAGGTATTCCTAGTGTTGAGGGGTCACAAACAGTTGCCCTGACAGAGCCTCGTATCAGGGAAGGGCAATTGATGGCCATACATGTAACGCCTTTCGGGGGCTTCACCCGGAGTACGGACTGGATGGTGCCACGTGCTGGTTGAGGCCACGCTCTGGCTGAGACCACGGACGGGATGGTGCCACGTGCTGGTTGAGGCCACGCTCTGGCTGAGACCACGGACTGGATGGTGCCACGTGCTGGTTGAGGCCACGCTCTGGCTGAGACCACGGACTGGATGGTGCCACGCGCTGGTCGAGGCCACGCCCTGGTCGGGACCGCGGACTGGTAGAGGAGCCCGCCGTCTTGACTGTCCGGCCCTGACCCCCGTCCAGGACCTCCAGTAACAGCGCCACGTTCCCCCCCCCCCCCCCCCCTCCGGGACGCGCTCTTCACTACCTGTTTGTGAGTCGAGGGTGTCGGCTTTGAGCGACTCCCTGCGAGAACCGACCCAGTTCGGAGCACCTAGTGCGACGGGGTGCTCCCAGTAGACTTGACAGAGGCAGGGGCATGGACGCACTCCATGGTGTTAGAAGGGATCGATGCTGGAAATGTTTCTTTATAATTGTGTATATGTTATATGTGCTGGAATGCTGTAATTGTGATTGTGTACGTCGTATGGTTAAATGTTTATTTATAATCGTGCATGTTGTGGGTGTTGGAGTGCTTGATTGTGATTGTGCATGTTGTGTGCGTTGGAGTGCTTGACTGTGATTGTGCATGTTGTGTGTGTTGGAATGCTTATTTTGCTGGTGTGAATAAATGGGGTGTTGTATCGTAATCTTTATTGTGTGGTCTCTTGCGGGGCGTGTGAGGTCAGTCACTCCCTTCACTCCCACCTAGACCGATCCTGTCAGGGCAGACCTCCAGGGGTCGGTCGTGACAGTGAGACAAACCAGCCAAATAAAGACAACCGAGCTTTGCAATTTTGTTGTGTAAAGGTGTCTGTGTGACAATCCGGGCAAATAAAGACAACAAGGAGCTTTCTGATTTTGTTGCTTTAAGCAATCTGTGAGACAAGCCGGGAAAATAATGACAAAGTAGTTTTGAGATAATAATAATAATAATAATGTATAATACTGATATAGTGCATTTCTTGTTATACAACTCAATGCGCTTACATCCACCATTTGCACTTATTCATACAATATTCATGCAAACAGCAAAAAGAAAATACACAATGGCAGACACACCTACATGCATAAACTGCCTCACCGAACTAGTTGTGGAGGAATTTAGGAGAGATCTAGTCATCTACAGAAGAGAATAGGCTTTTTTGAAGAGGTAAGTTTTGAGCTGAGATTTAAAAGAAGAAAGAGTAGGCTGATTACGAAGGTCTTCAGGGAGGGAGTTCCAAATAGAAGGTGCTCTAAAACTGAAGGCTCTTTCGCCAACAGATTTCAGAGAACGCTTAGGGATTTTCAAAAGTTTTTGTGAAGAAGAGCGAAGGGTACGAGAGGTTTGGTAGGTGCAGAGAGAAGAAGAGAGATAGTGAGCAAGAGATTCATTGAAGTGGCGGAAAGCAAGAACTGCCAGTTTAAATTGCCACCGATACTGTATGGGAAGCCAGTGCAGTTCAATCAGCATGGGAGTGATGTGCTCACACCTCCTCCTCTTCAAAACAAGTCGTGCAGCGCTATTTTTTATTTTTATTTATTTTTTTTCTGTCCCAACCTCTGCGCTACCTCAGAGGCAGTGCACCCATGCCGCTCATTCCGACACCCTGTCCACAGCCATAGCCCGGCTGGCCCCGCCGCAGCCCCGGCACCAGCAATCCACAGGGAGCAGTCAATGTCAAGTCGTCATGAGGCAACCCACCGGAGGAGACACTGCACTGCTGCCGAGTCACTTCGGTGGTGTTCAGTGACACCTGTTCTGATCTAACATACGCAGGACACCACCTACTAAGCCCCCTGCTGACGACAATAATTGCTTAGTCGCGGAGCCGGCCCGAGTGAGCTCTCCCTCCGGAGGGTGCCACCACATTCGTCCAACGACAGCCCCCTTGGACTCACCGATACTGGTGACCCCGACGGAACCAAACCAAGGCCACAGACGTCACCATGAGAGCAGGGCATGAAGGGCCACAGAATTTGAGACATTTTTTTTATGCTGATCAGTGAGAATGAGGATGATTAAGATGATGCTACGGATTTCCATTTCGGTCTGAGACTACATGACAGGGCTGTACTCTACGCTTCCTTTCATAATATATCCTGGTGTCAACCAGGCCCGAGAGATACAGGCACCTGCAGTGTTGGTCATGAAATTTGAGCAACACTCTCAGAAACGCATCCATTAAGTGGATGAAACTCGACTGTGTGGTCCCAGTCTTTTCAACTGAGTCCGCAGCAAACTCAACTCTGGGTAGGAGCCGGTCGGGGCAGAAAAAACCCACATGACTCTGATGGGATTCGAATCCACGACCTCCCAGCCGGGAGTCCGCGACGCTAACCACTTCGCCACGGCGGCTGGTGTGCAGCGCTATTTTGGACTCTCTGCAGCCGAGCAATCTGTTCTGCGGGAAGCCCAGCATAAACAGAGTTGCAGTAGTCCAATCTTGACATCACCGTGGCACAGACTAGCCTGACAGCTACTTCCCTGGATATAAAGCGTCGGATGGAAGCAATACGTCTCAGCTCTAAAAAGGACGAGCAACAGACTACAGATATTTGATTCTGCATGGTCAGACACTGATCAATAGTAACACCAAGGTATTTGACAGAGTTATTGAAAGGCAATTCAGTACCATCAACAACCATTGACTCTTAACTCAACGAGTTTGAGGCAGGAGGAGGTTCCAACGGGCATGACATCAGTCTTTTCACAATTTAATTTAAGCTTATTACTTGTCATCCATTCCTGCACACTGCTGATACACCGAGACACCCAAGATTGAACAGAAACAAACTCATCAGGTGTGCCACTCTTAGAAAGCTCAGTGTCATCAGCATACTTGTGAAAATCACAATCATGGTCCGAGATAACATGCGACAAGGGCTGTGAGTACAATGTAAACAACACTGGGCCCAATACTGACCCCTGTGGTACTCCATACAAAAGAGGTGACAAAGTAGACCTTACACCACCCACAACCACTTCCTGCGACCTATCTGATGTATGATTCGAACCACTGGAGAACTATCCCATCAACACCAAAAGTGACCCTAAGCCTTTCAAGTAAAGTAGTGTGATCTAGCGTATCAAAGGCAGCACTCAGATCAAGCAAGGCTACAAGAGACACAAGTTTACTGTCGGATGTTGGTCTAACCTATCTGTGTGAAAAAACGGGTAAATAAAGACAACCAACATGCCAAAAATTCAAATAACATATCAGTGTCCCATTTATTTGCGTGATTTTCTTCAAACCGGTCTACGCAGGCTAGCTGATTACTACAGATTCTGATTCAACTTGTGATCAACAAGTCGAATGTAGCTATCATTCCCTTTGGCAAGCTCTAGGCAGAAAGGAAGCACTTCTTCACCCTTCACCTATCCCTTGACATCGTCTGCTGTTGGGGCACCCCTGATGATCTGGCCACCATTCTCCTCAATCCGTCCCTCTCCACCACCGCTTGCTGAGATTCTGCCAGGCTCATTCCAGTCCACTCTCGGATATTGTCCTCCCACCTCTTCTTTTGTCTTCCTCTATTGCGGCTTCCTCTGACTGTTCCTTGCAGGATTGTCTTTGCTGAACGGTACACATGTCTGTACCACTTCATTTTCCGCTTGTTGACAACTGTGAGCAGGTCTTCATGGGGTCCAATTGCTTGTTAAATTGTTCTACAGACTTCTTCATTTGTCACATGGTCTGTGTAATGGATGCCCTAGATCTTTCGGTAGCATCTCATTTCAGCTGCCAGAATTCTTCTTTGTAACTCTGCTGTGAGTGTCCAAGTTTCACATTCTCATCATATTTTCATGTTAAAGAAAGATTCATTAAAGTATTTTCTGAATAAATTTTCCTGTGAAATAAAGCTCCAAACATTATTTTTTTCATTTGAAAATTACCAAAGTGTTACCATTTTTTGTTTGACTTTTTCACTGAACTTTCTCAAACAACTGAATGAGAAGCACAAAAGCAAAAAAAAATTCAC
The DNA here is from genome assembly GCA_018398815.1 of Conus ventricosus. Lineage (NCBI taxonomy): Eukaryota > Metazoa > Mollusca > Gastropoda > Neogastropoda > Conidae > Conus > Conus ventricosus. Next base: position 57,154,004 of record CM031602.1, read on the forward strand.
GACAGAAAACACATTTCCATAGAATGCATACAAATCCAAAGCATCTCCAATTAAACTTTAACCCCTTGACTGCCGCTATTTTGTATCAGTTTTGTATTTCTGTGTGCCAGAGCTAAATTTGACTTTTTGCGGTAGGTTCACTAATTTGATCAGTGCTCATTTATTTGTTGAGATATCTCTTAGATTTTTTGGCATGTTTTCTTCTTATACCCAGGGCTATAATATCTGCAAATAATATTTGATTTTGTTCTTTCTGAGTATAATAAATAATCTTATAATTCAACTTTAAAAAAATATTTTGCAAGCATACAAAACCCCACAGCAGCAAAACAAAAAACATAACAAACCCAGCAAAAAGTGGTTTTAGTGTTTACTGAACACCTGTGTAAATATTTGGTAGTGAATTTACAATCCACAATTGTTGTTTTATATGATAAATTTATGCATTTCTGGGGTACAGTACAATCCAGGTATCAAAGGACACAATTTTGTTTTCTTAGGTAGGTTCACTGATATGCCCACTGCTCTTTCAATTCCTGACATATATCTTAGATACTTGGGAAATTTTCTTGTTATTTCCTTGGCTACAGCCAGATATCACAATAGTTTGATTTTGTTCGTAATGAGTAGACCAAAAATATACATATTGATGAATGCTTTGTTTGAAAAACAGACACTTTCAGAACATAAGCAAAACTATAGCACTAAAATAACAATGAAATACCACAAAAACTGGTGTTAGTATCCTTTGAACTTCAGGACAAACACCTGTATTCACAATAAAGCTTGACAATGCATAAAATGTTTAGCAACCCATATCATAGGGGGCACTCCAGCCCAGGAAAGAAGATGGGAATTGCACACTATCCACAGCATCAGTCTGCACATCTTGAAAGCCTCTTGGGAACAACCATTGTTTAGCAGAGATGAACTAACAATAACAACACTAAGTGTAACTTCCAATTATTCTGTCAGTTTTTTTTTCACACATGTGGTTTGGTTCACTCATGAACAAAGTGTGATTGATAAAAAGCCATCACCACAGAACGTAATAAATAAAACATTGCAAAACCAACCACACCAAAAAAAAGATACTGCTAAAGATGGGACTGAGCTACAAAAGGCCACACCACAGATGATGAAAGCACACTAACAACTGAAAAATACACCAGTGTCGCAGAGAATACACCACACCACAGAACCTATGGACAAAAGGATCAGGATCCCACACTACCGCCAGTAAATGCCCATTATAGTTAACTGACAAACATTTGGGTACACACACACACACACACACACACACACACACACACACACACACACACACACACAAGCACCATATTCAAAAGCAACACACACACACACACACTGACTGACTGAAACCAATTTATTGTCAGATTAACTCAAGGTTGTACTGACATTTAAGAAAACATTATGAACAGAATATGAACGTTTTTCATTCAAAGCAAAGAAGCATAATTAACACACAAAAATACGTGCGCGCACACACACACACACACACACACACACACACACACACACACACACACACACACACACTCACACGTATACACATACACACACATACACACGCACTTACATAAATACACAAATACACACATCTCAATACAAACACACCCATACCCTCACATATACTCAAACTTACACACTCGCACACACAGACATACACACGCCCACACACACACACACACCCGCGCGCCCACACACACGCACGCACGCACACACACACACACACACACACACACACACACACACACACACACACACACACACGCACACACACACACACACACACACACGCACGCACACACACACATTCATACTCGAGCACTCGTACACACATGCATTCACTCTCACAAACACACTCTTTCACGCACACATACACGCGCGCACGCACATACACACGTGAGCGTGGGGCTCACACACACACACACACACACACGCACACGCGCACGCGCGCGCGCGCACGCACGCACGCACAGAGAAAAAAAAAATTCTGCCAATTATATACAATCCCGTACACCTTTGCACCTCCCCCCTCCCCCCCCCCCCCTCCCGCAGCCAGGAGCGACGGGATCAAGAGAGATCGGAGCAGCAGAACGGACGACGTGAACAGGCTGGAGCTGGTCTCGGTACCACTTGTGTCGCGAATGAACTGGCCGTACCTAACACCGAATTGGATGAACATAGTACACAACACAGGAGGAACACATCAAGCCGATTCGAGATGATGATGACACGTCGCATATTCAGGATACGCTTCGGTGTTTGCGTTCCGATCTGTAGGAGTGAAACAGCAGGGGCCCAGAAATCCACCCGTCGGACATCGACACAAGTCTGGAGCAAGCTATAGACAAAATTATCGCTGGTTTTTGACACGGGAATGGTTAAGGGTTATGCCGTTACTCTTACAGAGCGACAGGTGCAGAGACGATTCCGAGATCCACACAGAAATCAAGCTTTTCGGAAGGTCGTGCTCCATCAAACGGATGACGTGGGTGTGCTGCTGTGTGAATCAGACGACACACACACACACACCAAACACACTGTAGACCCACACCATGCACAAGCACTGCTCTCTCTCTCTCTCTCTCTCTCTCTCTCTCACTCACTCACACACACACACACACACACACACACACACACACACACACACACACACACACACACACAAACACTGACTGACTGAAAACCATTTACTGTCATAGTGTTGTACTGACAACACACAAGCACACACACACACACAAGCACACACACACGCACGCACACACACACACACACACACACACACACACACACACACACACACACACACACACACACACACATCACAAAAACAACTCTTCTTCTTCTTCTTCCTAAAATACTGGTTCACTCAAAAACGAGTAGGTCACCAGCGCGCAACTCCATGAAATCCATGAACTTGAAATTGTCAATGTTCACCTTGATACCTGGATCACCTGTGAAAGAAAGGTCGAGATTTGGGCGATCAGCACTGGCCTCTGTCCATTCTGAAACAAGTTCAGACTGACGAGTGCCACACCCTCTTCATCTGCCACGCCCCCTCACACTGGACCCTCGCCGTTGTCCTAAACCCCCTCCCCTTCCTCGACCCTCCTCCAGACCTCTCACGAAAGGAGGGAGGGGACAGTCGACAAGATGGAATAGGCTCATCACTCTCCGATTCGGGCCCACTTGCGCCGGTATCGCTCGGTTTGAAGTCAGGGATCAGCTTCGTCATTAATACCAATCTCCGATAGCAAAGGGTGGTGTTGACTGTGATCGCTTTATTCCTCCTCTGAATCGCTTTGTTCCACTTCTCTGAAGTCTTCGTCATCGCTTTCACGGTCTCGGATAACTTCTTGAAGCACTTCAAGAACATTAGATCGTTTGAAAATGGCACGTGCCTGATCGAACTGCCTGCTCGACTCGCCATCTTAAACCGAGAATGACTCAGCCGAACCTTGCCGAAGTTATCGACCGAACGGACTCGAGCCAGTCAGTCAGCGACCCTCGAAAGGGAAGAAACCGTCCTTTAGGGTCCCTACAACCGTTTAAACAATTTTTTCTCCTTGCCTCCCTTCTTTAAATCGCCAAATTTTGATGATGAAATTATCCCGAACGCCGTTTGAGCAAGGGCACACAGCTTTCCCGAAACCATCACGAACGCCGTTCGTGCAAGGGCAGTCAATGGGTTAATGCATGTCACATTGAGCATGTAGAACTGCCAAATTCACAAAAAAGTGGAAAGTTTGTTTCTCCATTTAATGCAACTGGCAAGTGGCTGCTTGTTCTGTGAAGAGGGCAAACACTAAAAGATTTCAAAACTTGCCTATTTCACTGAACTGGCAGCCAATTCCATGCAATCGGCCGCTGACAAGTTAAATGAATGATTTTGCCCTTTATACTTGTACCCCCTCTTTGAAACTTTCCATCAAATTGCCTGACTCAATGGTAAACATGCTGTCTGGTTTCACTAACGAAAGGACAGGAATTTTTACTGTGTTAAGAGAATACATTCACTGCTAGAAGCTGCAGGAATGATAAAGTAATAAAGATAAAGCTAAACTTCTCTCTCCTTCTCTCTGTTCCTCTTCTCCACCTCACCCCCTCCCCTTTTTCCTCCTGTCTCCACAATGCATAAAGGGCTATATTTTGTTCTCCCTAGCAATGAATAAATTATCTTAATCTCTTTCTTTACAAATCTTAAATAAATGTTAGCGAACCGCCCAGAGAACGTGGACAAACGAGTCACAAGACAAAACACAACGCGTTTCGACCTCTTAGGTCTTCCTCGGGTGAGACATAAACGAATAAAACAACGAAAATTCACTTGGCTTTGATCGCTTCAGATCGCTTAGGGTTCAGCGCAAGGTTCCTTGTGTTTTGTCTTGTGACTCGTTTGTCCACGTTCTCTGGGCGGTTCGCTAACATTTATTTGTGGCTGATGCTTCTTGTTAGATCCCATGGCAATTGAGAACTGTTCTCTTTCGTCCTCCCCATCTTCCTTCACCCCTGATCAGCATGCTTTCTCTTTCACATTCTTCCCTTATGTCCCATAAGATCTTTTAAGATTTGTTTAGATTTCCGCCTGCAGTCGTCTCGCTTTGCAACTAGATCTCTTTCTTTAACTTTACCTTACTTTGAGTTGCTGTGCTGACATTAGTAAAGACTTTGCACTTTTCTTCTCTAGTTATCATCGCATAAGAATACAGAGAAATGTGTTATTTGATATAATGCTTAATAGGAATGTGTATATGGGAAATAAAACTAGCCATTAAAACCAGATCCCTGCAACATATCGCCAGACACCGAATGGAAACAGAGTTGATACCATGGATAGACACAATCTGAGTGTCGCAGGATATGCAGCCAACAAGTGACGAGCAGTGTCAGTCAGTCAAACCAGAGACAAATTTCAAACAAAAGAGACTGTCAAGGTCAATCATTTCAAAACTGCAAAGCTAAAACAGAGAACATTTCTTGATGAAAAAGTCATTGACAACTTGTACTAAAGCAGTTTCAATACTGTGACCCCATCTGTAGGCCAGCTGATATGGCTTAAATAAATTGTTAGACACTAAATGGTTAACAACAGAGACAGAACTACCTTCTCTGTGATTTTTCAAATATGTAACAAAAGTTGGTGTGAGGTTTACACAGGCTCTAACCATTTCAAGCGTCAAGTGTTGTGCATGCATGTACTGCATTAAAGATGAAGAATGAGCTGGGATGGTGAGGGTTGCGGTGACAGTAGGGGATGAGGTGGGCCAAATTCCTACCATTACCTACAGTAATATATAGCTCTGCTGCAACATGTTTACAACAAATGAAAACAAGATGCAAAGCATATAAACATACTCCCAGTTTATCTTGAATACACGTGAGATATTCCATAAAGAGGAAAAACCGTTTTGGGTAGTTACAGCCGTTAGTAACGGGTATAATGGTAAAATAAAACATCAGGCATCATATGTGACCCATAATGAACATACCAACAAATTTTCAGAAAGATCGGCCAAGTACTTTATGAGTGAGACCCCATAAAGAAGAAAAAACGTTACGGGCTGTTACAGTCATTAGTAACAGCTATAATGGTAAAATAAAACAAAGGACGTCATCTGTGACCCATAATGAACATACCTACAAATTTTCAGGAAGATCGGCAAAGTACTTTCTGAGATATTCCATAAAGAAGGAAACCATTATGGGCCGTTATAGCCATCAGTAATCGCTATAATGGTAATATAGAACACCGGGCATCATCCGTGACCCATAATGAACATACCTACAAATTTTCAGAAAGATTGGCAAAGTACTTTCTGAGATATTCCATAAAGAAGAAAAACTGTTATGGGCCGTTACAGCCATTAGTAACGGCTATAACGGCAAAATCAAACATGATGATGGCCGATGTTTACCAGAACAGCCACTACTAATAGCTATAATGGCTATAACGGCCCAAAACGGTTTTTCCTCTTTATGGAATATCTCGCACGTATTCAAGATAAACTGGGAGTAAGTTTATATGCTTTGCATCTTGTTGATTATTACATACTGTTTTTGACTCAATGAAAATTATTTGTGGAACAAAGTAACCTGTGCCATAAAATCTGTGGAAAGCATGACGTGTAGAAACAGTGTGTGTGTGTGTGTGTGTGTGTGTGTGTGTGTGTGTGTGTGTGTGTGTGTGTGTGTGTGTGTGTATGTGTGTGTGTGTGTGTGCTTGTGTGTGTGTGCTTGTGTGCTTATGTGTGTGTGTGTGTGTGTGTGTGTGTGGTGTGTGTGCATGTGTGTGTGTGTGTGTGTGTGTGTGTGTGTGTGTGCGCGTGTGTGTGTGCGTGTGTGCGTGCGTGTGTGTGCGCGTGCGTGTGTGCATGCTCAAACACACAGCCCCAGAACAACACACAAGAATTCTGGCATTAGGCAAGTCAATAACATACTTCATACATAATCATAAGATATTCCAAAGTATGATCTTCACTCACGAATATAAGCACTAGAGTATGAATACCTGCACATAATATAAAAACTAGTGCACAAATGTGTGTACACACACACACACAGAGCTCAGAATCGGATCGACCAAACACAATGTTTCACTCACCCCCCATCATCGGCATGGTAGCCGATAGATCCGTTGTCCCATCCAGGCTGTCGGTTGGGACTGTAGCGACGGTGACATACACCGATGGCAATGTAACGAGACGCCCCTTCATTGATGATCTCTTAAAACAACCACAACACAGAAACATCAGTGCCAGGACACAAAGCGAGACTGAAATCAGCTGGTGCAGTATTTAAAGGGTACATCACTTTGTCCATGGGAGGGAGGGAGGTGGAGTGGAAAGAGGAGCAGTTTTCTTTTTCTTTTCTTTTAAGAAATCTACAAATGCTTGAAAACTGCTTAGCAGATTGGAGGGGGGGAGTAACACCTGATCTTATCTTTTCATTTTTCTTTGCAAGTGGCCTTTACTCACTAAAAGGGCAGCTGTTGTTCAACAGCATTAATGGAGGATGACTGCCAACCCACTCAGTGCTCAGTGTCTACAATTACAATGGCACATATATTTCACCACCAGGCTGTAACAATTTAGGTGGTAGTTGTGGTGGTGGCTTTTTTTTCCTGTTAAAATACCACTTTTGTGGCACTTTCAGATTTTCTTTTAGGATATTGGGGGTGGGGTGGAGGGTGGAGGGTAGGGAGTGGGCTGGCTGATAGTGTAAGTTTCATGTTACATAACCACTGGACCCCTCCTCCCTTCATCCCAACCCTGCCCTTCATCAAGAACAAAACATTCAACGGTACCAGGAAGAGACTGAGAAAGTAAACATGAAAAGTTGCTTTTTCTGATAGTGACACTCTGAAATCAGATACAGCTATTTGTGCTGGAACATGAAGAATATGGCACATACAAATGTGTGAATGTAATAAAAGCTGAATAAAACAGACATAATTTGCATGGGTTGCACATAATTGCTAAATTTAGCGTAAAATGAGCCAAAACATGAATAATAAAAAAAGAGAGTTCAAAACACAACTTGTTTAATACATAACAAAAACCAGACAAGCAAACGTTTAACAAATTCACCAAATATGTTGGTCAGAACTGTGTCCAATGCTCTGGTCACTTGATATGTGGTAGTACTTCAGACAACAGACATCTCACTTGATATGTGGTAGTACTTCAGACAACAGACATCTCACTTGATATGTGGTAGTACTTCAGACAACAGACATCTCACTTGATATGTGGTAGTACTTCAGACAACTCACTTGATATGTGGTAGTACTTCAGACAACAGACATCTCACTTGATATGTGGTAGTACTTCAGACAACAGACATCTCACTTGATATGTGGTAGTACTTCAGACAACAGACATATCTCACTTGACAAACAACAGCATGATTCTGAAGCTGACTGCAATCTGAGGAGTATTGTTTGGTGCATTTTTCATGTCTCTTGTTTGTGACACCTGAAGAGTATTGTTTGGTGCATTTTTCATGTCTCTTGTTTGTGACACCTGAGGAGTATTGTTTGGTGCATTTTTCATGTCTCTTGTTTGTGACACCTGAGGAGTATTGTTTGGTGCATTTTTCATGTCTCTTGTTTGTGACACCTGAGGAGTATTGTTTGGTGCATTTTTCATGTCTCTTGTTTGTGACACCTGAGGAGTATTGTTTGGTGCATTTTTCATGTCTCTTGTTTGTGACATCTGAGGAGTATTGTTTGGTGCATTTTTCATGTCTCTTGTTTGTGACATCTGAGGAGTACTGTTTGGTGCATTTTTCATGTCTCTTGTTTGTGACATCTGAGGAGTATTGTTTGGTGCATTTTTCATGTCTCTTGTTTGTGACATCTGAGGAGTATTGTTTGGTGCATTTTTCATGTCTCTTGTTTGTGACATCTGAGGAGTACTGTTTGGTGCATTTTTCATGTCTCTTGTTTGTGACATCTGAGGAGTATTGTTTGGTGCATTTTTCATGTCTCTTGTTTGTGACATCTGACCACCACTCATTTGTCAACCATTCATGAGTATGTTCCGTATTATGTGTTAAATAAGCATTACCTTGCTCCTTGCTACGTGCGTTTACTTGTATTTTACTTTGTCTTCAGGAACATTTCAATCCATTCCATTTTTCTTACTTACAAACGGTTAAAGCCATGGCAAAACTGAAATCAGCAACTCCCTTGAAACTGAATCACATGCTGCCTCAGAATGGCAGAAGGATAAAATGACCATGAACATGAAACCCAACTCACAAATTCAAGTGCTAATGAGATCTGCAATACCCATTGCTCACAAAGATGTCACATAACACATGACAACACACACTTATATATACCTACCCCATGCATATACAAGTATTTTCGCCAATTTCAAGTGCACACTAAATACAACATCAACATACTATCATGGGCCATCACTCACCAAAGGAGAACCTGTTGCATTCCCTTGTGAGAGGCCGTTCCCCTACAAACTGTGACACAGGAACGCTAGTGGAGGCACTGGTATAGCTGCACACACACACGCACACTTTTCTTACTGAATCTTTAGCATCACAGTAAAACATGTCTTAAGAGTTTGGAAGCTAGAAGGCATTTAGAATACATGGACCTGGTAGGTTGGCAGGTAAATGAGCCGAAGGAAGGCAGGTTGGAGGTAGATGCTAGATATGTCAGGTTGACAGGCAAATATGTTCATTGCTGGATATATTGAAAACAGATTGTTAATCAGAATAACTTAACTTTGCACTCTTTAAAATTCCATCACTAATCTTTTTTTTTTAAATGTGGTAATAATATGCAATTATCACAGAATGTTTACATTGACCTCAGGCCATACACTGGGAAGAATGAAAGCAATGTTCCCTAAGTTATATAAACATGTTTAATGTTTGACCTTCACATATCACATTTCTGCATTTTCCAATTACTGCCTTTGTTCCACACCTTCTTTGGGGAAAGTGTGAACCCTTCCCTGTTTCAAAACAACATGATCAGAGCAAGCAAAGCTACACTGTTTCTAGGAAAAATAACTGCTTGTAGCTAAATGGTCAAGCAAACAGCCTCTGTAGTTTCCCCTGGACTAAAGATTATATGTGCATAAAAAACATGTTGTCTTCTGCCAGTGTTTGAGCTTTAACAATGGCAGTGTGTAACCAACACACCCAAGCTCAGCTTAGGTACAAAGTAAATACACTGTCTTGGCCTGAAAATCATCATTATTAATTCTCTAATGCTTGTTTTCTCTTCTATACCTCACACTCCACTCACCACAGAATGCTGGTGTCATGCCAGATTCGGCACTCACGGCAGAAAATGGTGTGATACACTGGCTTAATCTCCAGCTGGGCCTCTTCCTCCTCTTCCTCTTCCTGACCTCGGCTCAACTGCAATCACACCCCAGCTAACTTTTAATACATCACTCTGCTAGGATTTGCAGCTTCTAAACACATGCTTACAAGAAGGAAAAAAAAGCCCAATGCAAACTGACTACACAACACTGGAAAGGGACAGTTGTCTAATTTTTCAAGTTCTCATAGAAATGTTTTTCAAGGCACAATATTGACTACATTGTTACAGAGTTGAATCTAAAGTAAATGGACATATATGATTACCTAACAATTCAGGTAGCCACACTCCATCTGTGAAGAAATCCATATTGTAGAACATACCATGACTGAAGGCAATGTTTTCAGACATTGCTTCCTAAAACCACCATCCAATGTGGGCTTCAAGGTCCACGTAGTGTTCAGACTGATGTCAGGATCTTCACAGTGAAGAAAATGGTCAGTCATAAACATCAACAACCAAAAAATAGATGTGAACTTCTATAATACAGGGTATCTGGAGACATGTTAACTAGTAGCAAAATTCTGTGGTCTTCCAATTCAATCACAAAACCTTAGATTCGTTTTATGGCTTGATTTGATATGATGTATGGTGAATTTCTTTTGTGAAATAAAACATATATACATACAACACTGTGTGTGTGCACTTTGCTTTTTTTTCCCTTCCCTTGAGTGACACATACTCAACCCACATCACTCCAAAACAAACAAGTTTTCTCCTTTTCCTTGTTGTGGACACATCTCTCTCCCAGTTCAAGCTCTTGAACATGGTTCAGCAGAAACGTCCCCCCTGAGTTGGCCTATATTTCTGTTTTCCAGACTGCGCTTTCCCAGTCAAAAAATTTGAGAGAACTTCTGCGCTTTGCATCTTCTTTTGAGTTTCCTTTATTGCAAGGCTCCTTGGTGAAACAGAAGACTGGTGTTTCCTCTCCACCGGTTGTCAGAGTTTCTCATTCCTGTCAACGAGTGGTTTCTTCGCTGGACTGGCATGGAACCTGTGTCTTCTGCACTGGCTGCTTTCCCTCTGCCCATTGCAGTTCATGCGAAAGTTGGCCATCGTTAACATGACACTCAGTGTTTTCTCTTCAGTGCGACGTCACCCAGTTTTGGCAAGCATGGCAACCAATGCTCCTTACCCCGTGGCTTCAGTCATGGTTCCGGGTGTGGCAGACAGGCCAGCGTCTCCACCCACCATGCTCTCCTACCCTATCCCTGAGCAAGCAGTTTTGGAAGAACAGCTGTCTTCTTTTCCTCCGTGCCGGCCTCAGAGGAAGAGGACCAATGTGAGTCACACAGGCTTGGGACACAACCTGACTGGCATCACTCCAAGGGGGGTCACTTGTGCAAGCGGGCGATCCCCGGGTAACGTGAGCAAGGAGGACAGGTTGCATTCAGACCAATTTTGAGGCATGCAAGGTATGTATGAGTGCGAGCGGGAGTCGGACAAGCATGATGATTTTGATGAAAACATTGATGATTGTTTTGATGAGGACATTTCTCCTTCTTCCGAATTCACTCTCACGTGAGCTGCTATTATTAAGGCTTGATCAGTTTTTGCCAGAACCATTTCTGAAAATTATTTTGATTCTCCTTCCCCTGTCACTCAGAAGACTAGGCTCTGTTCCCATTTTTGAGGAAATTGGTTCTGAACATTCTGATTCTGTTCCTAGACTTTCTAAAAAGAGAGGGCAGTATCGTGAGTTCATGAATACAGCTCTTCTCAACTCCCATTTCGCTTGTTCTCGTGTTGTTGGCGGTTGGAGTTTTCATCTGGAAAACATTCCAGTTATCAAGAAACACGATCTTCTTTTCAGACGGAACATTCTAATCTCGATGCCTGTTACCTGCTGATTCTGGTTCCATCTAATGTGGACAAGTTTCTGACGTTCGTTTTTATCCATCTGTGCTATGAGCTCGATTCAGTATGGTGATTTAGATATGGGAGCTGACAGTTGTCTTGATGATGTTCAACTCTGATATTTATACAGGAATTTACAAGAATAAAGGTCTTCTTTTGTAACCAACTCCGATGGATTTTTGTTCATGGCAAACATATACATTTGAAGGGACAAACTATCGTCTCGTTTCAAATTCTGTGGACGGCTAATGTTGTACATGGCCTCTCACTGGAATTTCTCCCAGTAAGGACCTTAATTATAACCTTGTAAATTTCTACCAGTTTTCTTCTCCTGCTGAATATTCTTCTCTTTTGTTTTCCTTTTTTCATGGTCATGATTTTGTTTGCATGAATAATAATTTACGATTTCAGAAACTGAGGAAAGAGCATGCAGTTTTATCCTTTGTTGATAAAAAACGGTCATACACACAAAACTCCACTGCCTGCCTATACAGGCAGTGTCCGCAGGAGTATCAGCATGTGCATGCAGAAAGAAAGAAAAGAAAGAATCCTTTGTTGAGACTTCTTACTGGTGCCCTTTCACCGTTTGGGAATTCCCCTTCCGCGATCTCCTGGAGTTTTGTGGGAAAACTGAAAATAAAAGAGAAGAAGAAAAAAAAAGGACCTCAACGATTTCCTTTTTGCTCCCCTATTGATGATTATTACAATTGGACCGGTTCCGGACACTGAAACCCATTCATGTCTGCATCCCCTCAGTTACAGCCGGCCTCCTTTTTCTGGAAGGTGCCTTAGGGTGAGCACTCTTCTGTGTTCATCAGTTTCATAGTCTTCTTTTCTTTTGTGCCAGGGATTTGAACTAGTGCAAAGTGAGACGACTGCAGGCGGAAATCTAAACAAATCTTAAATAAATGTTAGCGAACCGCCAAGAGAAACGTGGACAAACAAGACACAAGACAAAACACGACGCTTTTCGACCTCTTAGGTCTTCTTCAGGCAAGACACAAACAAAAAAAGAGGAATGCTAATCCCACGTCTCTCTCGTTCATAGTTGGTGATGGTTCCAATCTCTCTCCCCATTCAGAATATCTACTGATTCAGCCACGGACATGGAGATGGCATGCCAATCCCACGTCTCTTTCTCAGTCTTATGTCTTGCAATGCCTCTCTGAACAAAGATGTTTCCACCCTTCATGTGTGGAGAAGATCATGGATGGCCAAAGACAATCCACTTTGAAGGTGTATGACAATAAGTGGACTTTTTTTTTTCCAAATGGTGCTTACAGTCTGGTGTCTCTCCAGCAGAGGTTGCGATCGAGGACATCGCCCATTTTATAGAAGATCTACGGATATCTTGATGGAAAGCCAGTACTCTGAGGAGTTCTAGATCTGCTAATCGCAAAGATCTTTCATCTTATGGGCAGAGACATTGACAAAGCCACGATCCCTTTTTGTCCAAAGTGATTTCTTTCCCTACATTAGAGTCCCCTAGACAAAGCTGGTGTCCTAAATGGAGCCTTCCCTTAGTTCTGGTGTATCTGGCCTCTGGGCACTATGTGCCTATCACTGAATGCTCTGTCGGGAATCTCACTCTGAAAATTTGCTTTTTGATCACCCTGCCTTCTGCATGCAGGGTCAGTGAGATTCATGCCCTCTTCAGGGCCCCACGGTCCCTGCGATGGCATACTGATGGCTTGGTATGCCTGTTCACATGTCCTACTCTCCAAGCCAAAACCTCCAACACCAAGAAGTGCCGCTGATAATTAACCTGCCATTGCTGGTCCCTTCTTCATCTGGTATCACTCCTGGACGTCTGAAGGTGGAGCAGGTTAACTGTCCTGTCAGAGCGCTGAAGGTCTGTCATCAGAGGACAGAGTCAGACTCCCATGATTTGCGCCAATGGCCTGGGAAACTTGGTGCCGATGTAAGGCCCCCAGACGATAATCTCCTGGCTTAGACAGGTCATCCAGCAGGTTTACGTCTTTGGACAGAAACCTCTTCTCCCAGAGAGGATATCAGGGCACATGAAGTCCGGGCTCTATCTGCCAGTCTTGACCTCAGGTGGAATATTGCGGTTACTGACATATTTCATTCAGTAGACTGGACATGGAGGCTCTGGGCAGTTTGGGCAGAGCAGTTGTGGCAGGCAAGGCCACCTTCCCCAAGTAACCTTCTCATTTTTGGCTGTACAAGTTGTACCAAAAAAAAAAAAAAGAAGGAAAACAGTCAAAAGGAACAATGATGAAAGGCATGTTTTTCACTTGTATAAAGTCAAGAGATCCTCAGTTTTGGAACCTGCCAAAGTTCACTGAGACAACTGTAACCTTGGGCTTTGGGGCCTGTGACATAGGAGAGACATTCACAATTATTGTTTATAGCCATGATTCTTCTTCTTCGTCTGCGTACGCAGGCTAATACTCCCTCGGACACTCGCTGTAAAGACAGGCAAGAATTCATCCCATCTACCTAACAAATGGAGTGGAATTTTGTGTGTATTACTGTTTCTTTTAATCCTGCTATTAAGGCAGCCATACTCCAACTTCAGGGCAGGTGCATGCTATGTATAACGTGTCATCCATACCAACGGCCAGACTGGCCTTCTCTTCCAAAAGTTGGTGATGGAATTTTATGTGTGTGCAAGATGTTATGCGTGCGTTCACACACAGAACCTCGATTTACAGTCTCATTCGAAGGACTGTATGGGAAATGGAATCAGAACCAATGTTAACTCCAAGGGAAAAATCCCCCTGTACTGAAACAGCCCCCGCTGAGATTTGAACCCGCAACCTACCAAAATTACAAGTCCAATACTCTACCACTGGGCTATTTCGGCCCCCCTAAAGCCATGATTCGAGTACATCAGCCCACTCAGGACTTCCTCCAGCAGAACCCCATCATTCGGCAAGAAGGCCATCAAGAGTGACATTTGTGTGTGCAGTTTTAGTAGTGCCTGGTTAGTCTTTAATTCTTGTCGCCTTACAAAAAAGATGGAGTTGGGCTTTCAAAAAAAGAACAAAAAAGTGAAGTTTAAAGAAATATTTACAAGCCCACTTACTTAACTTTTTGGCAACAAATTGATCTGGCCCTGGTTACTGCACTGACTTGAAGTTATTATGAAGGCACATTGGTCAACTAATTTTGAGCTACATTTTGCGTCTGAGCTTGAACAATTACTAACCTACTAGACATTGTTTGGGAACCTGTCTGTGCTTGGTTGTTTCAAGGGTTTTTTCTCCTTTTTCTGATCCTGATTCATTTTAGCTTTAATTGTTCATTGCACACCAACCCTCAACTGGGACTGCCATCCCGCCATTGGTCTACAACTCCCTAGTTCGGTCGCATGACATGAACTCGACTCATGGACGTGCGCACCGAACACAGCTCACCCTGTCAGTCGAACAGTGCTGATGAAGGCTACCAGATGGTAGCTGAAAACTTCACTTTCGTCAGTCATTCTTGAGAGTCCAGGTATGAATGTTTAATCATGTCATCACCTCAAGAGTTAAAACTACCTCTTCCTCTTCTACGCGATTATGACCGGATAGTCATACAAACTTTTCGTGAACTGGAAAGGGAGAACAAACTATTGGCAAGATACCGGAACCATCTTCATTTTTCCTTGCACTGCAAACATCACAAAGTGCTACCGACAAGTTTGACCATTAAAACGTCAATAAAAGGCCCTGCAGCACAAAACATCATCTAAAGAGCTCAAGCTGCACTAGCAAACCTCGGAACAGGCCAGATTACTGCCAAGATCGCATGGGGGACTTTGACCAGAAGTCATTGTCCTCTTTCCATCACCCCCCCCCCCCCCCCCATTACTGAGGAATCTACATAGATGACACTATGGCTCTGCTGAAGAAAGAAGTGGTAGAGGATTTCTCAAGCCATTTGAACAACCAGCACCCTGCCATCAAATTCACCAGTGAGGTGGAGGAAAACGGCAGTATGACTCCCTATCCTTCAAAGTGTGCCAAAAGCCTACACACACACATCAGTTCCTCCAGTCTGACAGCCATCAACCATGGGAAAACTAACTGGGGGTGATCAAGACTCTTCGTCACCGAGCAAACACCGTCTGTTCCACACAGACTCTCCACCACCTCCAAGAAGTGGAGGAACTCCACCACCTCCAAGAAGTGCTCAGCGTCTCAGGGTACCATAAGTGGGCCTGGGACACTCCAGGGGGCAAGAAGATCTCTCCCACCCCTCAACCAACAACCCAAGTCCCCGCCTTGGACAAGTCACCATCCCCTATGTCCGAGGTGTCACAGAAGCCCTTTCACGTAAGTTCAGGAAAAACAGTGTAGGGGTACATGCTAAGCCATACAACACCATCAGGAGCAAGCTTGTGGCCCCGAAAGACAAAATAGACAAACTGGACCAATCAGGGGCAATCTACCAAACCCAGTGCGGTGAATGTGATCAGTTGTATGTGGGTGAAACAGAAAGAAAACTGAGGTTCTGCGTCAAAGAACACAAGAGGGACTCCTCCCTGGTAGGGGAACACATGATCAACAGCGGACATATGTTCTCCAACGACATCAACGTCCTGGACCGGAAGGCCAGATGGTTCCAAAGAGGGGTGAAGGAGGCCATTTACATCATGGCCACCACACCAACCCACAACGGGACCAGGGAGACACATCCCGCCATCGGTCTACAACTCCCTAACTTGGTCGCATGATGTGAGCTCGACCCACGGATGTGCGCACCGAACACAGTTCACCCTGTCAGTCAAACAGAGCTGATGAAGTCTGCTGGATGGTAGCCGAAAGCTCTGCTTTTGTCCGTCTTTCTTGAGAGTCCAGGTAAGAACGTTTAATCTTGTTCATTGCATAAGAGAGAGCGTGAACAATCCAAACTCCAGGAATCTTCATTTAAAGCTATTTAGGTTCTGGTGCCTAGCTCTGGAACGAGTTTGCAGGCAGCCTTGAACTTGAGTTTGAACTTCTGGCGCCCATGTGGGATCCCACCATCCTTTTTGATATTCTGGCATTTGTCTGGACAGGTAAGCATGAAGAAAAGGATTTTTTTTATTACTGAAAGTAGTTTTATGATACACTTACCTGTTCAAACAGGCAGAACTCCCTCCCTCCTCTCCGCAATTGAGAAAAAGGATTGGGAGTGAAGGGAGTTGACTATGTGTCACTAAAGGGAGACCACTCATTTATTCCTGTAGGCTGAGTAGATGATTTTTTTGCTTTGGGGAAGGAGGGGGGTTGGGGAGTAATCCTGATGTTCCACATAGCAGGAGAAAAGGTGTTCATTTGGACAGGTAAGTATATCATAAAACTACTTTTAGTTGGAAAAATCCTATTATTCTTCAACCACTGTTGCACATAATTCTTTTAAATTTTGAAAAGTATGTGAAGAGCTAGACCAGATCAGTAACAAGCTTGTATTCTGACAGAAACTGCCATTGTTGAGTTCGTTTAAGTCACTGTAACTCCAACATTTGATGATCAATATTTTCTGCAGTTCTTTTTTCTCTGTGATGAGTGTACACTATGCTGCTAACATAATGAGCAAAACATTTTTCATGGCAAAAGATCTATAAAGAAACCATACTTAGCTGATTGATCATTTCCCATGTCTCATAGTCATTTCCCAGGATCAATGAGGTCCATACATACAAACTATATTGAAAAAAAAAATTGTTATTACAAAAAAAAATCACAATCTAGCCATGAGACATGTTTTGTTCCATTTTTTGTTGTAATTTCTGGAAACCAGCACCCAAATATCACAAGTTTCAAAATGGAGTGACTGAGGGCGGAGAATGAAGCAAAATTTAGAAAGAGAGGGTGTTAGTTACCGCCAAGGACATTGACAAACAAAGCACAGGACAAGACACAGAAAGAGAGGGGGTTAGTTACCGCCAAGGACATTGACAAAGCACAGGACAAGACACAGAAAGAGAGGGGGTTAGTTACCGCCAAGGACATTGACAAAGCACAGGACAAGACACAATGCATTTCGACCTCTTGGGTCTTCTTCAGGCAAAAAAAGCAGATCACATTTAACATTTAGGACAGTACAAACAAAGAACGAAGAGTGACTTATCTGTCCATGTGTTCATAAAAAAATGGCCGCCAGACGGAAACGACAAAGGGGATTATGGGAGAGGAAAAGGAGGAGGGGTGGGTGGGGGGAGGGGTGGGAGTGAAATGATGGAACGATGTCCTGTGCTTTCTTTGTCAATGTCCTTGGCAGTAACTAACCCCCCTCTTTCTAAATTTTTGCTTCAAATATCACAAATTGATCTTGTGCCTTAGAAAACTGATATGGCAGTTTGGTTAATGTTATATCAAAAAGCTATGACAGTTAAAAGGTTAATGTGAAAGGTGCAGACATAAATACTGTAACTACCATAAAAAGTCTGTGATCGGACACACAACCTGCCATCAAAATCTGGATCAAAACTGACTATTGTCCAAAAAAGTTAGCAGCAGCCCTGGAAGAGCAAAAGCCAGACCTTACCTTGAGTGATTCTAGTTTGACTGTGACAGTGTCCCCCTGTTTGAAAGTCTTGTTCCCAAAACTGGCCTGTTTGTTGTATTGTCCCAGGCGATCGTAATTGGGGATCTCCACGGCTGGCCCCGGGTACACCTGAATATAGGACTCTGACCCTCCTTCCCTACAGAATAAAGCAACATTAAATTTCGACAGGGCAAACCCACCTGTAACTGAATACTGAAAAAAAACAACAACAGGAAAACACAACATCTTAGAAGAAAAAAAAATTGTACTCACCTTTTCCATGGCCCAAAGTACAATTTGGGTGTAAAGGTGGGGGAATGTGTACATTAAGTGTTCAAATCGAAACAGATGACAATTTCTTTAACCCGAAGAGTGCCTTTAAGCCGTCAGCTGACACCGAAGTAAAAATGCTTTCCCAGTGCCTATGGGCCATCCACTGACGTCATGCATTTTTCTTGAATTTTGATTCGTTACTATTTCTATTAACGGACTTAAATATAGTGTGCGTAGTAAGCCTTATATGTCTGTAGTATTAAAATGATATGCAAATGACCACACGTGATGGGAAAGACCATTTATTCTCATCACTGACTGGATGACCAGCCAGCACTTCGTCTTGCTTGCAAAGATGGCGGCGCAATGACCAAATCAACGTATTTACACAGCTGAGCAGGCTCTGCTAATCATTTTTGACAAAGACAATAATCTTTTATTCAACGCTCAAGCATGAAGGTGAGATGATGACAGTGATGGAATTGCCGACCATATTCGTCAGTTATTGAGTCGGGCTGTGTGACCTCAGTGTGTGTTCAGCTGACGGCTTGCCAGCGTCGAATGAGCGAGTCTAGTGTGTACTCTGCACTGTGTGCCAGTGGCCAGTGATGTGATAGTCAGCGCAAGAGGGGAGCGTGGCCTGCTCGCGGCGTGACACGGGGAAGAGGGAAAGGTAGGGGAAGAGGAGTGAAAGAGAGGGTTGAAGTCCAGCAAGGGGGCGTGGTGGGGGGAGGGGGACATGGTCATGGACTGACCTGTCTGCATAGAGTGTGAGCATCTTGATGACTTCTAAACTGTTTTACTTTCATTTACAGGTGTAGTGTGACAATACAAACTTTATTTTCAACTTTTTTGCTTTGTTTCTTTTTTGGATGTGAAGCTGTAGTGGTAAATACATACGTTTTTGATCGTGCAAAAAAATCTATCCAAATCTAAATGCTTGATTATTTAGCGTTGCAGACTCCCAGCTGGGAGGTCGTGGGTTCGAATCCCATCAGAGGCATGTCGGTTTTTCTGCCCCGACCGGCTCCTACCCAGAGTTGAGTTTGCTGCGGACTCAGTTGGGAAGACTGGGACCACACAGTCGAGTTTCATCCACTTAATGGATGCGTTTCTGAGAGTGTTGCTCAAATTTCCTGACCAACACTGTAGGTGCCTGTATCTCTCGGGCCTGGTTGACACCGGGATATATTATGAAAGGAAGTGTAGAGTACAGCCCTGTCATGTAGTCTCAGACCGAAATGGAAATCCGTAGCATCATCTTAATCATCCTCATTCTCATCGATCAGCATTAAAAAAAAAAAGTCTCAAATTCTGTGGCCCTTCATGCCTTGCTCTCATGGTGACCTCAATTTCGATGTCCTCTCCACGTCTGTGGCCTTGGTTTGGTTCCGTCGGGGTCACCGGTATCGGCGAGTCCATGGGGGCTGTTGTTGGACGGATGTGGTGGCGCCCTCTGGAGGGAGAGCTCACTCACGCCGGCTCCGCGACTAAGCAATTATTGTCGTCAGTAGGGGGCTTAGTAGGTGGTGTCCTGCGTATGTTAGATCAGAACAGGTGCCACTGAACACCACCGAAGTGACTCGGCAGCAGTGCAGTGTCTCCTCCGGTGGGTTGCCTCTTAACGACTTGACATTGACTGCTCCCTGTGGATTGCCGTTGCCGGGGCTGCGGCGGGGCCGACCGGGCTGTGGATGTGAACGGGGTATCGGAATGAGCGGCTTGGGTGCACTGCCTCTGAGGTGGCACAGAGGTTGGGACAGCAAAAAAAAAAAAAAAAAAAAAAATGCTTAAATATTTTTTTATTATCAAAATCAAAACAAAAGAAGCCCAGATTCAAAATCTTCATTCAATTTCCTTCAAAATCATATACATTTCATTTTTATATCTTTTGTAGTTTCTGAGCTAGAATTTTTTGTTAATTATTAACCTTTACCAGCCGAGTCGTCCAATAGTGGACGACAGGATTTCTCTCCCTTGAGCCGAGTCGTCCAAGTCCGGACGACGGAAAGACAGCTCACAGTCGGCCGTGTCGTCCACAGTCGGACGACGGGAACATAAAATATTCCTACACTTTCCATGAAATGGTCCAAGGGAAATAACCTCTGTAACCAGTCTTGGGATGTTGGAACGAGTTGTCGACCATACTTTCAGTGGCCTATTGTGAACTTGGCTGACCTCACGAGCTTTGGAACAAAGAACTGAGAGTACGATCACGCCGCGCGCGGCACGTTTCCTGTGTCGGAAAAAATTTCGGTCAGACAGAGGGGTGGTAACAATTTCTCGTGCAATGAAGTGCTTGAAATCGTATTACAAAGTGGATCTGGTGATGATTGGAGTTGAGTGTTTGTTCTTTCCTGTGACACCTAACACAAGACCGTCAGTTGTTGTAGAGCTACCGTAAAAATAAATTAAAAAGTGGCCAAATCTGTGCGTCGGCAGGGACTGCGCGCTGTGCGCGGCGCACGGCGCCAGGGAATGAGCACTGTGCGCCGTGCTCGGCTGGATAGTATTAACCCCAAATCATTAGATTTCCCTGGCACTGGGAAAGCCTTTGCAACATTTTCAGGCAGTGAACGGGTTAAACAAAGAAAAAAATGAATTTTTATATTGCTAATTCTAAGATTGGAAGCTATGAAATGTTTACACAAATAACATGTTACAAAATTATCACCTTTTCATTAAAGATTAATTTTGTATGCCATGCTCACCAAATAAATTAAAAACTGCTCCACAAAATGCCAAGCAAAACAACAGTTCACAAAATGCCAAACAAAATATCAATACAAAATTAAATAAATCATGGTAATAATTGTAATAGCAGTAATAATAATGATAATGATAATGATAATAACAACAACAATAATATAGTAATAGTAGTAATACCAATGATAATCATATAAAATTGAGTAAAACAATAAATCCTGCTTCACTACTACCAAGCAAACTAATAAAATAAACATAAAGAAACAAAATATAGTAGTAGTAGTAGTAGGCAAACTTCAGTCATAGGTGACCATGGACAGAGTATATCTGACCTAAGATTAGCTATCTGTCTGGGCTGTTTGCTCGACCTGAGCAGCGTAGCCTGTGGCTATAGAGACCGATGCGAGAGTGGCAGTCTCTGTTGCAGCATCACATCTTTATGCTGATACTGGTTTGTTGGCTGTCATCTCCTTTCTGCAGGTTTGTTTTTTCTGCTGCAGCAGCTGTCGTTTGTCTTCCCCAATCTGCAGGTGTTTCTTGAGAGTGCTTTTCCAGCTGTTGCAGTCTGCAGGTCCTCCCAGGCCTCAGTGCTGATCTCAAGCGCCTTCATGTCTCTTTTGCAAATGTCTTTGTATCTCAGCTGTGGATGGCCAATGCTTCACTGCCCTCCATAGAGGACCTCTTTTGGGATGCGACCATCCTCCATGTGGCCAAGCCAACGCTGTTTCAGCATGGCATACATGGTAGGGAGGCCAGCGCGAGACAGAACTTCCGTATTGGTCACCCTGTCTGCCAGGAGATGCTGATTATATGCCGGACGCTTCTGAGGTGGAAGGAATTGGGTCTTTTCTCCTGGCGAGCATGTGTGGTCCATGTCTCACCGCCATACAGCAAGGTGCTGAGAATGCAGGTGTGATACAAAGTAACATAATGAACATAAAGAAACAACAATAACAGCATATTCATAATTACTGATTAAACTAATGTTAAAAAATTAATAAACTCCAGTTGAAAAACTACACAGAAAGGAAATTCACACTTACGTCTTCTGTAAGCAAATTGGTGTCACTAATGTGTCGAAGTTGGTGCAGGACACCTCATCGAATGTGGTGGAATTGAGTGGCACCACTCGCTGATTTCTCACTGATTCATTGCTTGACACCTCACAGCAAGGTCGAAGGAAAGTGCGTATGGTCTGAACACAAAATCAGCTCATTTAAAACTTAATCTATGAGCAGATTACAGGGCATTATGGCATTTTTTAATTCTCAAACTTACCTGATCAAAATAGAGCTCTTAACCTACACAGCATGGAAAAATCCTTACTATAATACCAAAAAAAGGGAGCTAAACTGTCCACCTTTCATGCTCCTGTTGAGATATTGCCCATTCTCATGCCATGCTGACTCTCTGCTCAGTCTCTCTCTCTGCAACAGCACACACACTCACATTCTACACACACACACTCTGGAACACATTTGTCACATCTGAGGGTCTCTCCCTCCTTCCGTGCGACAGGGCAACTCAGTCAACCCATTCATGAAGAGCCTTTCCATGGCTGCAGCAACGCTGCTGTACTCCGTGGACAAGCCACGCCTCTGTTTCGGTTCAACTATGGAAAAATTCCCTATGGTCTAAGAGATGCAGCTGCCCTAAATATTCAGAACTGGGTTCTAGCCACTGGAATGGTAAGTTTGCATGCACTAGTGATGACCTTCCGACACCAGAGTAATCTGAACAAAGAGACCCATTTGGCACTGGGAGTTTCTGCAAAAGGCACGTGTGGAATTTCTTGCCACGTCAACATGTCGGACAGAAGAAGAAACGTGGTACTACATGAGGTGTTAGAACTGGTTCAGCAAAGTGCTTCAGAGGATGAGGGGGGTAAAGATGTCCAAGTCAGTCGAAAAGAATCTGAGCTTGATTTCTTTGCTCTGTGTATTTAAGTTTTATATGTCATATTGTCTGAAGCTGAAACAGTGAAAAGTGTATACAGTGTGCAATGATTTATTTTCATTTTTTAAATACTTTTTTCACTTGGATTACTACATATTAAATACATCAGGCTTCCTCAGCATCTATTCAAAGTAAGAGCAAAATTTTATGCCCCTTTTCTTCCTCATTTGCTGTTGTCATACTAGCCAAACAAACGTAAACAAGATTGTGCTCTCCTATGTTTCAGTTATGTTATTTCTGTATCTGTTGCCGTTTTACTCAAAATATAAGTCTATGCAATCTACAGGGAGCAGTCAATGTCAAGTCGTCGTCTAGAGGCAACCCACTGGAGGAAACACTGCACTGCTGCCGAGTCACTTCGGTGGTGTTCAGTGGCGCCTGTTATGATCTAACATACGCAGGACACCACCTACTATGCCCCCTACTGACGACAATAATTGCTTAGTCGCGGAGCTGGCGTGAGTGAGCTCTCCCTCCAGAGGGCACCACCACGTCCGTCCAACGACAGCCCCCATGGACTCGCCGATACCGGTGACCCTGACAGAACCATACCAAGGCCACAGACGTGGAGAGGACATCGAAATTGAGGTCACCATGAGAGCAGGGCATGAAGGGCCACAGAATTTGAGACATTTCTTTTTTATGCTGATCGATGAGAAATGAGGATGATTAAGATGATGCTACGGATTTCCATTTCGGTCTGAGACTACATGACAGGGCTGTATTCTACACTTCCTTTCATAATATATCCCAGCATCAACCTGGCCCGAGAGATACAGGCACCTGCAGTGTTGTTCAGGAAATTTGAGCAACATTCTCAGAAACGCATCCATTAAGTGGATGAAACTCGACTGTGTGGTCCCAGTCTTCCCAACTGAGTCTGCAGCAAACTCAAACTCTGGGTAGGAGCTGGCTGGAGCAGAAAAACCCACATCACTGATGGGATTTGAACCCACGACCTCCCAGCCAGGAGTCCGTGACGCAAACCACTTCGCCACTGCGGATGGCATATTCAATAAATGATAATTGTCAAGCTATACTGTGGGTTGACATGTTACATTGTCACAAAAAAGAACAACTATACTTAATATCGTGGCAGCAGTAAGCAACAAGGACAAGCTATACCCCTACTGTGGGTTGACATGTTATACTGTCACAAAACAGAACAACTATACTTAATATCGTGGCAGCAGTAAACAACAAGGAACTGTCTTGTGACTTGTTTGTCCACATTTCTCTTGGTGGTTTGCTAACATTTATTTAAGTGCAAAGTGAGACAACTGCAGGCGGAAATCAAAACAAAATTTGCACTGAACTCTGAAGTGATCTGAAGCGATCAAAGCCAAGTGAATTTTCGTTATTTTATTCGTTTGTTTCTCACCTGAAGAAGACCTATGAGGTCGAAACGCGTTGTGTTTCGTCTTGTGACTCGTTTGTCCATGTTTCTCTGGCGGTTTGCTAACATTTATTTCTCTGGCGGTTTGCTAACATTTATTTAAGATTTATTTAAGATTTGTTTTGATTTCCGCCTGCAGTCGTCTCACTTTGCAGCTAGATCTATAAGTAAAAAATATCAACTTTTATAAGCTCAGGCAGCACTCTTCCGGCACCGCCATGACTGTTTACATCTTGCCTCAGTACTCATAAATCTCATGTTTGCTCTGAAAGCGATCATAAAGCACTTGTACAAAGGAGTGCTGGTGTATCAATGTTTCTAACCAGTTCTGAAAATTTCATGTCCTTTCTTCTAACATTTTTTTCTTCAGTGATTTTTTTTTTACCAACCCTTACAGATGGTCAGTCCCGTGGAAAAGTAAAGGGGAAAACTGCCAGTACCAAGTGAATTACACCAATGGTTGTCTGCAGAGTCCTGATATCACAGCTCACATTTATTCACCTGTAAACATACAGCTTAAATTACAAACATTGCAACTAACCTTATTTATACTACAAACTGAATTCTGCAAATCACCTCAAAAAGAGTTGTGTCTGTTGGTCTATCCGTGTGTATAAGCTTGTCTGTGTGCAACAGCTTGTTTGAGTATTTTCTGCTCTACTTCATGATTTGTTTGCTTTCTTTAGGTTGTTTATTAATTGTAGATAACTGGAAGTAACAGTACAGGTGCTTACTTATGCATTGCTCCTTGTTGTTTTCACCAGGAGTGTCAAAGAACCCAAACCAAACTGGTGACACTCACCCACAGTTCATCGGCACAAGATTTGCAGATTCCACAGTCCTTACATCCAGTCACCTTGGTGCCACAAGCAGACTGCCGCAGGCGCTGACATGGTATACCCGAGTACTGACAGCGACTGCTATGCTCACAGCACAGGTTGCACAGTGTGCAGATTGTCTGACGATCATCTTCATCCAACAGGGAATGCCAGTCATGGATACAGCCAATGGACGTGTTCACTGCAAACATTGTTGTAATGGTAATGATAATAGTCCAGTGAAAGGCTTCGTTTTATGAACTTGAGATAATGTGAAAAAGGAATCGTTACTACATCCATTTTTAGATCCACAAATAGACAAACATACAAGAAACCATCAGAAGGTTTTGAAAAGAATTCTTCCCTGATCAGCCTATAGTTATCTTATTTGATAGAGAAATGCCCTGACTTAATGTAGATTCTATGAAGGAACTGAAATCATTCTCCTTCCATGCTTCTTCCTATACTTAGCTTACTTTTATGACAACAGCATTACTTTCATCATCTTGATGGTGAACTTGAATCAGTGTGCCTGACCACTGTCCATAAAGTGGGTGGTGTTAGTCATTTTTGTTTGGCGAGGGTAAATAGTTCTAGAAACGTATTTCAGTAAGAAAATATCTTTTTTCTCTATTTACCTTGACCACATGGGCTGTGGAAGGAAGAAGAGCACAAATATCAGCCTCAGAGAAGCGACTGCTTTCTACAGGCCTATGCTTGTCTGACCACTCCAAGAATTAAGGTTTTTATTGTTTGGGGTTCAACAGTGCTTGAACTGGACAGATGACCTGCTTCCCTTCAGGATACCTTGGCACAGAGAGGGATTCAGAGGTGTAAAGCACTGTCCTGACACAGGGAGTTGTATCACTGCATGAGTCCTGTAATCTGGATCTTCATGACAAACACTGGTTGCTGATTGTTTGATCAGAGTGCAAACAGGTTTGTGTGTGGTATGCCCCATCTCTGATACAAGGCCTTGAGGCCCTCCTTGATCAGAATCCATTTTGTAAAGACAGAATTTATTCCAACAGCGAAAAAAACTGTCAGGTTACCAAGTCTGTACCAGAATACACTTCATGGAGAGAAAAGTAAATTTGAAGAGCCTTGCCCAGTTTCAAAAGGGAGAAGGCCCACTAATTCTTGGATCTAGAGTAGTCATTGCTATGTTTTGCATGTAGACCA
Organism: Conus ventricosus; assembly: GCA_018398815.1. Lineage (NCBI taxonomy): Eukaryota > Metazoa > Mollusca > Gastropoda > Neogastropoda > Conidae > Conus > Conus ventricosus. Next base: position 57,180,555 of record CM031602.1, read on the forward strand.
CAAATGTGCATGTGTCTGAACAGACGACAAAGGCCTTGAAACTATAGGCATGGACCCACCCAGAGAGTAACTACCTTTGGAGATTATGAGATTAACGTTCTATGGGCCAGAAGCCCTTGATAGCAAGCTGTTTACAGACTGAAGTCTGTATGGTGTCAGGGTGCAAGGTTTCTGTCGACAGGACTTTAATGAATACCAGTCATAATATCTTAGGAAGGCCAGCCAAGATAACACCCACCCCATCCCCAGCCAGAAGTGCTTACGTCTGTAATAGTGAGTCAGCAATGCAGGGGCATACCTCATGGCACAGCCAGGTCCAGTCCCCCAGTGGCAAAAACTCAGCCTACACTGGCCGGGGATAATCCAAATCGACCCAGCATAAAAACTACAAATTGTTGCACCTTTGCAAAACCAGACGCTAAAAAGGGTGGCCAAACTGGATAATATGGGGTTCCAGCATGAGCTCAATCATCACCAGGGTTTTCCTTGCAGAGAAGGCAGACACACTAAAGTCAATCTGCACTGTCATCCAACTTCTAACCCAGGGCAGAAAGAGACTACGAGTCCACACTGTACATTTCAAGGTGCACTAAATCCAAAAAAACAACAGCAGCAACAACAACACCACCACCACCTTTATCCAGTTTTTCCACACTAACAGACCAGCTGGCAAGGTTGAGGAAGGGGTGAGACACACAGGACTGAAAACGAACAAGTACTCCTAAACTGGAAGTTCTAATTGCAAAGTGAGGCGACTGCAGGCCGAAATCTAAACAAATTTTAAAAGTTAATAACAGTGCACCGCAAAAAAACACACAAAAAAACGCAAACGAATCACAAGACTAAACTGACTGACTGAAACCAATTTATTGTCAGATTAACTCATGGTTGTGTAAGACAAAACATGAAGTGGATTCAACGCCCATTTTGTGGTGAAGTGGATGAAGATAAGTGATTGCTTGTTCATTTTCATTGTCCTGAGTGTTTTTATCTTGCCTGAAGAAGACCTAAGAGGTCGAAATGTGTCATGTTTTGTCTTGTGATTCGTTTTTTCTACCGTTTTTTGGGTGGTGCGCTATTACTAACATTTAAAATCTAGGCAGCTGACTTTCTTTTTTTTAATGAAATATGTACCTTCCGATTGTAGACCTTTGACTTTGCAGGAGGATTACTCCAGAACATCAAGAAAAACAAGTAGCATCGAAAATCAACATAAAAATCAACATCTTGCTGTAGATTACAAAATACATCAATAAAAAATATCATGAAAGATGATTCAAACAAACGCCTCTCCAAAGTGTTCCATGTCTCCGCATGATAGCATCTCATGAAATATCTAGCTCCAGTCAGTCGTAACCACAGTAACTGTTGTCAATGGAGAAGACACCTTATTATGAAAACAGTGCAAATTAGCTGCCATGCTATATGCTACATGTTGTCAGCAGGTAAGGTCTTAACAGAAACAGAGAGAGGACGGGTGTTGTGAGGGGAAGTAGAAGGAATTCAACCTGTCAAGCTGCTTGATGTCTGTTGGTAATGTGCACTGAAAAGGCGGTATGAGTGGACCACCAGCTTAGGGAATTACAGCCCAAGTACCCACACGGACTTGCCAGGACTGACAGTCCATCTCCATCAAGACTTGTCAATTATGGATCATTATCAGTCATCCTCCCCACTATCATCATCCCTTAGATATAGATACTATCAACATTAGCACTTTCACACCGAGTGCCACATTTGCAGTAATGTTCTGAGTAGAGGGCACAATGAAATACTCCATGCATCCCTCTATCTGCTATGGATAAAACAAAGTCTCTTGCTGTGAATGTAAATGATATCTTGTTTCCTGTTTTGAGGTGGGGGCAGTTTAGAGATAATCCCTGAATTTCTTTATTTCTGAACAATCATTTTCATTACTTGTGGTGGCTGGCACAGTTGGGTGTCAACACTCATTTATCAGCACATACAGTGTATCATTTATCTGTACATACAGTGTATCATTTATCTGTACATACAGTGTATCATTTATCTGTACATGCAGTGTGTCTTACATGTTGGATATGCTGACCAGGATTTACCCCCAGTCCCCCACCTCCCCTTCTATACTATCCCATCTCATCCTCCCCAAAATGGCTCATGGTTAAAAACAAAACCCACTTACAAGAACACTGGGTGCACTGGCTTAGATGTCACTCTGGCTAGAATTTACCTACTCCCTCCACCATTCCTCCCCCATGGATATAGCTGTGGTTCAAAACTCATGGCACTGATGCGATTTACTGACCCAGGTCTGGCGGGCAGTTGTCAGTGACAATGACAGGGATTTTGAGCTTGATGAGGGCAACGTCGATGATGTCGGAGAGGATGCAGAAGATGTTCCAAGTGTAGTCCACCACATGACTGCGTGTCTCCTGGTTGACGGACTCTCCTCCCTCCTCAGGCATGTAGCAGAAAGACTCCAGAACCAGTCTGCACTCTGGGATCAGACACACAACACATCAGATGGAGGAAAAAAAGAACCCAGCGCCAGTCAGCATGAGGCAGACTGTGTATGGTCTGATGCCATTACCTCCAAGTAAGACAGTGTAGTGCCAGACTGACTTCTCTTTTACATTTTCTCACATTGCATTCTTTACCCTGCCCTTTGAACTGTACATACATTACATTCTTTACACTACCCTTTCAAGTGTACATACATTGCATTCTTTACTCTGCCCCTTGAACTACAAACACTGCATTCTTTACCCTGTCCTTTGAACTGTACACATGTTGCATTCTTTACCCTGTCCTTTGAACTGTACACATGTTGCATTCTTTTGCATTCTTTACCCTGTCCTTTGAACTGTACACATGTTGCATTGTTTACCCTGTCCTTTGAACTGTACACATGTTGCATTGTTTACCCTGTCCTTTGAACTGTACATATGTTGCATTCTTTACCCTGTCCTTTGAACTGTACATACACTGCATTCTTTACTCTGTCCTTTGAACTGTACATATGTTGCATTCTTTACCCTGTCCTTTGAACTGTACATACACTGCATTCTTTACCCTGTCCTTTGAACTGTACATATGTTGCATTCTTTACCCTGTCCTTTGAACTGTACACATGTTGCATAGTTTACCCTGACCTTTGAACTGTACATACACTGCATTCTTTACCCTGTCCTTTGAACTATACATATGTTGCATTGTTTACCCTGTCCTTTGAACTGTACACATGTTGCATTGTTTACCCTGTCCTTTGAACTGTACATACACTGCATTCTTTACCTGTCCTTTGAACTGTACATATGTTGTATTCTTTACCCTGTCCTTTGAACTGTACATATGTTGCATTCTTTACCCTGTCCTTTGAACTGTACATGCACTGCATTCTTTACCCTGTCCTTTGAACTGTTCATATGTTGCATTCTTTACCCTGTCCTTTGAACTGTACATATGTTGCATTCTTTACCCTGTCCTTTGAACTGTACATATGTTGCATTCTTTACCCTGTCCTTTGACTGTATATATTTTGCATTCTTTACCCTGTCCTTTGAACTGTACATACACTGCATCCTTTACCCTGTCCTTTGAACTGTACATACCCTGCATTCTTTACCCTGTCCTTTGAACTGTACATACCCTGCATCCTTTACCCTGTCCTTTGACTGTACATACACTTCATTCTTTACCCTGTCCTTTGAACTGCACATATGTTGCATTCTTTACACTGTCCTTTGAACTGTACATATGTTGCATTCTTTACCCTGCCCTTTGAACTGTACATATGTTGCATTCTTTACCCTGCCCTTTTAACTGCACATATGTTGCATTCTTTACCCTGTCCTTTGAACTGTACATACACAGCATTCTTTACCCTGCTCTTTGAACTGTACATACACTGCATTCTTTACCCTGTCCTTTTAACTGTACATACACTGCATTCTTTACCCTGTCCTTTGAACTGTACATACACTGCATTCTTTACCCTGCCCTTTGAACTGTACATACACTGCATTCTTTAACCTGCCCTTTGAACTGTACATACACTGCATTCTTTACCCTGTCCTTTGAACTGTACATACACTGCATTCTTTACCCTGCCCTCTGAACTGTGCATATGTTGCATTTTTTACCCTGTCCTTTGAACTGTACATATGTTGCATTCTTTACCCTGTCCTTTGAACTGTACATATGTTGCATTCTTTACCCTGTCCTTTGAACTGTACATACACCGCATCCTTTACCCTGCCCTTTTAACTGTACATACACTGCATTCTTTACCCTGCCCTTTGAACTGTACATACACTGAATTCTTTACCCTGCTCTTTGAACTGTACATACACTGCATTCTTTACCCTGCTCTTTGAACTGTGCATACACTGCGTTCTTTACCCTGCCCTTTTAACTGTACATACACTGCATTCTTTACCCTGCTCTTTGAACTGTACATACACTGCATTCTTTACCCTGCCCTTTTAACTGTACATACACTGCATTCTTTACCCTGCTCTTTGAACTGTGCATACACTGCATTCTTTACCCTGCCCTTTTAACTGTACATACACTGCATTCTTTACCCTGCTCTTTGAACTGTACATACACTGCATTCTTTACCCTGCCCTTTTAACTGTACATACACTGCATTCTTTACCCTGCTCTTTGAACTGTGCATACACTGCATTCTTTACCCTGCTCTTTGAACTGTGCATACACTGCATTCTTTACCCTGCCCTTTTAACTGTACATACACTGCATTCTTTACCCTGCTCTTTGAACTGCACATACACTGCATTCTTTACCCTGCCCTTTTAACTGTACATACACTGCATTCTTTACCCTGCTCTTTGAACTGTGCATACACTGCAATCTTTACCCTGCCCTTTTAACTGTACATACACTGCATTCTTTACCCTGCCCTTTTAACTGTACATACACTGCATTCTTTACCCTGCCCTTTTAACTGTACATACACTGCATTCTTTACCCTGCTCTTTGAACTGTGCATACACTGCATTCTTTACCCTGCCCCTTAGGCAGTGCACTTACATGCCTCACAACTGCATTCCTTAAAACCACACTTGACACAGTACACAGTGCATCCTCAAACATGCCCTCTGGACTGTATACAATGCATTCCTTACACTGCACTTCAAATGGTTTACCAGGGACCAAAGCGGAAGGAACATGTGGGAATATGTTCAGAAGAACCATGGGCTGGTATTTGCTGGGGAAAAATTTACTTCTGGCTCTCAAAATATCAATTTTTTGCCGGAAAAAAACGAAGCATGTGCTTAATTTCAACATGCCAAGGGAGTCATGCTGTGTCATTATTGGTTGCATGTCTCAGAATCCAACACTTTTCCTTCCATAAAATACCAAACAAAGGAAGAAATAATAAATGTACAGACAGACTGATATATGTGTCATCTAATTAAGAAACCTAAATCATTCTGATAGTAATATCATCAGCCAAATGGCACCAGCTCTTTACTGTGGCTAGTCAGAACACAGCTGAATATTGTCTACAGCCACCACCATAACATGTTCCATGCAGGTGTAGCCGGGTGCTAACAGTACATTTCTTGGACACCAGCCGTAGATAAGATATTTTGTTCATGAGTTATCTTCCCCCTTACCTCCCTTGATCGATAAATATCAATTCTCTTGCGTAAACTCTTTAAATCATGAATACCACAGAACCTACATAGTTGTATATACTTCGCTGAAGTCACAAAAATTAATGTACTCTATTCATTACAACCATGTTGGGCTGAGAAGCCCATATTTTCTCTAAAACTGGCATTTCCTGCAATTAATCTTGGTGCCATTTTGAACTGTCTGAACAAACCGTAAATAATTCTTGATTTCACAAAAAGTATGAGAGAACCCAAAGAATCCATGAATGCGCATTGAAAGTAAAGTCCATAAGCTCTCATTTCGTATATCGCATGCCTATGATCTTTTCTGTACAAGCTTGCAACTATACGAAATGACTGACGGCACTGGTCCCTTGAGCAAGTCGCCTTCTTTGTTGATTGTCAGAGTTCTGATCTAAATTGTCGTTTTATGAAATTCGGACTTCCCAATCGAAATCTTTCTAGTGACTCCATTTCTATGATAGAAGCAACCAAAAATATATAAAAAATTATCATCCGATGGACCACTTCAACAGAATAACATTTTATCGAAGACTGTGTTAGAAGCACATGGCGACGGCCATGTGGCGAAGAAAGCAAGTTGTGTTTCCGATCAAATTTTAAACACAAAGTTCTCCGTGCAGACGGCATCTTGGATACTGAAATTTATATGTATAAAAATAGTGAAATGCCAGCTATTCTTTCATTACAAAAATATTTCATGCTGTTCAGTATTTTTCATCGAAATAGACGAAAATATGACATAAACTCGTTAAAAGTGGGTTCATTCTCAGACTTTAATCATCAATAACTTTACACAGCCACAGAAATGTCAAATATGACTTACTGCATTTTATTCCTTGGGTTCTGAGGTTTTCATCGATATCAAATATGTTCGCCTAATTGACGGTGAGCTAGACAACACAGAAGCTGCGACAGATAGCACAAATTTTGTCATTTACTGTCTCACGAGGCCCATTTTGAGTGCGGCGCTGTGCTGTCTGCTTTGTGGTCTGGTCCGCCTGTATATATCTGGGGCACCGCGTGAGTGTGGGTCAGTGTTCCCCAAAGTGTCCACGAGAGTGTCCCCGAGTGTGGGTGCCTAGAGAGGGTTCACTGCTGTGAGCGACTGGTGTGGGAGGCAGAGAGCGTGCTCAGTGCGCTGAGAGAGAGTTCCCAGGCAATGTTCCTGGTTTGAGCTCCTCGTCATGGAAGAGAAATAAAAGAAGAAACACTCTGCTTCGTCCTCTGTGTCTCCTTGACTGGCTGCTGTCCCTTGGTTCCTGCACTTACCACCATCTACCTGTCTTCACCTGCACACCCCTTACCCCTCCACACCATCACATGGAAAAAAAAACCACTCACACATTCAGCCAACCATAAGATCAATCGCATCATGTGAAGAAAACGCTGTTGTTGAAAAGGTACCTTTGCATTGTGTTAGAAAAGAAAATTAAAAAAAAAAATGCTGCTTTGCACTGTGTGCGTTTCCTTCTATTTGGGTTTCATTTCAGCAACAGTGCAGTCTGTTTCATTCTTTCTGTCTTAATCTTGATTTAAATACAACTGCTAACAACAACAAAATTATACATTTTAGAAGGACAGTATATATCAATACTTCACCAGTACGTTTCAGTTGAAATAACATTTTTGTGTTGGTTATTTACAACCATTTTACTTCCCTGAGAAAGATGGTCAGCAGATTCTTTAATGCAAAGTGACCGGAAGTAAGCTTCCAGAACGTCTATCGGAACAACTCTGTCCGCAAGTTCACAAAAGGCCCATAGTACATGTCTAGTGCAGCTGGCTATCCTTCTGTCTATGCTGCCTAAGCACATATTGCATTCTTTACCCTGCCCTTTGGACAGATCACATTACATTTCTTCATTATACACTGCATTCTTTACCCTGCCTTTTGGACAGATCACAATACATTTCTTCATTATACACTGCATTCTTTACCCTACCCTTTGGACAGATCACGTTACATTTCTTAGAACTGCACTTCAACCAGTATACACTGCATTCTTTACCCTGCCCCCTGGACAGTACACATTACATTTCTTAATTGTACACTGCATTTTATACCCTGCCCTTTGGACAGTACACATTACACTTCTCCATTGTACACTGCATTTTTTACCCTGCCCTTTGGACAGTACACATTACACTTCTCCATTGTACACTGCATTTTTTACCCTGCCCCCTGGACAGTACACATTTCTTCATTATACACTGCATTCTTTACCCTGCCCTTTGGACATAACATATTATGTTCCTTACATTGCACTCTGAAGAGTATACATTGCTCTGCTTAACTTGCCTTTTCAACAGCATGTTATATTTCTTATTCTGCCCTGTAGACTAAAATGTATATGCATTCCTTATACACTTCCTAGCCCGTCTTCTGCATCGCTTTGCCTATAAATCACATATCTTATTATGCTCTTTAAACAGTATATATTGCATTCCTTTTACATAACATCTCTTATTCCATCCTTTGAATAGTATACACTGCATTCATCAATCTGCCCTTTGAATAGTAAACATTGCATTCCTTACTCTGCCCTTTTGATACATATTCTATATTCAGTACTCTGCCCTTTTGACATACACACTACATTCAGTACTCTGCCCTTTTGATACATATTCTATATTCGGTACTCTGCCCTTCTGACACCTACACTACATTCAGTACTCTGAGCTTTTGACACATATTCTATATTCAGTACTCTGCCCTTTTGACACATACACTACATTCAGTACTCTGCCCTTTTGACACATTCTATATTCAGTGCTCTGCCCTTTTGACACATACACTACATTCAGTACTCTGCCCTTTTGACACATACACAACATTCAGTACTCTGCCCTTTTGACACCTACACAACATTCAGTACTCTGCCCTTTTGACACCTACACTACATTCAGTACTCTGCCCTTTTGACACATATTCTATATTCAGTGTTCTGCCCTTTTGACACATATTCTATATTCAGTGCTCTGCCCTTTTGACACCTACACAACATTCAGTACTCTGCCCTTTTGACACATACACTACATTCAGTACTCTGCCCTTTTGACACATATTCTATATTCAGTGTTCTGCCCTTTTGACACCTACACAATATTCAGTACTCTCCCCTTCTGACACCTACACAACATTCAGTACTCTGCCCTTTTGACAGATACACTACATTCAGTACTCTGCCCTTTTGACACCTACACAACATTCAGTACTCTGCCCTTTTGACACCTACACAACATTCAGTACTCTGCCCTTTTGACACCTACACTACATTCAGTTCTCTGCCCTTCTGACACCTACACAACATTCAGTACTCTGCCCTTTTGACAGATATACTACATTCAGTACTCAGCCCTTTTGACACATATTCTATATTCAGTGTTCTGCCCTTTTGACACCTACACAATATTCAGTACTCTCCCCTTTTGACACCTACACAACATTCAGTACTCTGCCCTTTTGACACATACACTACATTCAGTACTCTGCCCTTTTGACACCTACACAACATTCAGTACTCTGCCCTTTTGACACCTACACAACATTCAGTACTCTGCCCTTTTGACAGATACACTACATTCAGTACTCAGCCCTTTTGACACCTACACAACATTCAGTACTCTGCCCTTTGGCAACTACACAACATTCAGTACTCTGCCCTTTTGACACCTACACAACATTCAGTACTCTGCCCTTTTGACACCTACACAACATTCAGTACTCTGCCCTTTTGACACCTACACAACATTCAGTACTCTGCCCTTTTGACACCTACACAACATTCAGTACTCTGCCCTTTTGACGCCTACACAACATTCAGTACTCTGCCCTTTTGACAGATACACTACATTCAGTACTCTGCCTTTTGACAACTACACAACATTCAGTACTCTGCCCTTTTGACACCTACACTACATTCAGTACTCTGCTTTTTGAAGTCTTCACTGCATTCCTTACCTGGCCCTTTGAAGTGCTTTTGACCATTGTCTGCACAGCTCCACTCTGAAAGACACCACCATCTTCTCGCAGGAGGACTGGTCGTGAGAATCTAGCGCAGCGAGTAAGAATGAAAGCAAGAAGACTGCCTGACAGAGAATGAAGGAAATGGTAGGTTCTTTGCATCACCACCATTTTGTTTGAGTTGTCCCCCTCCTTTCTGAAGTTGTCCTGTAATGCAGAATCATAATTCACTGAGTTTATGGTTGAAAGGCATGGGGAGTCAGGGAATTGTGATCTGTTTTAGTTTTGACAAAATTTTTGAAAATGTCATCTCCCGTGTTGTTCCTCTCTTGAATCCTGATTAGGCAGTAAGAGATGAGTGACACGTGGTGTGTGTGTGTGTGTGTGTGTGTGTGTGTGTGTGTGTGTGTGTGTGTGTGTGTGTGTGAGAGTGTATGTGAGAGTGTGTGTGTGTGTGTGTGTGTGTGTGTGTGTGTGTGTGAGTGAATTTAGAAGTAGTGACACAAGCACTCCACTGGCTTTCATCCACAGACCAGTTTAAAACCCAACAAGCCACGATACTGACTCACTCCATGAACCTACTTCAAAAAGTGGAGAGTGGAATGGGAAGCCTTGCTTGGCATGAACTAATGTACAACCTTCCACTGGAGAGACTCACATGGATGTACATGGACATGCCAGAGTTAAAAGAAACGAGAGAGCGGACACACTGGCTGGCAAGGCAACGATAAGAACTGGATTATAGCTTGGCCGATCTGATGTGATAAGAAATCTGAAGAATCGCTTCAGCAAATAAGAGCAAAGCCACTATACCACAGACCATCTTTCAGATCTGAACATCAAGAGAGGAAGTGGCCGCACCTGCCGACTTAACCCTTTCACCGCCAAAGGCGCCATTTGGCGACAGTGTGTGTCACTGCCAACGGCGCCTTTTGGCGACCAGGTAGGGTTACCTAACTCCCGATATTCTCACTCTCTAATCTGATGAGACAGAAAGCCTAAAGAATGTCACAGTTGGGTGATTCCCTGACCTATGCTCACAGCTATTTTGCTTCATCAGAGCGCTGTTCAGTTAAGTGTTCTTTATCAATTTATTCCGATTGTTTTTCCTTTCACTATGACATCACAACCAAGCACTTCACCTACTCAGCCTCACTGTACATTTACCACAGATCAGGTGCTGGAAATACTGAAAAGACCGTCAGTTGATACTGAATAAGATAAAGAACACCCACATTGTGAGCAGGAAACATCTGGCCACTTGAAAGGGGGGAGGGGGGGGGGGGGGGGGCTTGACCGAATTATCACAGTGGCTGACTGTTGGAGGCGTGCCAACTGGCTGAGCAGTGCTCAGTGCATCACGCACACACACACACACACACACACACACACACAAGAGGCCCTTGAACAAGTGTTGCTGGCTCTGGACCAACCTTTTGTGCCTGTCACTCAGTGAGAGACGGGGTGAGTGGCAGCCACAAGATAAATGAATGAACTGCAAGCCCAGCTGACTTGCCATGAATCGAGGTCGAAGGGGGCGTGGCTGACTGACTGACACGTGTCAAGAGGTCTGTTGAAGAGAGAGTTGCAGACTGGCTGGCGAGGTTATAGAAACCCACAGGCAAGTGAATGACTGTTTTCATAGAAAATATTGCTTTGAAAAATGAGAGTGAAAGGGATGTATGTGCATGTGTGTGTATGTGTGTGTGTGCATGCGCACGCGCATATATGTGTGTGTGTGTGTGTGTGTGTGTGTGTGTTGTGTGTGTGTGTGTGTGTGTGTGTGTTCCCTTTTTCTTTCTTTCATGTGTGTACAAGTGGGGCATGAGAAAGTGTGTGTGTGTGTGTGTGTGTGTTTGTGTGTGTGTGTGTGTGTGTGTGTATGTGTGTGTGTGTGTGTGTGTGTGTGTGTGTGTTTGTGTGTGTGTGTATGTGTGCATGTGTGTGCGCACACGTGTGTGTGTGTGTGTGTGTGTGTGTGTGTGTGTGTGTGTGTGGTTTCTTTTCTGCATAACCTCAATAGTCATATCACTAATTATTCCTCTGAATGTTGTTTCAGGAGTGCTGGTGAACAAGGATGATTTTCAACCTGTGGACGTCTTCCAGCTCTTTTTCTGCTGCTGGGGTATGTTGATTTATTGCTGTTTTTTTCATTTTTCTATTGGATATTACATACTTTCTGGTCTTTATTTTGTGAGTGGAGTATTTTTCCTTCTTTGTTCAGAGTTTCATTGCATGCTTTCTTCTTTTTTATGTTGACACTAAAGATAGCATTCAATTTTTTATTTTGCTTTTTTTTTTCTCACTTGAAATTACCAAAAATTTGAAACTGTTGTTTTCTAACCATTACTAACATTCTATAATTTAACAAAAGTACAGTTTATTTCCTCCATTTCCCAAAAAACAGCATGAGAATTGGTTGCTTAGTTCCACAGATATCCGCATTTCACACAAGCTGGTATGAAATAAGAGATTTTCTGAAAAATAGCTGGCGATGGGGATTTATGCAAAATAGAATGTCTGGCGGTGAAAGGGTTAAGGAAAGAGCAAGAAACATCACCAACCAACCAAACACTGGAATAATCTCAAGGCCAACACTGCAAAGAGTCCTAGAGATTGGGGCAAACTCATCCTGGGCCTTTCCAATAACAGACACAAATGATCAAACACATGTCAACTAAGATAAAACTTTTCATCTCTCCGGGCCCCTAGTGTAGACGTGTGTGCACTGGTATGTGTTCATCAGTGGGGTGATGCAGGCATGTTAATTAGAGTGTCCACCGACATGAGTGTGCAAGCCTTGGTGTGCAAGTATGTGAGCGTGTGCATGTGTGAGTGAGTGAGTGAGTGAATGAGAGTGTGTATGCATGTGCATGGGTGTGTGTGTGTTTGTGTGTGTGTGGGGGTGTTGTTGTTGTTCTTATTGTTATGTATGTGTGTGTGTGTGTGTGCACGCGCATGCACGTGTATGTTGTATTTGATATTATTGTTCTTGCTCTTGTTCCCAAGTCATCTTCAGAACATTCATTTCCCACAATGAAAGGCGCACTCAGACACACACACACACATGCGCGCACGCACACACACACACACACACATGCAAGCGTACATACATACACATGCGTTCACTCCTATGCACACACATGCACATGCTTGCATGTGCACTTACACACCTACATGCGTGTGCACATACATGTACACACATGAACACACACGCGTTTACACATACACATATGCGTATATACCCACATACAAGGACACACACACAGATATGTATACATAATAATTATGCAGATATGCGCATTTGCTCACACAAGCCTACAAATCACACCACACACACATGCGCTTCTGCACATGCACACACACACATTCAACATGTATGTAAGTGAAGGTAAGTGTGTGTGTGTGTGTGTGTGTGTGTGTGTGTGTGTGTGTGTGTGTGGTGTGTGTGTGTGTGTGTGTGTGTGTGTGTGTGTGTGTGTGTGTGTGTATGTGTGTGTGCATGTTTATTACTCGAGAGCAAAGATTGTAGGTGGTGTCTAGTCTTCCAGTCTGTCCTGGATAAAAAGTAAACAACAAGATGGTGACAGCTACATAGCAAACAGCAATAAAACATGTACTTTAAACATATATGGTAAAATGAATAAACAAATATTAAATACTTTAACAAATACTGCCGGTGATGCCTCTTCCACAAATAATAATGATAATATTAATAATGATACCATTATCATCAATAATAACAGTGATAATAATCATGATAACGATACAATTCAATAAATGTTGCTTACAGCCAGATTAAAAAAGACGATATAACGGCTGCCATCTCACTGAAGTCAACTCTCAAATGATAATGACAATAATAACAACAACGATAATAATATCAAACCGTTGCCAGAGACTTACCAGAGTAAGTGGAACAGCACCCAAGGCTTCCAGTGTGCAAAACAGGTACAGCTGATCAGTGGCTGACATGCGCACATTAGGAACACGCATCACGCCAAAGTACTGTAGTGCCCAGCGAAGAAGTCGAGCCTGTCATGCACAGGAACAGAAAATGTTTTAACTATTTCCAGTTGAAGTATGATTTTTTTTTCTGAATACTGATCTGCTTTAGTATGCACACTTGTCTTTAGAACTTTTATGTCAGTCAATAAAAGCACGAGCAATCAAGTCTTAGGACATAGGGTATTGATTCTCAATGGCATGAAGCAAAAGAAAACTAAACGGAGCAGAAATAAGTGAACACCCTCTCTCTTTGATGTGCATCATCTGCTCATTGTCATTAGCACTCACTCTCTGATAAGTTTTTCTTGTTTTGTTTCCCCCTCTCTCTCTCTCTCTCTCTCTCTTCTACTCCATCATTTGTGTCACCTCCAAGGCTTTGCTGCATGTTGCTCATTGTGAACTCTCACCTTCTCCCCTCTCACACTGTTCTGGTATGTAGCCACATCCAGTATGTTAAAAATGTTCAATCTTTTTCTGATTTATCCAGATATGTATGTCACACTGATGACTGGACTAGAGGTCTTGCTGAACTTCTCACTCATCTGATGCCTTCTGATTCGACGCTCATTTGCTCCCTGGAAACACTGCAAGAAACATGTCTCAGAACGTGGGTGGTCCTTGATAACTGAAGATCTCTTTTTCAGGCTGTCATAAAGAATTTCAGATTATAATAATAATAATAATAATAATGAATACTTATATAGCGCCTATTCTCAGCTAGAGGCCAAGCTCTAAGCGCTTTACAATCAACACTCGTTTACACAACGGGCTGCCTACCTGGGTAGTGCCGACTGAAGAGCTGCCAGCTGGCGCTTCATTCAGTCGTTTCCCGTGTCATCCAGTCAGTATCGTTCAATATCGATCACTCATTTTCCTTACTTCCTTCATTCTTTTCATTTCTCACGCAGGGTGCATGCTATGTGTAACGTGTCATCCATACCAACGGCCAAACTGGCCTTCTCTTCCGAAAGTTGGTGATGGGATTTTACGTGTGTGCAAGATGTTATGCGTGCGTTCACACACGGAACCTCGGTTTATAGTCTCATTCGAAGGACTGTATGGGAAATGGAATCAGAACCAATGTTAACTCCGAGGGAAACATCCCCCTGTACCGAAACGCCCGGGCGGAGGTTCGAACCCGCAACCCCAGGATCACCAAGATTACGAGTCAGGCGCTCTACCACTGGGCTATACCGGAGTAAGCAACAACAAAAACAACTCTGGGGAATAGCTCATGGAGTCTGAATATAATCCTATTAACCAATCCAGCCCAGTTTACCTGCTTATGGGAATGGGGGAAAAAAAGAAAAAAGAAGGGGAGAGAGTGTGAAACGGTGGTAAATAAAATAAAGTAAAAAAAAAAAAGAAACACCCCCCTCTACCCCATGTGTCCGCGCTCTCTCAAGGCTGAGTGTCGAGCTCCCTAGCTAACTACAAGTTAGCTAGTCCGCTCTCCTCAAGGCTGAGTGTCGAACTCCCTAGCTAACTACAAGTTAGCTAGTCCGCTGTCCTCAAGGCTGAGTGTCGAGCTCCCTAGCTAACTACAAGTTAGCTAGTCCGCTCTCCTCAAGGCTGAGTGTCGAACTCCCTAGCTAACTACAAGTTAGCTAGTCCGCTCTCCTCGAGGCTGAGTGTCGAACTCCCTAGCTAACTACAAGTTAGCTAGTCCGCTCTCCTCAAGGCTGAGTGTTGAACTCCCTAGCTAACTACAAGTTAGCTAGTCCGCTCTCCTCAAGGCTGAGTGTCGAGCTCCCTAGCTAACTACAAGTTAGCTAGTCCGCTCTCTCCTCAAGGCCTAGTGTCGAACTCCCTAGCTAACTACAAGTTAGCTAGTCCGCTCTCCTCAAGGCCGAGTGTCGAACTCCCTAGCTAACTACAAGTTAGCTAGTCCGCTCTCCTCAAGGCCTAGTGTCGAACTCCCTAGCTAACTACAAGTTAGCTAGTCCGCGCTCTCTCAAGGCTGAGTGTCGAACTCCCTAGCTAACTACAAGTTAGCTAGTCCGCTCTCTTCAAGGCCCAGCATCGCTAAACTAACAACAAGTTAGCAGGTCCGCACTCTTCAAGCTCCCCCGTCGTACTGCCGGAATACTTCCTCTCCCATAATCCCCTTGTTTCTGTCTGGCAGCTGTTTTTGATTTGGAGACGAACAGGAGAAGCAAAACTAAGTGGCTACATGTTCTTCTTGTCACTGTCCTAAATGTTATTTGTTTTCATCTGAAGAAGACCCAAGAGGTTGAAATGCATTGTGTCTAGTCCTGTACTCTGTATGTCTGTGTCCTTGGCAGTAACTAACCCCCTCTCATTTTCTGTGTGTGTGTTTCACTGTGTTTGTGTAAGTGCATGAATCTGCTCCCATAACTGCGGGTTGACTGACTGCCTTGCTTCATTGAGTGGTTATAGCTCGCAACATGTTCAAAATTTCCTCTTTCCCCTACAGGAGCTTAAAAGAACGGCTGATCTATGTATGCCGACTGACAGGTAACCTGCCTTCCATATGTTGTGAGTACTGAAGTTGAAATTAGCTGGTTTGATTTTCAGGGTTTTGTTGCTGTTGTTGTGAATAATACAAGCTTAAGAAGATTGAGACGATGCTTGTTAAATGTTCAGTTTACGACAGCATTCTTAGATCCAACCTAACATTTTTGTTACAGACGCAAGATCTGTCCTTATCCACGACTGATCTATGAATTATAATCAAACTGTGTGTGTGGTAACTAAAAAACAAGATGCAAAGCATATAAACATACTCCCAGTTTATCCTGAATACGCATGAGATATTCCATAAAGAGGAAAAACCGTTTTGGGCCGGTGTAACCGTTAGTAATGGCTATTCCGGTAAACATCGGCCATCGTCTGTGACCTAAAATGAACATACTTACAAATTTTCAGAAAGATCGGCCAAGTGCTTTCTGAGATTTTCCATAAAGAAGAAAACCATTATGGGCCGTTAGTAACGGCTATGACGGTAAACTTAAACAGCGGGCATCATCCTTGACCCATAATGAACATACCTACAAATTTTCAGAAATATCAGCCACGTACTTTCTGAGATATTCCATAAAGAAGAAAAACCATTACAGGCTGTTACAGCCGTTAGTAATGGCTATAACGGTAAACTTAAACATTGGGCATCATCCGTAACCCATAATGAACATACCTGCTAATTTTCACAAAGATCGGCAAAGTACTTTCTGAGATATTCCATGGAGAAGAAAAAGCGTTACAAGCTGTTACAGCCGTTAGTAACAGTATAACAGTAAACTAAAACATCGGGCATCATCTGTAACCCAGAGTGAACATACCTGCTAATGTTCACAAAGATCAGCCAAGTACTTTCTGAGATATTCCATAAAGAAAAAAAACAAAAAAACGTTGCAGGCCGTTACAGCCGTTAGTAATGGCTATAACGGTAAACTAAAACATCGGGCATCATCTGAGACTCATAATGAACATACCTGCTAATTATCACAAAGATCGGCCAAACACTTTCTGAGATATTCCGTGAAGAAAAACAAACGTTACAGGCTGTTACAGCCGTTAGTAACGGCTATAACGGTAAACTAAAACATCCGGCATTATTCGTGACCCATAATGAACATACCTCCTAATGGTCACAAAGATCGACCAAGTACTTCCTGAGATATTCAATGAAGAAGAAAAAGTGTTACAGTACTATGCTAGTAACGGCTGTAACGGTAAACTAAAACATCGGGTATCATCCGTGACCCATAATGAACATACCTACAAATTTTCAGAAAGATCGGCCAAGTGCTTTCCGAGATATTCTATAAAGAAGAAAAACCATTACAGGCCGTTACAGAAGAAAAACCATTACAGGCTGTTACAGCTGTTAGTATCAGATATAACGGGGTAAACTAAAACAGCCGTTAGTAACAGCTGTAACGGTAAACTAAAACATTGGGCATCATCCTTGACCCATAATGAACATACCTACAAATTTTCAGAAAGATCGGCCTAGTACTTTCTGAGATATTCTATAAAGAAGAAAAACCATTACAGGCCCTTACAGCCGTTAGTAATGGCTATAACGGGGTAAACTAAAACACTGGGCATCATCCATGACCCATAATGAGCATACCTGCTAATTTTCACAAAGATCGGCCAAGTACTTTCTGAGATATTCCATGGAGAAGAAAAAGCGTTACAGGCCGTTACAGCTGTTAGTAACAGCTGTAACGGTAAACTAAAACATCGGGCATCATCCCTGACACATAATGAATATACCTACAAATTTTCAGAAAGATCGGCCCAGTAGTTTTGTCTGGAGCGAGTGGAACACATTTTGACCACGGACACAGACAGACAGACACATACACACACAGACAGACAGACAGCATTTCTTCATTCCCATTCTAAAGTACTCCCTGTTCTTTAAGAACTGGGAGTACAAAAAAAAGGAGCAATTTTTAATACACTAAAGACATATCATATATTAAATTTAACATCTCTAACGCACTGTTTTTATGACATTATGAAGGCAATATTGCTTGTTTGCATTGTGGCAGTATGTCATCTGCTGGAGTAAACAGTAGAGTTGTGTGTTGGCACTCATGTTAGTTGCTGTGTAGTTTCTGTCTTTTGTCTCTATCCCCATCCCCCTTTGCCTGTTGTTTAGCCCAATAACTATTCTGTTGTTTGTTCAGTTAAGTTTTGATCTTACTGAAATGTTGTTTTGGCTGTTGTTATATGGTTTAATAAATGTAACAGTTTTCATCTGAATATGAGGTGAATTACTGTTGTGTTTCATGATACTTCTGGTTAGCTGTTCTAGAATGACTGTTAGAAGAAACGTTTATTACAAATCACAATAAGCGCACATATCTACTGATCAGTTAATGATTTAAGGTCATGATAGATCCTTGGACATAGATTTTCTTATGGCAAGAGTGGACATGTTACACATCTCTCTTGGTACGTTAGATTTCCATGTGTAAAGACTGGAAATGTTGTACACATCTCTTGGTATGTTAAAAGTCATTAAGATCACAGACAAAGTGCATTTTTCTTTGTTTAGTGAAGGAAAATGGAGCAGCTGCTGATAATTCTTGCTATTAGTTGACAGTATGTGAGACGGTGAATTATCACTGGGGAGGTGTGATTTTGTACAAGCGTGGGCACCAGCTAAGGGAGTCTGATTCTCAGAGCAGTGTCGAGCGACTGGCTGATTTGCCTGATGACGTCATGAAAGCTATGGAGGCTCAGCAACCGGCCATGCTGTCTCTCTCCCTCTTGGCTGTCCTAACGTGACATACTGTTTTCTTTTTATTGGCAGCCATTTTTGCGTGTTTTTGTACTTAACAGAATTGCAGCACATAAGTATGCTAGCTGGGTTTTTCGGTTGACTGTCATTTTATAGTTGACAGTATATTAAAAAGTTCCCTGCGGGAAACCCAAACCCAATGAGGTGGGCTTTTACATTCCACCCCCCCCCCTCACCCCCCCCCCCCCCCCCTCCCCCAAATTCATCCCATGATGTAAAGAGAATTAACATGGAACCGCAAAAGAAGAAGACAGTTGGACAGATGTGGGGAAAGCCACTAAAACCCACCTGCAAAACTGCTGCATTCCCTACAGCGCAGGCCATCACACCCCATCTCCCTACTCCACCACATTTGTGTGTGTGTGAAAGTGTCTTACTCCGTGGTGTGTGTGTGTGTGTGTGTGTGTGTGAGACAGACAGACAAACGGGACAGACTGCAAAGAGAAAGAACAGCTAAAAGATGACCCTTATTCAGAGTTCAGCCAGCTGGGAAAGAGAAGGGACTACAGCTGTTCCTGTTCACTCGGTGCTTGTGCACATGTGCGCTGCTATTTGTACTGAGCTCTACAAAATCAATGGGCTGGTACACTTCAGTTACGTGACTGTGAAAAGTGTCTGGAATGGGGGGGCTTTGAGGTGGGGTGGAAGAGTATGATGGAAGCCAGCACATGTTAAACACTGGCCCGGAAGGGAGTGCTGCTAAATGCGATTCATCTCAAGCTGGCATGGTGTGGATGTGCAGGAGTGGGGGACGGTACATGGTGTGTGTGTGTGTGTGTGTGTGTGTGTGTGGTGCCATGACCAATTTCCAATGCAGAAGAATTCCCCATACACAAAACATTGTTGCACTGGACAGAAAATGTGGTGGCAACTCACTCGGTGAGGGTCGTAGTCTGCAGCTCTATGGTAGATTTGTGTTCATTGTCCCACACACAGGCTGCATCACCCAGGGCTGGATTGTACCTCCCGAGGCTTGTGGGACACTGACTGACGCTGTCAGTCCCGCGCCACTACAAACTCCATGTCCCGGGCAACAAGAGTGTTTTTCAGAGGCAGAGTTGTCAAGTAACCCTGCAGAATGAATTACATAAATGTAAGTATAATGCCATACGAAATAAATACAAAAATGAAATAATATGAAGATTTGACCAATGGGTGGCTGCTTGATTAACAGACTTTCTCGACAGAGTGAATGACCCACATTAAGAAACTGATGGGTTCATACAATTTCCTTCTTAACCCTTACACCGCCTATGTCGCCGTTTGGCGACAATGTGGGTCATCGCCAACGTCGCCAAAAGGCGACAAGTAGGGTTACCTAACTCCCGATATTCTCACTCTGTAATCTGATGAGACAGAAAGCCAGAAAGAAATGTCATAGTTGGGTGATTCCCTGACCTGTGCTCACAGCCATTTGCTTCATCAGAGCACTGTTCAGTTAAGTGTTCTTTATTAATTTATTCCGATTGTTTTTCCCATTCACTATGATGTCACAACCAAGCACTTTGCGTACTCAGTCTCGCTGTACATTTACCACAGATCAGGTGCTGGAAATATTGAAAAGACGGTCAGTTGATACTGAACACCCAGATTGTGAGCAGGAAACATTTGGCCCTACGTGAAAGGGGGGGGGGGGGGGGCTTGACCGAATTATCACAGTGGCTGACTGTTGGAGGCATGCCAAGTGGCTGAGCAGTGCTCAGTGCGTCTCGCACACACACAAGCCCTTGAACAAGCTTAGTGTTGCTGGCTCTGGGCCAACTCTTAGTGCCTATCACACAGTGAGAGAGGCCTTATAGGGGGCGATTAACAGTCACGATACAATGAATTAACTGCAAGCCCAGCTGGCTTGCCATGAGTGCAAGTTCCAGCACAACTGCTACAACTGTATGGGGCACCATCCCTTCACAGACTGCCAACTGCCGGTCAACAAACCTTTTAGAGTGATGACTAGATTCACACATAGCTACAATGCAGCGCCCTTTCGTCCCAGAGCAGAACATAACCGCTGGGTCACACCCAGCACAGCGGGGAACCGACCCAATCCCACCACCCTTAGAGGAGGGCGACAGTAGAGTCCTACCAAGCCCAGTCAAGCATGAAGTGCTAGCACGTTACCTGATAGGTTATGACAAGGAGTTAGCAGTTTTCCTTAGCGAAGGTTTCAGATGGGGCTTCCGAGTGGGTTACAAGGGCTCTTTAACCCACAAGGAGGCACCTAACTTAGCCTCCACACAAGACCACCCTAAAATAGTAGATAGTAAACTAGACAAAGAATGTAGATTAGGACGTTTAGCAGGACCATTTAAGGACAAACCATTTACAAACTTTAGCATTTCACCGATAGGTCTGGTGCCCAAGAAAGAGACGGGAAATTTCGTCTTATACACCATCTCTCGTACCCCCAAGGGGAATCGATCAATGACGGAATACCAGACACAGAAGCTATGGTTCAGCACCAATCTATAGACGAAGCCGTAGCAGCAATCACACGCATAGGAAAACATGGTTACCTAGCAAAGACGGATATTGCAGACGCTTTCAGGATCGTTCCGCTACACCCATCACAGTACCCCCTCTTTGGTTTGTGTTGGAAAGGGCAATATTACTACGACAAATGCCTCCCCATGGGTTGTAGATCCAGCTGTCGTATATTCGAAACGCTCAGCAACGCCCTGCAATGGATGGCCAGTGCAAAGCTGAACATACCAAACATGGCACATGTATTAGACGATTTCTTAATAGTAGAGGACACACAACAGAAGTGCCAGACTAGTCTTAGGAAGTTCCTAGCACTGTGCTCGAATCTGGGAATCCCAACAGCACCAGAAAAAACCACGCAACCAACACAAGTACTGACTTTCTTGGGTTACGAGCTCGACATGCGACAGATGGAGATCAGACTTCCTGCGGATAAGCTCGCCAAAGGGAAGGCACTAGTAGCGGAATGCCTGACAAAAAACAAAGTACAGCTGCGATTTTTACAGTCAGTCATAGGTTTTCTCAACTTTGCGTGCGGAGCCATTGTTCCGGGCCGACCTTTCTTACGGAGGCTGATCAACCTAACAATTGGCATACACAAACCTTTTCATTACCTACGGATTACAAAAACTGCAAGAGACGATCTCCACACTTGGGAGCTATTTCTACAAGAGTTCAATGGGAAGTCAGTCATGCTCCCAAATAGGTGGTCATCTTCGCAACATCTTCGCCTATTCACAGATGCAGCGGGTTCAGTAGGTTATGGCGCCATTATGGGTAAGGAATGGTTCTATGGTACATGGGAAGGACAATGGGTAGCACAGTCGATAGCGTTATTAGAACTTTACCCCATAGTGTTAGCGGTAGAAACCTGGGCACACGCAATGGCCAATTCCTGCGTAGAATTTCACACAGACAACATTGCAGTAACAGAGATTGTGAACAAACATCAAAGGACGGGAAGATAATGGTGCTAGTACGTAGATTAGTATTAATATGTCTTCGGTTCAATATCCTGTTTAAAGCATATCATGTACCCGGTAACAAGAATATATTGGCAGACTCACTGTCCCGGTTGCAGGTACAGGAATTCAGAAGGCTGGCACCTTCTGCCAACAAGCTTCCCACGCCAGTGCCGCCACTGCCCGATTTGCCACACTCATAGCGACAGCTCAAGATCTCTTACAAACATCCCTCGCACCTTCAACCCAGAATGCATACAGGCGTAGCTGGGGCCGTTCATAGATTTCGCTACAGAAGCTCGGTTATCTGCTAGTCTCCCCTTAGAAGCAGGTACAGTTGCATTATTCATTACAGACCTGGTTCAAAAAAGTTTCAAGCCGGCAATGGTGTCAGCACACATCTCGGCAATTAGTTACTTTCACAAGATTAGATCCCTACCAGACCCAACAGCAGCCTTTTTCATACAGAAGATGCTCGCTTCATACCACAAGCGGCAACCAGCCTGCGACACAAGGCTACCACTTGATAAAGGTATGCTGAAGAACTTGGTTTCTGCCCTACATCATACATGCATCAGCATGAAAGAGTGCATTTTATTCAAAGCTATGTACCTACTAGCCTTTCATGCCTTCCTACGCATTGGCGAAATAACAGTACTCTCGGCTACGGACAAAAACCCCAACCTCCTTGGGGTACATCAAATCACAATTCAGCAGTCGCACATGACAGTCACATTTCACCATTACAAACACAGCAAAGGTCAGACTTTCTCTCTAGACATACAGAAGGGGACAGAGGGGGAGTGCCCTATACAGGCCATGACAGATTATTTAGCAGACAGGGGCCGAGCTCCTGGACCCCTATTCCTCAAGGCCCCCGGAGCCCCCGTCACCAGATCTATTCAACACTCAGCTGCGCCTCACACTGGCATTTTGCTGCTACCCAGCATCACAATTCACATCACATAGCTTTAGGATAGGAGCAGCAACAGCAGCGGCAGCTCGGGGCATGTCAGATGCACAGATACGGCAACTAGGGAGATGGAAGTCGGACGCATTCAAAAGATACATTAGGAACAGTAGCCGTTCTTCATCACTCTAAATATTAGGACAGTCTTGCGCTTACCCAAACATGTTTTAGTCAGTACGACTCCATAGTGAGGGAGATACTGCCTCCTCGTTTTTTGGTTTCTATGCTTTACAGGTCCTGGGGGCTCCCGGACCTGGTGGATGCTAACAGACAATGCCGGCGGACAAGGGCGCACCAACAGCAGCAAGAAAGACGGACAACCCCCTCAAGACATTATGTAGGTGTACAAGTCGGGTACAAAGGAGCTGTTCACTACAACCCCCAGAAGACATTGTGTATGGGTACAAGTTGCTCGCGTACGAAGGAGCTGTTCACTGGGCATATAGGATGTTTTGGCATGCAATATTATGTTCCGGGTGCGTATGCATGCGGTGGATATGTGTGCACGCGTGAGCATGCTGTGTGCGGGCAAGTGCGTGGGGGTGTACGTATGTTCATGACCTGGGCACGCACAATTTGATGCGTGCGTGGTTTCGGCTTACCATTTTAGCTGTTGGATGGTTACAAATTGTACAGCACCCGCCACCCTACGTGGTCAGGGGGGTGCTATAGCAATTGTCATTATTATTATTTATGTTATGATGTCATAATTCTAATTTAGATGGTCAATGCGCTTAGGTCCACTACCGTTCGGTTATGACTGGGGGGTCAACACTTCATGCTCGACATGAGCAAGAAGTGTCTCATGGCGCTTTCCCCCCTTCAGTCAAACTCAAGGTTCAGATCCCAGGGAATTAATGTTTTTAACCCCCTTCAGCAGTGTTGGAAAGAAAGCGGCACAAAGCGCTGGTCAGAAAGCGAAAGAAATACTGGATTATTAGCCGTTACCTGGCAAACAAAGGGTATTGCCCTTTTGAATCTGTAGTGACGTAAAGGTTGAATTCAGTTACCTGGCAAACAAATGTATTTCCTTTGAAGCTATGGGTGAGTTTGATCTTTGAATTCCGTTAACTTACAAACAAAAGGTATGGTCCAAGTGAAGCTAAGGTTGAATTTATGCGTTTAATTCCTAACTTAACAAAGGGACCAGAGAAAAACACTTGCAAGAACGGGACTTAAAGTCAAGAAATTACTGGATAAAAAGAAATCTGATGTTTACAGGTTCAATATTATATGTACCTGTCCAGATACCCACTGGGTATAATGCTTCTATATGCAGAACTGACAAATTATATTGTCACTCCTCGTGGAGTGGACCTAAGCGCAATATAACATCTTTTGTGTCATGTGTTGCATGTATGTGGGAAGAATGTGAAAGAGAAAGCATGCTGATCAGGGGTGAAGGAAGATGGGGAGGACGAAAGAGAACAGTTCTCAATTGCCATGGGACCTAACAAGAAGCATCAGCCACAAATTCATTGTATCGTGACTGTATCGTGCAGGCAATACACAGTACAGGTAGAGGACTACGGCATGTGCCCATTGTGCAGCAGGCAATACACAGTACAGGTAGAGGACTACGGCATGTGCCCATTGTGCAGCAGGCAATACACAGTACAGGTAGAGGACTACGGCATGTGCCCATTGTGCAGCGGGCAATACACAGTACAGGTAGAGGACTACGGCATGTGCCCATTGTGCAGCGGGCAATACACAGTACAGGTAGAGGACTACGGCATGTGCCCATTGTGCAGCAGGCAATACACAGTACAGGTAGAGGACTATGGCATGTGCCCATTGTGCAGCAGGCAATACACAGTACAGGTAGAGGACTACGGCATGTGCCCATTGTGCAGCAGGCAATACACAGTACAGGTAGAGGACTACGGCATGTGCCCATTGTGCAGCAGGCAATACACAGTACAGGTAGAGGACTATGGCATGTGCCCATTGTGCAGCAGGCAATACACAGTACAGGTAGAGGACTACGGCATGTGCCCATTGTGCAGCGGGCAATACACAGTACAGGTAGAGGACTACGGCATGTGCCCATTGTGCAGCGGGCAATACACAGTACAGGTAGAGGACTACGGCATGTGCCCATTGTGCAGCGGGCAATACACCGTACAGGTAGAGGACTACTGTAAAACAATATGGGGCACAGCTAATATAGCTGCATTGCTGAGAAACATGCAAGAGCACAGCTGATGTCGCTGCGTTGATTAGAAACATGCAAGATGTCAACCACGGGTCACAGTTAATATAGCTGCATCGCTGAGAAACATGCAAGATCACCGCTGGTGTAGCTGCAATGAGTAGAAAACATGCTGCATTAAGTCGAAAAGATGTGTCAAGGTCACGGCTAACCTAGCCGCATTGCTGCAAGACATGTCACGGATAATATCATGGCAATATCATGGCCACCTTGCTGAAAGACATGCACTGATGAACAAAACAAGAGGGACATGAAATAGCTACTTCTTGTAATCTGTAGTACTAGGACATCCTGGTCAGACCGATGAAGCACATAATAAAATGGGCAACCGAAAAAACAAAATCAGAGTCTGCCGTGACAGTTCTAAGTGCACCGAAAATGGTCTGCCGTGTGAACAGATGACGCATCCATCCTTCGCCCCCCACTTTTTTTTTTTTTTTTTTTTTTTGCATTCTGGTTCCAATGTGTGCTGATTAAGCAACATAGTAAGAGCATGACCGAAAAGGGGGCCAACCAGCAAGAACATCACATAAGTACCTGTGGTAAAGCCTAGTGTGAACACGTCACTGCCCTGTGTAACAACTACTTTGTGTGCATTCAGTTTTTACCTTGTACTTTGTTGCATGCTACTATCAAGGCTCCTCTGATTCATTTGTAGAACTTGAATTGCCCCTGATTTGACAGATGCACACCGTCACTCAGGAACAAGTGTCTTTTGGAGCGTCTGAGAGAAAAATATTCGTGGTGGTTCCATGATGTGACGTATGGGATTCCTTCAAATGCCGCGTGTTGCTGTTGGAGTACTTGTTGCACCCATGTGTTGAATTCTGTTGCTTCTCGCTGTGATAAAAACCACCATTTCCCGGATCGTTCAGCTTTGAATCTTGGCAGCAACTGTCCGAACATGACGTGTTCCACCCCGAATCTACCTTTCAATAAAGAGGCCAAGGCCAACATATCCATAGCTAAGTCATCGTGTGTTGTCCCAAGCCTGAAATCGTTGCCTCCTATCTGAAGGAAGATGATGTTGGGTCGTTGTTTAAGCTTGTTCATTATGCCTGGGAGAGTTTCGTTATCGCGCAGAAGGCCGTGTACCGTCAGTCCGGCTCTGCCGACTATCTCCACAGAGCAAGTGTCTTGCAACTTAATATTTGCATTCAAACGCACATCATCTGCATCACAAATATGCTGAGCAAAACGTTTGATGATGGAATGACCAAGTAACAAGGCATGAGGCATGTTAGACACCGTGTAGGCTTCGATGGATGAGGATCTTACCTTGCAATTTTTTCCGAGAGCAGGGAGTGTGTCTTCACTGCTAGCGTGTTACCTCGAAAAGGAAGCACTTTTACGCATGCGCGACCTGCCTTAAGGATTTTGTCTTACCGGAACATACCGGAATGCTTTTACGCATGCCTGGCCTGTTTTTGAGAATTTCATCTTACCGGAAATTACCGGAATAATCGCGCTCCGCCACAAATTCCCTTATGTCCCATAAGATCTTTAACTGCAAGCCCAGCTGGCTTGCCATGAATCGAGGTCGAAGGGGGCGTGGCTGACTGACACGTGTCAGAGGTCTGTTGCAGAGATGAATTGGACTGACGAGCTGCACTCATAGGCCCTAGCAAAATTGCTCTCCAGATTATAGAGACCCACAGGCAAGTGACTGACTGTTTTCATATAAAATGTTGCTTTCAGTGAAAGTGAAAGGGATGTATGTGCATGTGCATGTTTGTGTGTGCGCGCGCATGTGTGTGTGTGTGTGTGTGTGTGTGTGTGTGTGTGTGTGTGTGTGTTCCCCTTTTCTTTCTTCATGTGTGTACAAGTGGGGCATAAAAAAGTGTGCATGTGTGTGTGTGTGTGTGTGTGTGTTCCCTTCTCTTTTTCTTTCTTTCATATGTGTGCCAGTGGGGTGCAAGCAGTTTGTTATGTGTTGTGTGTGTGTGGTGTGTGTGTGTGTGTGTGTGTGTGTGTGTGTGTGTGTGTGTGGTTTCTTTTCTGCATAACCTCATTAGTCATATCACTCATTATTCCTCTGAATGTTGTTTCAGGAGTGCTGGTGAACAAGGATGATTTTCAACCTGTGGTGTGTGTGTGTGTGTGTGTGTGTGTGTGTGTGTGTGTGTGTGTGTGTGTGTGTGTGCATGCGTGTGTGTGTGGTTTCTTTTCTGCATAACCTCATTAGTCATATCACTAATTATTCCTCTGAATGTTGTTTCAGGAGTGCTGGTGAACAAGAATGATTTTCAACCTGTGGACTTCTTCTATCTCTTTTTCTGCTGCTGGGGTATGTTGATTTATTGCTGTTTTTTTCATTTTTCTGTTGGATATTACATACTTTCTGGTCTTTATTTTGTGAGTGGAGTATTTTTCCTTCTTTGTTCAGAGTTTGATTGCATGCTTTCTTCTTTTTTATGTTGACTCTAAAGATAGCGTTTAATTTTTTTTATTTTGCATTTTTTTGCACTTGAAATTACCAAAAATTTGAAATTGTTGTTGTCTAACTATTACTAACATTCTATGATTTAACAAAAGTACAGTTTTTCCTCCATTTCCCAAAAGACAGCATAAGAATTGGTTGCTTAGTTCCAGAGATATCCGCATTTCATACATGCTGGTATGAAATATGACATTTTCTGAAAAATGGCTGGCGATGGGGATTTATGCAAAATAGAATGTCCGGCGGTGAAAGGGTTAAATATAAATCGATGAACAAGTGCAAATGAACACATACACAAATAAAAGATAAATAACTATTTCAATTTTTAAAAAAACCAAAACGTTTACAAGCAATCATATATGCAAGACGAAAAGGTGAACAGTACGACTAAAACAAGGGACACAGGAAAACTATGGCTACCAGATCACAGTGACATATACATGGCATTCCATGTGAATGTTTCTCTGCAATGGGGCACCTTTCTCTGTAGGAATCGCACAGTCTTCTTGCACAGTCGTCCGTTTCCACCCAAAGGACCATGGTCTACGCGTGTGAAAAGGTCTTCAGAGATGAGGATCTCCTCAGATTTCACCACCTGGATGACTTTGCTGAGGTACTGTGACACACCACTGTGGTACTCGTATGCTTTCGAGTGAAACTCCAGGTCCATTTCCAGGGTGTCCATGATTGTGTCGACAATCTGATCATGTCCCTGAAAGAGAACACAATAACATGATGTTCCTGTAACCAATGGCTTTGTAGGGAAGCGAGGGAACAGAAACTTCACTTTCTCCTAAGGCAAGTGCTAGGAGAGATCTGTTTGACTCCTCTCCCTTGCAACTTTTTCTTTCCAGAACATTCATTGAAAACTGTATGGAGGTAACCAATAAGGCATCAATCTGGTACCCTTGCTTTAGTTAAGTTTTCTACAGGAGTGCTTTCACTGCTGCACTATTGCATTTCCCAGTGGAAGAGGGGTTTCTTTTAGTTTTCTTTGTTGTTTTTCAAGATGTGATGTCATGGCTACCTCAGGATAAAGTGGGAAAGGGGCAAAAGGGAAAAGGGAACTGTTGACAGTACTATGAACAGTGAAGCCTCAACATAACACTGGATCACCAAAAGGGAGCTACCAATAGTACTATGAACAATGACGCGTCAACGTAACATAGGATTACCAATAGTACTATGAACCGTGTAACCTCAACATAGGATCACCAAAAGGGAGCTACCAATAGTACTATGAACCGTGTAACCTCAACATAGGATCACCAAAAGGGAGCTACCAATAGTACTATTAACCGTGTAACCTCAACATAGGATCACCAAAAGGGAGCTACCAATAGTACTATGAACCGTGTAACCTCAACATAGGATCACCAAAAGGGAGCTACCAATAGTACTATGAACCGTGTAACCTCAACATAGGATCACCAAAACGGAGCTACCAACAGTACTATGAACTGTGAAACCTCAACATAGGATCACCAAAAGGGAGCTACCAACAGTGCTATTAACCGTGTAACCTCAACATAGAATCACCAAAAGGGAGCTACCAACAGTACTATGAACCGTGTAACCTCAACACGGGATCACCAGAGGGGAGCTACCAACAGTACTATGAACTGTGTAACCTCAACATGGGACCACCAGAGGGGAGCTACCAACAGTACTATTAACCGTGTAATCTCAACATATGATCACCAGAAGGGAACTGCCAACAGCACTATGAACTGTGAAACCTCAACATCACATAGGAGATGAAGCTGATCATGAACACTGCTGACATCTGGAACTGAGAAATAAAGCAAATAGGTGATGATCCTTATGATGCAATAGCTGTGATAAATCTTATGCGCAAATGTCTGTCTCTGACACATAGACTTTCCATCTTACACTCTGGAATTCAGGCCAGTACATCACTAAACCAAACCAAAATTTACCGTGATCCAATGATTTTCTCCTGTTCACATTACAACACCTAACAGTACATCACATAAAAGCACTTTCGTCCAATCCTCTGACACATAAGGTTTCCATCTTATGCACTGGAATTCAGGCCAGCGCATCAATAAAACATACCAAAATTTACTGTGATGCAATGATTTTCTCCTGTTTGCATTACAACTCCTAGCGTAGCAGTCTATCGGAGCCGACGAAGACAATGGTCTATGTAATCAGCGATGACGATGACAGTGCATGTGACTCTGCAGCCCACAGCGCATGTGACTCTGCAGCCCAAAGCAGGAAGCACACAGGCGGCCACAGGAATCACACTGATGGTCTGAGTTTGGGACAGAGGAGGACGAGGCCCTGTGTTGTCTGTCCCTTGCAGCGGCAAGACGCAGTCTTCAGTCCTCTTCGAAGGCAGCTGTTACTTTGAAGGTGAGGGACCTCCAAGATGATCTGTCAGCAGCAAGGGTTTTAAGCTCGCGAGGCTGAAAGCCACACCATCTGAGATTGCCCTTAAGGGTATCTTTGCATCTCAGTTTGGGCTTTCCCTGTCTGTGTGAACCTTCCTTGAGCTCACCATACATCAGGTGTCTGGGGATGTGGCTGCCATCCATTCTGATGACGTGCCCAGTCCAGCATAGCTGAGGCTTCATTGACTCAATGCTTGTCAAGCCAGCTTTGTCCAAAACCTCTTGGTTTGTGACTTTGTCCTGCCAGCGAATGCCCATAATCATGCGCAACGATCACGTATAGAACTGTTCTAGCTGCTTGATGTGCTTTTGATACATGGTCCACATTTCACATCCATACAGTAGTGAAGAAAGGACTACAGCCTTGTGGATTTTAAGCTTTGTAGACAGTCTTATGCCTTTCTGTTGGAGGGCCTTCACTCTTTATCTTCCAAAAACCTGGCTGGCTTTCTGGATCCTGGACATAATCTCTTTGTCCAGTGAACCATCTGCAAAGATAACACTGCCCAGATCTCCATGCACTTCAGTTGGACTCGATCAATGGTGATAGCTGGCTGGGGCTTGCCTGTGTTAGGGGTGCGAAGATTTGCTTTCTTGAATTCTGGCGCATTGCTTCCATCCATCACCTCCTTTCCGAGGCTGCCATCAAAACTCTCGTCTGTGACCAGCCGCCACTGGCAACGTGGTTAGCGTCGAGGACTTCCGGCTGGGAGGCTGTGGGTTCCATTCCCATCAGAGTCATGTGGAATTTTTCTGCCCTGTCTGGCTCCTACCCAGAGCTGACTTTGCTATGGGCTCAGTTGGGAAGACTGTGGGACCACACAGTCAAGTTTCATCCCCTTAATGGATGTGTCTCTGAGAGCGTTGCTCAAATTTCCTGACCAACACTGCAGGTGTCTGTATCTCTCTGGCCTGGTTGACGCCGGAATATATTATGAAAGTAAGCGTAGAATACAGCTGTCATGCAGTCTCGGACCAAAATGGAAATCCACAGCATCATCTTTATCATCCTCATTCTAATCGATCAGCATAAAAATTCTCAACTTCCGAGGCCCTGCTCTCATGGTGACCTCAGTTTCAATGTCCTCTCCATGTCTGTGACCTTGGTTTGGTTCCGTCGTGGTCACCAGTATCAGCGAGTCCATGGGGCTACTGTTGGATGGACGTGGTGGCGCCCTCCGGAGGGAAAGCTCATGCATGCCGGCTCCATGACTATGCAGTTATTGTCAACAGTAGGGGGCTTAGTTGGTGGTGTCCTGCGTATGTTGGATCAGAACAGGCGCCACTCAACACCATCAAAGTGACTTGGCAGCAGTGCAGTGTCTCCTCCGGTGGGTTGCCTCTTGATGACTTGACATTGACTGCTCCCTGTGGATTGCTGGTGCCGGGGCTGCGGCAGGGCCCGACCGGGCTGTGGCTGTGGACGGGGTGTCAGAATGGCGGCATGGGTGCACTGCGACTGAGGTGGCACAGAAGTTGGGACAGCAAAAAAAAACCCAAAAACCTAACTCTCTGAGAGTTTGTACTCACTCATCTTGATTATTGTAATGCTCTTTTGTCTGGCTCTTCAGGCTGTCTCACTAATACATTTCACAGATTCAAAGCCATGCAGCCTGCCTTTTAATTTGAAAAGGTATATAAATACTATTGATAATTATAACACACATACATTATAAATTTGCCAAATTTGCACATCCACCCCTGCACCCGCAAAAATGTTGATCCCTTCCCTGGTCCCTGACCCAACCACAAACACATATTCTGACCTTTCCACTCTTTGTGTCCAGAGAATGGAAACTGAGGCGCTGCTTGTTCTGGAGGAATCGCTCAAGACATTCCTGTTGCCACAGTAACTGGCTGTAGCGCCGCTGTGACTGGAGATCCAGAGTGCCAAGGTTGCTGCAAAAAATAGGTCAAAATGTTTGCCCATTTAGACTTATTTCCACCTGATATGAAATCAACAGAGGAGTCTGCAAGAAAATACTATGAGTAATCATTCAATGATGAGCTCCATTCAAGTCCAGCTACTGCAATATTCACTCACACACACACACATATGCAAAAAAAAACCCCCACACACACATATATACATACACGCACCCATGCACACACACTGTATTCTCAACACAGAAATGGGCGCTGGTACATATGGCAAGAATTCATGCAGGATGCCATCAAACAAAAAAGGTCTATGGAACAGCAGGGAGTGTTTGTGTCATGTTCACAGGAATGTCGTGTCCAAAGATCCACCTTGAACAGAGAAAACTGTGTTTGTTCCATAGTAGTGGGGGTAATATGATGCGAATTCACTTGACCGACTTGCTGGAATCTCGTTATATGGGGAAGGGAAGGGTGGGGAGATTGGGTCTGGAAGGTTCCAGCAGAAGTACTTGATATTTGTTGTGGTAAGCAGTTTTCTCTGAGTGAAAAAGGGGGGAGGGGGGGTCATGGGGTGGGACATTGCTATGTTGTCTGTATTCTGAATCTGTATTCACTTTATTATATTGTGGATACTGACTGCTATTTTCAAGGTTGTTTGGGCATGTATTATCATGAAATCTTGAGGCCACATGCGGAAAAAGTTTTCTTGAAATCCAGTGCAAGTCTAGCAGTGCCTGCTTCACTGGGATGAACAAGACTGGTGTACAGAGCCAGTCTGGGTTTACCTGTAGTAGTTGTGAAGGTAGGATTGTCATCAATGAAGTACAAGTTTGGTATTAAAAGAATTGTTGGGAATTCGCCAATTCAGTCGACACAGGAGCGCAGAAATATAACATTCTTCATGACAACAACTAATTATGAAACCAACAACCCCATTTGTAACAGCCGCTCAGCAATACCAAACACACTGCTGCCAGACCTGCTGTGCACAACTGACATGCAGTTTGCCATGGTTAGCATGCTGGCAGGGAGCAGCCTGCAGAAAACACCCCTTTCCCCGACCTGTACACACTACTTGGCCTCTGCAGCTGCTTTCTCAATAGTAAGTAGCTTGCTCTGAACAGCCATGGATGGTAAAATGCCTTCAGACATCGCCCAACCGGCAATGGAGAGGGATGGGGGAAGTCAAGAATGGTGACCTCACCCTCAGCCCCATGTGCATGTTTTTCTAGTGGCTTGGGTCGGAAAGGGCGAGAGGAAATGGTTCGACTGGATGCAACTGACTGACGCCCTGAAAGGAGGGGCAACGAAAATTAAGATGTAGCAGGGGGATTTGAGATGTGTAACCTGGATTTTTAAACGTCTCTGAAATACCTGCCAAGGCATCTCCAAATGGGAGAAGGCCCTGAATTGGTGCCTGATGTAATGCTGCTTTGACATTGGGCTTCTGACAGAATCTTCAGTAGATTGTCCCTATGAGCCAGAGACAAGTGGGTCGAAATAGACAGGGAAGAGACTACAGCTGCAGAGGACAGAGAAGCCCAACCCTTGGCAAAAAAAAAAAAAAATTCTGCTGTAAATCTTCTTCCAAAATAGTTCCTTCTTTCAGAATTGGAAGAAGGAAGAAAAGGACAGCTCCAGGAACAAAGTAGAAGTGACAAACATGTCAACGGAAAGGGCAAACTTCATACATGATGGTTTTGAAATTTTCACAAGGGATGGAGCTGAAATAGGTTGGTAATGGGCATTCGAGTTAGAGCATTCCATGTGAAAAGAATATGTGTTTTCTTGACAACCGGTTTGTTCTTCAGGTAAATTGCCTTAACCTGTTGAGTGCCTATAAGCTGTCAGGTGACAGCGCACTTAAAGTGCTTCCTCAGTGCCATTATACCATCCATGCCAAATAATCGTATGTCTAGCGGAAGACCCCTTTATTCTTGATAATGATTCAGTAACTGGACCACATGGAAAAGGGGGTTGCCTCATTTGCAAAAAATGGCGGCGCAACCTTCAACAACCAGAGACAGTGGTCCTGATCTCAATCTGTGAACTTAAATAATTTTGAAAGCAATGCAAATGATTGTGATGATGGTGATGATCTTTTGTCCATTGATTCCTTGGAATATGAAGGTGATGACAACAGTGATGAGCCAAACAGTGACATTCGACACTTGTGGAAGCAAGCTGTTCAGCTTGTTGCAGCAAGGTCAGTCTGCAGATTCAGTTGAGCGTGTTGATTTTGTTACCACTCTGTGTTTGTGCAGAAGTGATACTCACTTTGAGAGGGGTCCAGTAGTACATGTCGTGCAGACAGAGAAGGGAGAGAGAGAGAGGTAAAGGAGGAGTGCATGCAAAAAACTGGAGTTCAGTTAGAGTGAGTGGAAGGAGGCATGCCCGTGAAGGTCAAAGAAATCTTGCCTTCACTGTGAATTCACCGTCTCCTAATAGAAAGCTGCCCCAGATACTAAACGGCGGTTTGAAAGCACAAAGAGCAGGCAATCCATGTTAGGATCCATGTTTTGAACAGTATCACACTCTGAAGAATGACTGACTTCATGTGTGCAGTTACACATGCATCTTTTACGTTCAAGTCAGGCAGGGGAATTTTCTTCTTTTTTTAATGTGCCTGCAAAACCAGATAATTTGAGTTTCAAACAACCTGACTGTTGAGTCAAGGTACTATCAGTACCTTTCATGTTGAATAAAACAAGGTTGGTCATTTTTGGCCAGTTACTGACATACTACTCTTCATCATTTGTGAAAGTTCTTAAGTAAATGTAACTAGTTCTGTTTTCATTTACAGACACAAACTGACAACAAACATGGTGTTTTTTGGGGGGTTTTTGCTGTTTATTGGTTTGTTGTTGGTTTGATGTTGATCTACAAAGACAGAAATGAGATTTTTGTGTAGGTAAAAAACAAAATTCCTACTTTGAACAGTTTCAATAGTTTTCAGCTACATAATGAATAAAATTTTCAGCTACATAATGAATAAAATGCAAGCCCAGATTCAGATTCTTCATTCAATTTCTTACAAAAAAACATGATTTTCATTACTGTATCTATTACAGTTTGTGAACTTGAATTTTTTTTAGCATTTATAACCCCGGATTCCTCAAAATTCCCTGGCAATGGGGAACCATGTATGAACAATATTCTCTGGCAGCAAACAGGTTAACTCACTTGGGACGGACAGTTCTGTCCCTTGTTTTTCCCTTGTGGATGGGCCATTTGTTATGGTCAGTTAAAAAAAAAATCACCAAAAATACAAAACAAGAGGTAACTCAATGAAATTTTCAGACAGTGTTATTCATAAACTGTGTTAGTAGAATACAAAAGAATAAACTTCCCACTTTCATATAATTTTTTGTGCTCGAGGGTGAAAAAATGTCCAGTTTTTTTCAGGTGCATCATAACACTCTTGCACAGAGTCAGCGAGTCCATGGCTTCACATTCAGCAGAAAAAGTCAGTAAATACACTAAATGAGTTGAAAAAAAAGGTAGATACACTCCAGGAACTAAAATAAGATATATGAATCACATGCCTACCATGCGCTAGCTAACTTGGAATAATGCAAAAATGGGGGCGTGGCACTCAGCTGAAACATGAATGCCAGAAGTACCAAAAAAAGGAGGCATTGTTGGAAAAAAAACCTTGAATCTTCATGCCAGTCACATAAAGGAAACCCAATGAACTCTTGCTCACTCAAATCCCCAGTTTTTCGCGGCACTCCAACACCCCCTCTTGCTTGGCGAAGTGGCCCACCCTCACCTTCATCATCATTGAGCTCCACAGACGTGTCGGTGTCAAATTCCTCATCAGCTTCGTCATCCTCTTCTTCAATGTCTGAACCTTCTGTTTGTAGCATTTCAATAACTTCAGGAATGCTAAAACGTTGCCCACGGGCTCGACTTTGCTCTGACACATTCGCAGCAGAACTTGACTGAGACACCATGTTTCACACTCTATGCTGATTAGTAAGTCATGTGGGTTGGTCTGGTCAATCAGCAACTGAGGCAAAGTGGGTGATGGGGTTCCGTGAAACCAATGGGCAGGCGATCTAAGGAATGCTGAAAATACTATTTATAGCTTGTTGCCGTGTACTGATCACGCTGCCACTGCATGAAAAATCGGTCAAGGCCAAAACCTTGATAGCGTTCATTCGTACGGAAGCGTAACGTCATCGGAAAACGATATAGCGTCTGTTCGTGACAAGAGAGTTAAATGACAACACACTGTAACAAATGTAACAGGAGTCAAGCAGAGCATCATTCAAGAAATCATGATACTGGCTGTTGAATAATCATAGACTTACTTTCGATTATTGGCGCATGCGCAGGGAGTAACAACCGTTGGCTGCCTAGTCAATAAATGAATGAAGCTGCCTCTAGCCTCACGCCTTGTTGTAACACCCTTTTCAAAGGCCTATCCCGCCACAACACGGTGTCAGAAGTGAAGTTTTAAGTTTCTGCATTAGTGTGACACTACTGAAGGTGACATCATCTCATTAACTCTCTTGACAAGCATGCACCCGCTAGCACCCAACCGGAAATCACACAGCCAAAAGGCTGAGCACCTGCCAGCACCCGGTAAAACACGTGGCAACAATGGGCGCCGACACGTTTCTTGTAGAAAAGGAAGTCTCGCAAGAACGTGACTTCCTTCTTCCTGCAGCCATTCACTTCTGTTTGCAAAAAAAACGCGAGTCGATACGTGAGGTTGTTCTTGAGTTACGAATTTTTTAAGTTTTGTGGTCGAAATGCTGTTTTTCACCATGGCTAACCTTGATTTCTGCCGTTCTATAATGAGATTTAGTCATGAAGATACTGTGATTTGTGGGATTTACGGCATAAGACTTAGTGAAAGTGCTGGGTGAAGCTTACAGTGACCTAGATTTCGACTGGGATGAGGTTCCAGATATGATAAACAACAATTCGGAAGAAAGTTCTGAAGAAGAAGATTTTTTTCCCCCCGAGTAAATGGCTCATGTGACATTCTTCAAACTTATGATATAGCAACATATATATTCGTAGGAATTTTAAAAATGATTTTCATTTCATTATTTCCTTTCCTCTCTTTTAAATTAATTTTTAAATTGGGTAACCATGTTCAAATTACGGAGTTACTTATCTTGCCGATGGTTTTCAGAGTAACTAAGCTCAGGTAAGCGCATACTGAAGAGGGCTAAGTGACGTTATATTTTTGATTTGATTGACACTACGATGCCAACATTTAATCCCCTAGAGCCGTTTGACTTCAGGCGTCCCGAAGCTTGGGAGGAATGGCGTGAATGTTTTTTCCGTTTCCGTATTGCAACAAAACTGAACAATGAAACAGGAAAAGTACAAGTAAGTAGCTTGATCTACGTGATGGGCAGAGAGACAGAGAAATGTTTCTCCACTGTACCGTTTCCAAGAAGGATAGAGGTACAGCCTGACCCCAAAAACGAACTTTGATGTTGTGTTAGAGCTTTTTAACACACACTTCGTGCCCAAAACAAACGTGATACATGAGCGTGCTAAGTTTCACATGCGTCAGCAGGCAGGAGAGACTGTGGAGCAGTATGTTCGTGCTCTTTATGATTTATTTGCACACTGCAACTTTCACGATCAAAATGAAGTAATCACAGACCGCCTCGTGCTTGGTATTCGTGACAAAGGTTTCACAGACGCTTCAGCTAAAGCCTGAACCAACCCTCAAGACAGCAGCTGACTGTGCTCGTCACTATGAACTTGTAAAAGGTCAGGTGACTGACCAGCGTGGTCTAGCCATAGACACTGTTCATTGTCCACCAAGGAGGCCTTCTCGTTCCCATCATCAGTCAAGTGGTGGTAGAGGCAGAGGAACTGGATCATTGCAAAACATAATCCTGATGACTGTCCTGCAAAAGGAAAAGTTTGCAGACAGTGTAATAAACGCAATCACTTTGCAGTAGTTTGCAGAGGAGATCGCGCTAACAAGTGATGGATGGTGCAGCAAGTGCTGAAATAAAACCAGATTGTCAGCAGGGATCATCCTACTACCTGGGTTCTGTTGACAAGCAGCAAAATGAAAATGTAAGTGAATCGCCATGGAAAATGATACTGACTGTCATGGGTTGTCAAGTTACCTTCAAATTGGATGCTGGAGCTGATGTCTCTCTTCTTAGGAAGACAGAATTTGACCTTCTATGTCCTAAGCCAGTACTGAAACAGTCCAATGCTCTTTTAAAAAGCCCAGGAGGTCCATTAAACTGTGTTGGAGAACTTTCCTGTGATGTCACTCGCAAGGGGAATAACACAAGATTGTGCATTTTTGTCACTGACTCCAGTACTGACAATCGTCTCAGTCGAGATGCAGTTATCAGATTGGGACTTGTACAACGAGTGAATGCTATCGAGTCAGTTTTTGGAGAAATCAAAAGCCTGTCAGCTGCGAACCAGTGAAGATTGTGCTGAAGGACAATAGTGAGTCGTACAGCCTTAATACACCAAGGAGGATCGTTATTCCCTTACTCGATAAGCTGAAAGAAGAACTGCAACACATGCAGCAAGATGGGATTATCCAAGAAATCAAAGAACCAACTGATTGGTGTGCTGGTATGGTGCCTGTTTTGAAGAAATCAGCAGCTGTAAGGATCTGTACAGATTTTAAGAAACTGAACCAGTCGCTAAAAAGAGAACGTTATGTGCTCCCAACGCTTGAAGATCTTCTGTTCAAACTAAAAGGGTCAAAAGCTTGCAGCAAGCTTGATGCTATGAGTGGATTCTGACAGATTCCACTGGATGGAGCCACAGCAAAACTGACTACATTTATTACTCCCTTTGGAAGATACTTCTATCGACGTCTACCATTTGGAATATCATCAGCCCCAGAAATATTCCAAAGAACAATGGAGACCATTCTGCAAGATCAAAGTAATGTTCTCTGTTACTTTGATGACATTTTGGTTCACAGTCCCAACACTGAGGAACATGAACAACATCTGCAGGATACACTGAACAAACTGAACACTGTGGGACTCAAGCTCAACAAGGCGAAATGTGAATTACACAGAGATGAGATCGAGTTCTTGGGCTACAGAATCAGCAAAGAGGGAATCAAACCAGATCCCGGTAAGATTGAAGCAATCTTGAAGGTGCCAGAGCTGACCAATACGACAGAATTACGCCGGATCCTGGGTATGATCAACTTCCTTGGGAAGTACATTCCCTACCTCTCCAGTGTTCTTTATCCAATGACAGGACTTCTCGATAAAGACAGAGCGTGGATATGGGTGCAGCTCAGGCAAGTGCTTTTGCTCGAGTCAAGGACTTGATCACAAGCCTGACCTTGGCTTTCTAAGACCCTGGGAAGAAGACCATTGTCAGTTCAGATGCAACTTGTTATGGGCTTGGTGCTGTTCTCGAAGAACACATACAAACCCCGGTTTCTGATAACATAACAGATCTCTGCAGCAGACTCATGTGAGATGCAGAGAACCCTTTCTCCAGCTACTGTAAAGTATGACTATTACTGTTAGAGAGGATATTTACCACATTGAATGCTGACCACAAACCTGGTCCTCTGATAACATAAACTCTGAAGACTCCGAGTCCAGAACACCACAGAAGAAAAGTCATAATCAGAGCATGGAATTACACCCAGAATATGGGCTTGGCCCATCTATCATACGGAAACTCAGTCAGAACACAGAGATGAGTCCTAACAAACAGCACTGAGCTGATGGATGGGTATCAGTCAACATCGGTGACAGACGGTGTTCCTATTCAGAGAGAATGGCTTTGGAATGGGATTCAGGTCAATCAGACTGCTGTTCCATCCATGAGATCTTGGAGAAATCATAGGTCATCAGAGCATTGCTAAGTCGAGAGAGAGCCTGA
Source organism: Conus ventricosus (assembly GCA_018398815.1). Taxonomy (NCBI): domain Eukaryota; kingdom Metazoa; phylum Mollusca; class Gastropoda; order Neogastropoda; family Conidae; genus Conus; species Conus ventricosus. Next base: position 57,220,688 of record CM031602.1, read on the forward strand.
GACTCTGTATGGTGGCCCAAGATCAGTAGGGACATACGAGAAGTATCATCATGCAGAGAGTGCCTTGAAAAGCAGCCTACTCAACAAAAAGATCCGCTTCTGCCATCCGATACCCCAGGTCGACCATTTTAATGAGTTGGTGTAGACATCTGTGAAGTCAAAGGAGATCATTACCTCATCTCAACTGACTACTATTCTCGCTACATAGATATTGCTTACTTGTTCAACTGACATCAAAAGCTGTTGCCTGCAAAATGAAGAACTGTTTTGCTCACCATGGTGTACCACAGACGGTAGCGTCAAATAATGGCATACTCTTCACTTCACTTGAGTTTCGGCAGTTCGCTACGGACTGGAATTTTCATCATGTGACTTCCAGCCCCCATTTCCCTCAGTCAAATGGACAGGCTGAAAGTGTCGTTAAAATAGCCAAGGTGAACATCACTCAAGAAGATCCCTTTTTGGCCCTTCTCACCTACAGATCTATACCAATCTGTTCCCTTGGATACAGTCCAGCAGAACTAGCATACGGAAGAAAACTGCGCACCAGCCTGCCAACTCTTCCAGAGAAGCTCTTGCTCTGCACTGTGAGCCCAAAGACAGTGCAAGAACAAGACCAGATGGCAAAACACAAACAGAAGCAGTATTATGATCAACGCCATAGAGTTCACTCCCTGCCTAGCCTTCACTCTGGTGACCAGATCCTTGTGAAAAAAGATAAGGACACAGGTTGGAAACAGCCAGCGGAAGTGATTGGTCAAGTTGTGCCATGTTCCTACCTTCTCCAGGTGGATGGAGGTCAGATAAGGCGAAACAGAAAATACATCAGACTGTGCTCTGAAACTGCAAATAAGACTGCAGTGACCTGCAGTTCTCCAGTGCCCGTATTCATTACACACAAGACACCAGTCAACAGCCAGCTGGTGCAGTCCAGCAGTACAGTGGTTCCAGATGAGGGATCATCTCCTCCACAGCCACCTGTATTACCATTGTCTCCAGGCCCTTCACCATCTTCTTCACCTGGACGGCCACCCTCATCAGCAGTGAAGTACACGTGCAGAGGTCAAGCTGTTTCCAGCAAGATTCCGGGAGTAATTGTTGTGCTGGATCCTGCTGTGTGACATGTGCGTTCAGTTAGTGTTGTATATTCCACAACTGTTCAGCAACCAGTTGATGTGTAATTTCTTTTTTTCTTTTTTAAATTGTGATGACAGTGCGGTTTGGTCATGTGACACACACACATATACACATTCACATAACACAAATACACCTCATAGGAAGTGATGTGCTTTGATTCTGTTTTGGATTTGATTCTTCAGTGATTCACTGATCCTGCTTTGGATCTAATTCTTTGGGAGGAGAAGAAAAAGATTTATTTTGAAGAAAAGGACATGCATGCTAAGTCATTGTTGGGTTTTTGAATTATTCCCATGCATGATTCCAAAGAAATTAAGTTTGAAGTTTTGTTTTATAAAAAAAGAACCAAAAAAAAGATCTTGGAGGGAAGATGTTGAATAATCGTAGACTTACTTTTGATTCGGATGAAGGGACATAACTTTCCTTACTTTAATTATTGGCGCATGCACAGGGAGTAACAATGGTTGGTTGTCTACGTCAATAAATGAATGAAGCTGCCTCCAGCCTCATACCTTATTATTGTGTGGTAACGCCCTTTTCAAAGGGCCCTTTTTCCCACAAAGAAACTGGTATGCGAACTGAAAAATTTTTCCTGGGTGGAAGAAAAACGGTTGTGGGTACACCAAGGAGCCTTAAAAAATGGCGACTGTAGTGCAGAGGTAGGGGCAAAACCTCTGCACAATTAGAAAAGGGGTGATCTCTTCTGGAATAAGGCCAAAATCTTTTAATGTTTTTTATGCTGTCGGTGCTTGAATGAAAAAAAGATGTGTCCCGAAAGGGAAAGGCAAACACTGATGGGGGTTTGGGGGGGGGGGGGGGGGGGGGGGGGGGGGGGGGGGGGGGGGGGTGGTGATTAATTGCTCAGGGAATCCATCCCTATTCATGTTCTTTAAGTCGCTCCTTGCTTCTACTGATGTTTTTGGGTGGGGGATTCCCCGATGTTAATTTTTTCCAAAGTTGGGATTTGGCATTTGTTTTTACAAATTAGTATGAAGAAAATGCTTTTTTAAATCAGAAAAAAAAAAGTAGTTACAGTAAAACCTCCCCATAAAAGTCCTGTCAGGAAAGACTGCCTTCTACCATTTTTTTGTGGTCTTGACCCATAAATATCACTAACTATATGTCCCACTGAAGACTTCGCTCATTAAGCTGAAAGTTTGAGGATTTCTATCAGTAGCTATTCAGATGTTTCACTGCATCTTGTGGGTGTGAACTGAGTATCTGGAGGTGAGGTAATGTGAATACTTCGGGATAGACCCTCCTTGATAGTATTTTTCTGTTTTGTATAGTGTTCTGACTTCACACATGTACAAAGTAGACCACAGTTACTGTACCTACCTCTCCAGCCTGGAGATCTCAGTTTTGATGTATTTCAAAGCTGAGAGGTCAGTCGCTGGGTCAAACATCTGCTGCACCAGCTGGGTCTTTCCTGAAGGATCTGTGCCATCAGCACTCATCCCCACCACCATGAAATGGCAGCCTTCGGTGAAGGTAGGGCTTTTGTCTTTTTCTCTGTCATCCTTTCCTTTCTGAATTTAGCACACAAAGGACAGGAAATTTGTTAACTCTCATAAACAGACATAGTATTAATCTTCAACTTTAAAGTATTATTTCCTTTCAACACAACAATTATCTATCAAGCATGATTTGAACAAATTGTGTGGTCAACTGTTAAGCATCTTATCACTTATCACTTATGATTTAATGTTAAGCATCTTATCACTCATCACTTATGATTTAATGTTAACCCGTTCCCTGCCTGGAACGAGTAACGCTCGTTCAGAAAGCCGCAGAAAACAGAAAACCGCTACACCCCGATCGAGAGTGTCTCGTCGTAACTTCGTCACAGAAAGCAGAAAAATCTACTTGGGAGACGACCCTCTAAAATGTTCTCACCTCTTCTACTGGTGTCAAGGAACAGCCCCTTTCCCTTCTCGCGAGCAGCCAGCTGACCACATGTTATGCAAATTGCGAGTTGAGAGGGCACAGCTGATAAGCATAGTCAAGATGGCAGCTCAACCTAGCACTTCGTCAACGTGTCCCGTTTCCAAGCGTCACACTGCCCTTGATATTTTAGATGACGTTATAAAGTATCAAGAGAGTGATGAAGAAGACCTTTGAGGATCGGATCCTGATACTAGCGATGAGGAGGAGACGGATGGGAATCAGCACTATCCACTTTTATCGGAGATACATGCTGGTAATGACGTGGCTTCACTGTTCTGTACACAACACATCAGTAAAGAAAGAGCCGTTAGGTTGGCGACGAAGCGGAAATTGCCGAACGCGTGCCGTGAACGAGCACTGCACCCCCTCCTTTCTTGACGAACGGGGTGGTGGACATGGTACGGGCTCAGAACGACGGTGAAGGTCCCGTGGAAGCGGCCGGGGGCGTGGCATGGGGCGTGGTCAGCAACAGCTGATCAAAGAATGGCGAGAAAGAGGTGCACAGCCCTTCAACCTTGCAGTTGTTTTGACTGGGAATTCTGGTCTGCAAGTCAACTGTGCCAATTTTCAGCTGTACAAAGTTCCAGTCTTCAGTTCCTTCATGACCAGAAACTGGTTTCAGGCAAGTAGCTCTATTTTTCTTTTGTTGGTTTGTTTTGTTTTGTTTTTGTTTTTACTACATGATTCTTCATTCCTTGACTATTCATTTTCTGTATTTCTCTTCTTTGCCCATTTCCTACTAAAACTACAATTATGGCAAATAATGACTGCATGGATAGGTGGGACTGTGTGTGTGTGAGTGTGTGTGTGTGTGTGTGTGTGTGTGTGTGTGTGTGTGTGTGTGTGTGTGTGTGTGTGCGCGCACGCGCGCGCCTAAGCATTATTTATTTCTGTATGCAAGTTTTCCATATAAGTTTGTTCATTTTGTATAACACAGAAGCACTCATCCACAGCAGTTTTTTTGTTTTGTATCATTGTGGTGTTTTTACATTCATGTGTGTGTGATACTGTTAGTGTGTGTTTGTGCATATGTGTAATGTGTGTGTGTGTGTGTGTGTGTGTGTGTGTGTGTGTGTGTGTGTGTGTGGAAGCTGTTTGTGTGTATGCATGTGTTGTGTGTGTGTGTGTGTGTGTGTGTGTGTGTGTGTGTGTGTGTGTGTGTGTGTGTGCTCAACTGTGGGTCTGCTTACTGTGTGTGTGTGTGTGTGTGTGTGTGTGTGTGTGTGTGTGTGTGTGTGTGTGTGTGTGTGTGTGTGTGTGTGTGTGGAAACTGTTTGTGTGTATGCGTGTGTTTGTGTGTGTGTGTGTGTGTGTGTGTGTGTGTGTGTGTGTGTGTGTGTGTGTGTGTGTGTGTGTGTTTGTGTGTGTGTGTTTTATCACATGTTATTAGTGTGAACCATCATCATAACAAACAAAACCAATATAGAATGATGTGAAATTGTAGACAAGAGTATAAGTAAGTAATCCACAACAAATCTAACAAATAACTCAACAAATGGGTGAATAATGTACATGTTAGTGAACATACCGTGAAAAGCATGATTATGCCCCTTCTTACCAACAAATAGTACCCCCAATTATGAGCAGATTGTCATCAAGAACAACATTCCTTGGGATTTATATGACTGTCATGTGTTAGTGCTGATGTTGAACAATTAGTCACATCACTTTTTCATTGTTTACACTGATTTTATATGGTGCAATTTGTTTATGTATACCTGAAAACTGTTCTTTTTGTAAAACCACCAATATATGTATCCCTGTCCATCCCCAAATGGCTCACAAAACTACATTATTGTTATATAGCATCAAAGTTTGTGGTATAAGGAAAGAGAAGCCATAAAATCTAAGTCATATGTAAAGAAATACATAAGCAGTGATTGAGGTACTGAGCCTACCCCAAATAGTAAAATTATGCCCCTTTCTAGGAGAATTGGGGTACCCCCAGTAACAGACAGATTGTTACACAGAGGGACATTTATTGACAACAATATGAATCCCAGGTGTTTGTAATGTTGTTGAGCTAACACCAAAAGGTATTTTTGTTGTGTTTAGTGGGTTTTTATATGCTCAATTATTCTAAAACTCTCACATTGAAAACAAAACAAAAACTGTTTTATCACATGTTATTAGTGTGAACCATCATCATAACCAACAAAACCAATATTGAATGATGTGAAATTGTAGACAAGGGTATAAGTAAGTAATCCACAAAAAATCTAACAAATAACTCAACAAATAAATGAGTAATGTACATGTTAGTGAACATACCGCGAAAAGCATGATTATGCCCCTTTTTACCTAAAAAATAGTACCCCAATTATGAGCAGATTATCATCAAGAACAACATTCCTTGGGATTTATATGACTTTCATGTGTTAGTGCTGATATTCAATAAGTAGTAAGACCACTTTTTCAGTTTTTTTGACTCATTCGGTTTGGCGCAATGTGTTTGTGTACACTCGAAAACTGTTATTTTTGGTAAAATTTTTATAATTATGTCAATTTCTGCTATACTAATTATCAACAAAATCAAGCCATTTTGATAGAACATTGTGGACAAATGCATAACAACAAAACATGCAAAAAATCAAAGAGATCTGTCAAGAAATAAGTGAGCAGTAACCATTTCATTGAACCTACCCCAAAAAGCTCAATTTTACCACGGCAGACAGATTTTCAAATGTGCTATTATACTGTGGCAGTGAAGGGGTTAAGCATCTTATCACTTATCACCTATGATTTAATGTTAAGCATCTTATCACTTATCACCTATGATTTAATGTTAAACACCTTATAACTTATCACCTATGATTTAATAGAGTTCCTTAGCAAGAAGCAAAAGGTTAGCTGCCTATTCAGTGAATTTAGCTATCATGTAGGCATATGAAAAAAAACTAATAAATCTTCAATCCACTGAGAGGTACCTTGGGTGGTAAAAAAACATAACTAACAATGTACAAAAATAGAACATGCAATGCATAAATCTTAATGGCTTGTCAACATCACTATGAGTACTGTGGACAATATGAAAAACAGTAGGGAAAAAAAACCAGGACAGTGGTCTAACAACATACATTTTACATACAGCATTTTCTATACTCTATACAATGTCCAAAATTCAACAAATTGTTAAACTTCCAGAAACAGCTTGACTGAATTTTTTCCCTCAAAAATAGCATTTCAAAATAAAAGAAATTCAGTACTAACCCAAGCTTTTACCAGTTAAAAGCTGTGCAGTGGAAGTCCTTAAAAGTGGCTTTAAGATATGGATATGCAATGGTCTCAGGTTAACAAACAAGCTTCAGTACTAACAGAATGTAATAATCTTGTTTCTGCAACTAAACTTGATAAAAAATCTGCTGTTTCCTTATAAAAACTCCAAGGCTGACGTGAACATTTTTAATACAAACTTTTGCTTAAATTTTAGTCCTGGACAAGCAAAATGTTTAACCTGTTCAACATAAAGTTGAGACCAGTCGAAGTTTTCTTACATTTTGGGTACAACACTGCTTCTTCCCTCAAAACAGCAATCATCAGATTTGTATGTGATATTGGTAACAGCAATTACATTCTTTTATGAGACTGTTTTTCAAAATGTCTCATGTACAGCTGTTTACTTTGAAGATTGCCGTCATAGTTGTAGAATAATGGTAAATCCAGTTGCAAAATAGATGTCATAAAGCTTAGGTTGAACTTCTTGTAAAAAAAAAAGCCTATAGGTAATTGTTGACCTATAAACGTAAACTAGAACAACAACAGTCATATAAATCATCTCTCTTGTGTTTACTTTTATTTTGCATGAATATGAGCACAAGATTTCAAGAAATGAGATCAATATGCAGAAGATGGAAAATCAGTGTAAAACCAAAGCACTATGACTGACTGACTGCGAGTAAAGAACTAAATGATTAATCTGCCCAGCACATTATCTGTTTAGTATCTCACGTCAAAGCTGAACAGCCAACATCGTCAGCAAGTCAAATGAAACAGTTCACTGCCAATATACCAGCTCCAGCAAAACTTGACTGTAGAAGTGCCTTACCATATTCTTGGTGAAAATTCAAAAGGCGCTGAGACAATTATTCAGCATCAAGCAAACTGAATGAAGAAGAAACCAAATTCAAAACGGCAGTTTTTACAATCCCTGAGAAATGCAAAAGACATTTTTTGCAGATCTAACTTGATAGTCTTCTTTTTCTTCTTCTTCAGCGTTCCAGTATCTGGTAGCGTGTGAACTCGTTTTACCCTGTTGGATACTCACACTATACTCGAGCGTACAGTCAGTTCATTCTGACTTTGTTGAGTGCAGAAATTTGTGGGAAGAGGTTGTGGAAAAAGATAGATAAAAGATATGGCAGACAGAAAGGACAGCAGACGACAGTACAGCAAAGGAGGAGACAGAGTTACTGACAGCGAAAGGAAAAGGGGACATTACTAACAGAGAATGTCCAGAAGGAGGGGGAACTATTTGTACAAAAGACCCCCCGGTATCCCCACGTGGGATAGCATTCATAGTGAAGTTGACAGTGAAAACCATTTCAAAATTTCTGTGTTGGGGGAAACATATGAAGCATCTGAAGCTTCAAGTCGCAGAATCAACAGAAGCTTATATATCCCTGCACTTCCTCAGTTTGCCAAACAATGTAACAAGAAGACAATAATTTGAGATCATACTTGTGAGAGATAATGTTCTCTGAAAGAAAATGCTGGAAGACAAGAACATGACTGGGCCAAATGTTTGTGTATAATTATTAGAGTTCCAGAGGACAGGCACACATGACAGGTCAACAAAATGAAAATGTACATGTACAGAAAATTATAGAAGATGAAAAATTGGTCTGCAAATCCAGAATATAAATATATCATCCTCAGGAACAATACAAATGCAGACAGTGTGGCAAGAGTACTATGCATGGAAGAAAGGACTGCCTAGCAAAAGAAACAAAGGCTGCAAATGTTTTTCCAAAGGTCACTACACAAATATGTGTCAATCGAAGAAAGTACACAATGTAGAAGAAACGCTGCTTAGGTAAATCTAGGATGAAAAGCTAGGTGGCTGAAAAAAAAACCCACCCAGCACAAAAAATAGCAAGAAAAATAATAAACAATATAATCTGCTTGACTAAAACACGCACTGGAACTCACATCCTAAAATAAGCACAAAAAAGAACAGAACAACCACAACAGCAGCCACAACAAAAAAAGAAAAACAGAAAAAAGACCTGAAATTTAGAATCAAATCAAAAGCAGAAATGTCTAAAGCCTAGAAATCACAGCATGCTGCTTCACCTTTTGGGATTCAGACAGTTCCAGAGTATGGACAGATGCTGGACTACAGTCGTAGTTTTTCAGTGTCACCTTGTCCCCTTCAAAGTGCAAGTTGACTGCTGGGTAGATCCCCTCTGTCAAGTACTCAAACTTGCGTTCATGAATCTGGAAAGACGAGTGTGTATATGCATGTGACATAAACATAAATGCATATAAGTAAATGTACCATATATGTTCAATCATACACACACACACACACAAGATCAAGCACTTGCACACACGAATGCATCACAATAAGCAAAAATAAAAGCAACGTCAATGCGTTTGTCTCCAAATACAAGACATGTCTAAACACAAGGCTATGTGTATATTTAGACACATGCATGCACTGCTACCTCTCTCAATACTTTACCCGTATTCCGTTCTTTGTGAAGTAGACGATCAGCATCTGTTGTGGCTCAAGGGACCCGTCAGATTTCAGTCTGGCTTGACTCAGGTCAATGCCGCAGCCCAACACGTCACCATCACCAGAGGTAGGGTCATCAGCTTTGAGGTTAGGAGCAAATCCTGACGATGTATTCTCATACACGCTGGAAAACGGCACAGTAACGTAAGCTAAGGATTTGGCCGCCAGCAGAAAGTACTGTTTTTTTCTGTAGCATCATTCTGCTCCTGACAGCCGTCTAGGAGACAGTGTTAAGAGCATGCTGATGTGTGCTATTAGAGGACATGCTTAATGAACAGTCACATATCTATTTTGTATGGTATATTGAACAAGCATTACTTTTCAACTCGGAGAAGAAAATGGTGAAAGAGTGCACTCACCAGGGTTTGAGTATGGTGATCGGGGAACAGGAGGAAACCATGCAAGCTTTCTGCTCATAGAGCTGTCATCAGGCTTAGAGTTAGTGGGTGACAGAGACAGATCTTATATGGTGCGTGCGTGGCGTGTGTGTGTGTGGTAAGTGCGTGTGTGTGTGGGTGTGTGTGTGTGTGTGTGTGTGTGTGTGTGTGTGTGTGTGTGTGTGTGTGTGTGTGTGTGTGTGACAGAGAGAGAGAGAGAGAGAGAGATGAGAGAGTGAGAGAGAGAGAGGAGAGAGAGAGAGAGAATGTGAAAATGTGTGCGAGTGATTTCTCAGCCTACTGAACAAATTTAAGTCTCCTCTACTAAAGCTATAAAACCATTGTTGACAGAAATGTACTTGTGTGTGTGCATGTGTTTTACCCGTTACAGAGTGAGTGGCCTTTACATTCTGTGTGTGAGACATACTGTTAGAGTGTTCCGTGTAAATTCTTCACTGGAGGCTCTCGTTATTGAAAATTAGGCTGAAACTATTTTTAGTATGCTAAAGAAGCATCAAGTCGGATACATGTAGGCTACAGTCACTCCTAAACACGCGCTCCCTCTCTTCCGTTCCCACATATTGTTAAGTCCACCACAAGCACACTTTCCTCTCATACATATATCCGTACATACTTGCACTCAAGATCTGCACTATCATACACAGACTGACGAACTTACTGCGTGCATGCACGCACATACAATGCACTCGCATACACACATACAAACTTGAAAATGACACACACACACCACCTCACACACACACAAACACACACACACACAAACACACACACACGCACACACACACACACACAATGCGCGCGCACACACACACACACACTGCGCGCGCACACACAGACACACACACACACCAGCGCATTTTCATTTTGTGTGTCACAGCTGGTTTGATTACCACAACGTGTGAGTGGAGTGATGTTTCAAAAGCCAGATGTGTGCCTGAGTGAATGTGTGCTGGCATGCGTTGTACACATGGTCACCTCGATCGATGGTTTTTCACATTACAAGCATTTTGAAACAAACAATTAAGTTCAATCTCTTGCACGAAACTCTGTTGCTGCTTATAAAAAGTAATACTATTCCAATCCGTCTAAAACATATGACTTTCTTAAATTCCATACACAAAATCAACCTACGGCAAAGCTTTGTTCCTTCATGAAAAAAGCATGGGTCCATGCAGGACCCACGACGTACGGCAAGGCTTTGTTCCTTCATAAAAAGCATGGGTCCATGCGGACCCACGACGTACGGCAAAGGTTTGTTCCTTCATAAAAAAGCATGGGTCCATGCGGACCCACGATGTAGGCAAGGCCTCTTTCCTTCACTAAAAGCACCCATGCGGACCCACGATGTACGGCACGCAAATTTTAGGCGACGTACGGGAAAGGTTAAGCAGTGAGTAGGAATCTGAACAAGTTAAAGTGGAAAGCAAGAAGGCCTGTTCCCAAAAAAAAGGGGGGGGGGGGGAGTGGGTGGGGGGGGAGTGGGGGGGGGGGGGTTAGGGGGAAGAGGCTAGTAGAGAAGGGGGAGGGGGTGTTGAAGTTCAGCCGCTGTCACTTTCTGGTGTTCAATAGTTTTTATGTTTATTTGCATTTGCATTGCTTTCATTTGTACTGTCAGTTTCAGTCTCCTTATATTTCAAAACCAAAATGAATGTATTGTGTTTGTTTCATCGACTTGAAAATGGTTTACTTAGTGAGAGAAAAATTGTGGTAGAATCCAACATAAATCATTCATTTCAAGCATTTTGGAGATCATCAACCACAAGATCATTGTCTTCGCTCTTTCATGTCTGCTGGTAGATAATGTGACATGTTTGGAATATAGCACACTGCTTCGATGCTTCAAGGAAGGCATGAATCAGCTTCTCCCTCTTTAAATGTTACTAGCTTCCATTGTTTTTCAGTATGGTCAGCTCTCAGCTCAGCTTCTGCAGTTTATATTCAAGGTAGACAGACAGCAAACAAAAAATTGTTGTCCTCCAAACACACCACTAGATGTCCCTTCTGATAGCCTAACACATTTCTTCTGTTCTGCCCATCAGATCCATATGAGCTACTAGTACAGTCAGCACAAAAACAGCTTGGTGTGTGCAGTAGAGTAGAGGTGGCTGCAAGGCAAAACTAGACGTACATCCAGGCAGTAATGTGTCCATCTGATTTAGGGCTGGTTCAAAACACTCCTTTTCTGGTACAATTGCACACTCCCCCACCCCTTCAAACCCATCCATTTCTTTTAGAAATACAGTGGTCAGATTTGTCCTCGACCCTTCATCTATACGACCCCTTCACTTCTGCACTGATCCCTTTCCTTTCAGTTGGCCTCATATTCCCCAACACTTTCTGCACTGATCCCTTTCCTTTCAGTTGGCCTCATATTCCCCCAACACTTTCTGCAATGATCCCTTTCCTTTCAGTTGGCCTCATATTCCCCCAACACTTCTGCACTGATCCTTTTCCTTTCAGTTGGCCTCATATTCCCCCTTAACTTTCTGCACTGATCCCTTTCCTTTCAGTTGGCTCATATTCCCCCTTCACATTCTGCACTGATCCCTTTCCTTTCAGTTGGCCTCATATTCCCCCAACACTTTCTGCACTGATCCCTTTCCTTTCAGTTGGCCTATATATTCCCCAACACTGAAGGGCTTCACTTTCTGCACTGATCCTTTCCTTTCAGTTTGGCCTCATATCCCCCAACACTGAAAGGGCTTCATTTCTGCACTGATCCCTTTCCTTTCAGTTGGCCTCATATTCCCCCACACTGAAGGGCTTCACTTTCGGCACTGATCCCTTTCCTTTCAGTTGGCCTCATATTCCCCCAACACTGAAAGGGCTTCACTTTCGGCACTGATCCCTTTCCTTTCAGTTGGCCTCATATTCCCCAACACTGAAAGGGCTTCACTTTCGGCACTGATCCCTTTCCTTTCAGTTGGCCTCATATTCCCCAACACTGAAAGGGCTTCACTTTCGGCACTGATCCCTTTCCTTTCAGTTGGCCTCATATTCCCCCAACACTGAAAGGGCTTCACTTTCGGCACTGATCCCTTTCCTTTCAGTTGGCCTCATATTCCCCAACACCGAAAGGGCTTCACTTTCTGCACTGATCCCTTTCCTTTTCAGTTGGCCTCATATTCCCCAAACTCTGAAAGGGCTTCACTTTCTGAAACTGATCCATTTCCTTTCAGTTGGCTCATATTCCCCCTTCACTGTCTGCACTGATCCCTTTCCTTTCAGTTGGCCTCATATTCCCCCAACACTTTCTGCACTGATCCCTTTCCTTTCAGTTGGCCTCATATTCCCCAACACTTTCTGCACTGATCCCTTTCCTTTCAGTTGGCCTCATATTCCCAACACTTTCTGCACTGATCCCTTTCTTTCAGTTGGCCTCATATTCCCCCAACACTTTCTGCACTGATCCCTTTCCTTTCAGTTGGCCTCTATTCCCCCTTCACTTTCTGCACTGATCCCTTTCCTTTCAGTTGGCCTCATATTCCCCCCAACACTTAAAGGGCTTCACTTTCGGCACTGATCCCTTTCCTTTCAGTTGGCCTCATATTCCCCAACACTGAAAGGGCTTCACTTTCGGCACTGATCCCTTTCCTTTCAGTGGCCTCATATTCCCCAACACTGAAAGGGCTTCACTTTCGGCACTGATCCTTTCCTTTCAGTTGGCCTCATATTCCCCCAACACTGAAAGGGCTTCACTTTCGGCACTGATCCCTTTCCTTTCAGTTGGCCTCATATTCCCCCAACACCGAAGGGCTTCACTTTCTGCACTGATCCCTTTCCTTTCAGTTGGCCTCATATTCCCCAACTCTGAAAGGGCTTCACTTTCTGAACTGATCCATTTCCTTTCAGTTGGCCTCATATTCTCCCCTTCACTGTCTGCACTGATCCCTTTCCTTTCAGTTGGCCTCATATTCCCCCAACACTTTCGGCACTGATCCCTTTCCTTTCAGTTGGCCTCATATTCCCCCAACACTTTCTGCACTGATCCCTTTCCTTTCAGTTGGCCTCATATTCCCCCAACACTTTCTGCACTGATCCCTTTCCTTTCGTTGGCCTCATATTCCCCCAACACTTTCTGCACTGATCCCTTTCCTTTCAGTTGGCCTCATATTCCCCTTCAGTTTCTGCACTGATCCCTTTCCTTTCAGTGGCCTCATATTCCCCCAACACTTTCTGCACTGATCCCTTTCCTTTCAGTTGGCCTCATATTCCCCCAAACACTTTCTGCACTGATCCTTTCCTTTCAGTTGGCCTCATATTCCCCCTTCACTTTCTGCACTGATCCCTTTCCTTTCAGTTGGCCTCATATTCCCCCAACACTTTCTGCACTGATCCCTTTCCTTTCAGTTGGCCTCATATTCCCCAACACATTCTGCACTGATCCCTTTCCTTTCAGTTGGCTCATATTCCCCCTTCACTTTCTGCATGATCCCTTTCCTTTCAGTTGGCCTCATATTCCCCCTTCACTTTCTGCATGATCCCTTTCCTTTCAGTTGGCCTCATATTCCCAACACTTTCCGCACTGATCCCTTTCCTTTCAGTTGGCCTCATATTCCCCTTCACTTTCTGCACTGATCCCTTTCCTTTCAGTTGGCTCATATTCCCCCTTCACTTTCTGCACTGATCCCTTTCCTTTCAGTTGGCCTCGAATTCCCCAACACTTTCTGCACTGATCCCTTTCCTTTCAGTTGGCCTCATATTCCCCAACACTTTTTGCACTGACCCTTTCCTTTCAGTTGGCCTCATATTCCCCCAACACTTCAGCCCTGATGTGGCCCTTTGCGGTTGGCTGGGCTATAAGCAACATTATCTTACCCCCAACACTTTCTGAACTGACCCCTTTCCTTTCAGTTGGCCTCTATTCCCCCAACACTTTCTGCACTGATCCCTTTCCTTAGAGAACAGGAAAACACCGATCAGACTCACTTTGCTACTCCACCACGTTTTTGGGCGAAAGTGCCCTAAAAGCCGCCTATTCCTGTTCTCTGACAAGTAACCAAAAAATAACGACCCTACAAACAAACATACTGTGCAGGGTTATCCGTTTTCAATACTAATTTACTAACTTTTCAGATTTCAGTTTTTGTTTAATCCTATGTTTTTCCTGGTCATTTTCAATAACATCATTTTCGCGCAAACATTCTTCAAATGAGTCTCTGTCTTTCATGTGAAATATAAACTACAGTCTTTAAACTGTTCTCTAAAGTCTTTTAAAACCGAGTTATTTTCTGGCATAAAATCCACACACTTATCCCAGCATGTCTTCCACTGAAAGCTAGTTTCGACAAAGTGTTTCTCTTTTTAACTATGTCTCTTTCTGCCGAACAGTCATCTATAATAAATAGTGTCTGCGTTCCTTCAAACAGTCTATAAAACTGTTCTAGACACTCACTCAGTTATTGCTAGGATTAACTAAATATATGTCATCATCTGTCCATATAAACCTTCTATCATGATATGCTTTGTTCCATTTAAGTGTTGGACAGAAAACCACAATATGATTAAAATTATAACGATAAACTGTTTGTAACAGGTCGAGGACAATATTGTTTTTCCACAACCAGTCTGTCCACAAATTAATGAACAATGAGGGGTTTTTGTCATAAAGTTTAACTGCTCCATAGTTTTATACTAGAATTTAATCTAATCCAGTATTGTTTTTATCATGCTCTCTGTCAAAACTTGTTCGTTAATAAAATCCTATAAGGTCTAAATGTGTAAGATTTAATCCAATTTAGTGCTGTAAGATTGTTTCTATTTAGACTAATTATTGATTTTGTTGCTTGTTGTTTATAACCTTAATATCCTCACCATTGTGAAGAATGACGACAGTAACTTTAAGACTGTCAACGTCTAAGTTTTGCAGCTAATTAGAATTCCTTTAAAAAGGACGTCACTAACGCCCACAACCCCATCCTCTCCTTATCTTTTAAGACAGAAATTTCAAATATTATTGTGAACGTGTCTCCTAATTTCATTTGCGGAATGAACTGTAATTTGTTAGAAGCATCTTTTAAAACGCTTCTCTCTGTGGGAGGATGTACTGTTTTTTCCCATACGGCGTTATTTCAATTTCTTTTCGACTATTGTCGTCCGGCATAAGACTTACATGTAAAGGGCCAGAGTTGAATGCTTTTCTGAAACTTTTTTGACGGTCTAAAATATGTAAATGGGCTTATGAATTCAAATTTTATTTCCATTCTAATATGGTTCTAAGTGCCATTTAAGGTCAGGTTTTCGAACTATTTTATATTCATACTGGCCAACATTTTTGCCTATAGATTGCGCAGTTGTTCTAGTTTAGGAAAATTTTTGCTGTCGCCAACCTCTTTGCGTTTATATATCGCCATCTTTAGTGTACTCAAAACCATACAAAGCGCCTATCTCACCGTTCTGTTCAAAGTCCGCAACGTCTGCAAGGTCTTTTAATTCTAAAGTTATACACCTCACAGGCGCTAATGTAACTCCTGATTCTTCTGGCCCACGCGACATGTTTTAGTACAACGCATTATTTTATTTCCAAAACAATGTGCAGGTTATCACATTTTACAACTTCCCGCTTTGTCTTTTA
>CM031602.1:57237480-57397480 GCA_018398815.1 Conus ventricosus
TTCAGTGGCCTCATATCCCCACACTGGGGCTTGACTTTCATCTATTCCCTTCCTTCAGTTGGCCTCAATTCCCTTCAATTCTGCACTGATCCCTTTCCAGTTGCCTCATATTCCCCTTCACTTTCTGCACTGATCCCTTCCTTTCATTGGCCTCAATTCCCCAACCTTTCTGCACTGATCCCTTTCCTTTCAGTGCCTCATATTCCCCCAACATTTCTGCACTACCCTTTCCTTTCATTGCCTCTATCCACCAACACTTTCTCAATGGCCCTATTCCCCTTTCTTTGCCATACCCCCACACTTCTCACTATCCTTCCCTATCCCTTTCCTTTCATTTGCCCAATTCCCCCAAATTTCCCTGACCTTTCTTTGGCCTCATATTCCCCCAACACTGAAAGGGCTTCACTTTCGCACTATCCCTTTCCTTCAGTTGGCCACTACTCCCCAAACACTTCTCCTGACTTCCTTTCAGTTGGCCTCATTCCTCACCCAACACTTCTGCACTGGTCCTTTCCTTTCAGTTGGCCTATACCCCCCAATGCTCATTCCTCACGATCCCTTTCCTTTCAGTTGCCTCATTCTCCCCCAACACTTGCACTTCCCTTTCCTTTCAGTTGGCCTCATCCCCCAACACGAAAGTGCTTCATTTTTCATGATTTCCTTCCTTTCATGCCTTTTCCCCACACTGAAAGCCTTCACTTTCCGCACTGATCCTTTCCTTTCATTGGCCTCAGATTCCCCCAACTCAAGGCTTCATTTCCCCACTTGCTTCCTTTCTCAGTTGGCCTCTATATTCCCCAACACGAAAGGCTTCACTTCGCAGGATTACCCTTTCCTTCAGTTGGCCTCAATTCCCACCAACACTGAAAGGGTTCATTTCGGCACTGATCCCTTTCCTTTCAGTTGGCCTCATATTCCCCCAACACTGAAGGGTTTCACTTTCGGCATCTGATCCCTTTCTTCATTGCCCCTTATTCCCCAACACTGAAAGGGCTTCATTTGCCACTGCCCTTCCTTTCAGTTGCCTCAATCCCCCAACACTGAAAGGCTTCACTTCGGCACTGATCCCTTTCCTTTCATTTGGGCCCTCCATTCCCCAACACTGAAAGGGCTTCACTTTCGGCCTTCCCTTTCCTTTCTTAGTTGCCTCATATTCCCCCAACACTGAAAGGGCTTCCATTTCGGCACTGATCCCTTCCTTTCAGTTGGCCTCATATTCCCCCAACACTGAAAGTGCTTCATTTTCTGCACTGCTCCCTTTCCTTTTAGTTGGCCTCATTTCCCCAAACTGAAAGGGCTTCACTTTCGGCCCTGTCCCTTTCTTTGTTGGCCTCATATCCCCCCAACACTGAAAGGCTTCACTTCGGCACTGATCCCTTTCCTATCAGTTGCCATATTCCCCAAACACTGAAAGGGCTTTACTTTCGCACTGATCCCTTTCTTTCATTGGCCCATATTCCCCCTTCATTTCTGCACTGATCCCTTCCTTCAGTTGGCCCATATTCCCCAACACTAAAGAGCTTCACTTCGGCACTGATCCTTCCTTTCAGTTGCTCATATTCCCCCAACTCTGAAAGGGCTTCACTTTCGACACTGATCCCTTTCCTTTCAGTTGGCCTCATATTCCCCAACACTTTCTGCACTGATCGCTTTCCTTTCAGTTGGCCTCATATTCCCTCAACACTTTCTGCACTGATCCCTTTCCTTTCAGTTGGCCTCATATTCCCCCAACACTTTCTGCACTGATCCCTTTCCTTTCAGTTGGCCTCATATTCCCCCAACACTTTCTGCACTGACCCCTTTCCTTTCAGTTGGCCTCATAATCCCCCAACACTTCTGCACTGACCCCTTTCCTTTCAGTTGGGCTAAATATTCCCCCAACACTTTCTGCACTGATCCCTTTCCTTTCAGTTGGCCTCATATTCCCCAACACTTTCTGCACTGATCCCTTTCCTTTCAGTTGGCCTCATATTCCCCCAACACTTTCTGCAATGATCCCTTTCCTTTCAGTTGGCCTCATACTCCCCCAACACTTTCTGCACTGATCCCTTTCCTTTCAGTTGGCCTCATATTCCCCCTTCACTTCTGCACTGATCCTTTGCTTTCAGTTGGCCTCATATTCCCCCTTCACTTTCTGCACTGATCCCTTTCCTTTCAGTTGGCCTCATATTCCCCCAACACTGAAAGGGCTTGACTTTCTAAACTCTCCCTTTCCTTTCAGTTGGCCTCATATTCCCCTTCACTTTCTGCACTGATCCCTTTCCTTTCAGTTGGCCTCATATTCCCCCTTCACTTTCTGCACTGATCCCTTCCCTTTCAGTTGGCCTCATATTCCCCCAACACTTTCTGCACTGATCCCTTTCCTTTCAGTTGGCCTCATATTCCCCCAACACTTTCTGCACTGATCCCTTTCCTTTCAGTTGGCCTCATATTCCCCCAACACTTTCTGCACTGATCTCTTTCCTTTCAGTTGGCCTCATATTCCCCCAACACCTTCTGCACTGATCCCTTCCTTTCAGTTGGCCTCATATTCCCCCTTCACTTTCTGCACTGATCCTTTCCTTTCAGTTGGCCTCATATTCCCCCCTTCACTTTCTGCACTGATCCCTTTCCTTTCAGTTGGCCTCATATTCCCCCTTCACTTTCTGCACTGATTCCTTTCCTTTCAGTTGGCCTCATATTCCCCCAACACTTTCTGCACTGACCCCTTTCCTTTCAGTTGCCCTCATATTCCCCCTTCACTTTCTGCACTGATCCCTTTCCTTTCATTTGGCCTCATATTCCCCCAACACTGAAAGGGCTTGACTTTCTAAACTCTCCCTTTCCTTTCAGTTGCCTCATATTCCCCCTTCACTTTCTGCACTGATCCCTTTCCTTTCAGTTGGCCTCATATTCCCCCTTCACTTTCTGCACTGATCCCTTTCCTTTCAGTTGGCCTCATATTCCCCCAACACTTTCTGCACTGATCCCTTTCCTTTCAGTTGGCCTCATATTCCCCCAACACTTTCTGCACTGATCCCTTTCCTTTCAGTTGGCCTCAAAATTCCCCCAACACTTTCTGCACTGATCCCTTTCCTTTCAGTTGGCCTCATATTCCCCCAACACTCTCTGCACTGATCCCTTTCCTTTCAGTTTTGCCTCATATTCCCCAACACTTTCTGCACTGATCCCTTTCCTTTCAGTTGGCCTCATATTCCCCCAACACTAAAAGGGGCTTCACTTTCGGCTCTGATCCCTTTCCTTCAGTTGGCCTCATATTCCCCCAACACTGAAAGGGGCTTCACTTTCGGAAACTGATCCCTTTCCTTTCAGTTGGCCTCATATTCCCCAACACTGAAAGGGCTTCACTTTCGGACTGATCCCTTCCTTTCAGTTGGCCTTATATTCCCCCAACACCGAAAGGGCTTCACTTTCGGCACAGATCCCTTTCCTTTCAGTTGGCCTCATATTCCCCCAACACTGAAAGGGCTTCACTTCCGGCCTGATCCCTTTCCTTTCAGTTGGCCTCATATTCCCCCAACACTGAAAGGGCTTCACTTTCGGCACTAATCCCTTCCTTTCAGTTGGCCTCATATTCCTCCAACACGAAAGGGCTTCACTTTCGGCACTGATCCCTTTCCATTCAGTTGGCCTCATATTCCCCCAACACCGAAAGGGCTTCACTTTCGGCTCTGACCCTTTCCTTTCAGTTGGCCTCATATTCCCCCAACACTGAAAGGGCTTCACTTTCGGCACTGATCCCTTTCCTTTCAGTTGGCCTCATATTCCCCCAACACTGAAAGGGCTTCATTTTCGGCACTGATCCCTTTCCTTTCAGTTGGCCTCATATTCCCCCCAACACTGAAAGGGCTTCACTTTCGGCACTGATCCCTTTCCTTTCAGTTGGCCTCATATTCCCCCGAACACTGAAAGGCTTCACTTTCGGCACTGATCCCTTTCCTTTCAGTTGGCCTCATATTCCCCCAACACTGAAAGCGCTTCACTTTCGGCACTGATCCCTTTCCTTTCAGTTGGCCTCATATTCCCCCCAACACTGAAAGGCTTCACTTTCGGCACTGATCCCTTTCCTTTCAGTTGGCCTCATATTCCCCAAACACTGAAAGGGCTTCACTTTCGGCCCTGATCCCTTTCCTTTCAGTTGGCCTCATATTCCCCCAACACTGAAAGGGCTTCACTTTCGGCCCTGATCACTTTCCTTTCAGTTGGCCTCATATTCCCCCAACACTGAAAGGGCTTCACTTTCGGCACTGATCCCTTTCCTTTCAGTTGGCCTCATATTCCCCCAACACTGAAAGGGCTTCACTTTCGGCACTGATCCCTTTCGTTTCAGTTGGCCTCATATTCCCCCAACACTGAAAGGGCTTCACTTTCGGCACTGATCCCTTTCCTTTTAGTTGGCCTCAATATTCCCCCAACACCGAAAGGGCTTGACTTTCGGCACTGATCCCTTTCCTTTCAGTTGGCCTCATATTCCCCCAACACTGAAAGGGCTTCACTTTCGGCACTGATCCCTTTCCTTTCAGTTGGCCTCATATTCCCTCAACACTGAAAGGGCTTCACTTTCGGCACTGATCCCTTTCCTTTCAGTTGGCCTCATATTCCCCCAACACTGAAAGGGCTTCACTTTCGGCACTGATCCCTTTCCTTTTAGTTGGCCTCATATTCCCCCAACACTGAAAGGGCTTCATATTCGGCACTGATCCCTTTCCTTTCAGTTGGCCTCATATTCCCCCAACACTGAAAGGGCTTCACTTTCGGCACTGATCCCTTTCCTTTCAGTTGGCCTCATATTCCCCCAACACTGAAAGGGCTTCACTTTCGGCCCTGATCCCTTTCCTTTCAGTTGGCCTCATATTCCCCCCAACACTGAAAGGGCTTCACTTCGGCCCTGATCCCTTTCCTTTCAGTTGGCCTCATATTCCCCCAACACTGAAAGGGCTTCACTTTCGGCACTGATCGCTTTCCTTTCAGTTGGCCTCATATCCCCCCAACACTGAAAGGGCTTCACTTTCGGCACTGATCCCTTTCCTTTCAGTTGGCCTCATATTCCCCCAACACTGAAAGGGCTTCACTTTCGGCACTGATCCCTTTCCTTTCAGTTGGCCTCATATTCCCCCCAACACTGAAAGGGCTTCCCTTTCGGCACTGATCCCTTTCCTTTCAGTTGGCCTCATATTCCCCCCAACACTGAAAGTGCTTCATTTTCTGCACTGATCCCTTTCCTTTCAATTGGCCTCATATTCCCCCAACACTGAAAGGGCTTCACTTTCAGCACTGATCCCTTTCCTTTTAGCTGGCCTCATATTCCTCCAACACCGAAAGGGCTTCACTTTCGGCACTGATCCCTTTCCTTTCAGTTGGCCTCATATTCCCCCAACACTGAAAGGGCTTCACTTTCAAAAGCCAAAAATGAAATCTGTTTCTTTGGTGAGCTGTGCAGATTGTCAATCAGACTGACGGATGCACATGCAGTATTGTCCGACACCCAATGTTCAAGTCACCTCCAGCTCATTATCAAGAAAATTCCTAACTTTCACTCTCTTGGGATGAAGGGCCCCAACTCACACACGTTTTGAATGAAGGGCCCTGATTGGGGCTTTGAATTTTTGGTGTGTCACCCGCTTCACGGATGACATGACACTCAAATTAGAATATTTATTGACCTTTCCCCTTTCCAAACCAACCAATGTTTGCAGAAATTTCCGCTGGGCAAGCAAGCCACAGAGGGTTTTTGCAAGTCACTGTCTGATGTGTTCAATGCGTGCCAGCAATGGCGTCTCAACCCAGTATTACATGGCAGCAAAGCTTGGAGAGAAGTTGTCGTAATCAGTGTTCAACAGCGTCAGAAGTGTTAGAATTACTTCAATATGAAGGTTTGGACTTTAAGGAAGACTTTGAGTACAATAATGAGGATTTTATTAAATGAAGGCGAGAGAAGTTCACATTCTGAACTCGAAGTGGCTGCACTGTTAGCTGAGGGAATGATAGAGAGAGGGATGGTGGTGAAGCGATAACGTAGCACAGGCCAAGCAGAGAGGAGAGCGTGTGGTGCACATTACAGGGGCAGAATTTTTGTGGTTTATGATGCAGGACCGGCATCAAGATTTCTTATTTGTTCCTGCTGTGCCACCTTTCTCATGATTTACTCACATCATAAGAATGCCACGCTCCCTTCCAGTTTTTCAGCTGAAAACACATCATCTGCCACCACATGGTCAAGTCCTGACAAGGTGTGTATATTTCACTGTTATCATCCAATTATTGTTTGTTTTTGTTTTTCCATCTCATTCACCCACATATTTCATATGTGTACACATAATCACACACACACACACACACACACACACACACACACACACACACACACACACACACACACACACACACACACTTGCGAAAGTAATGACAATGATTATGACATATTCTTATACTTTCAAGAGAAAGCATGGGCGAGTAAAATAAAATGAAAACCATCTTTTAGACAGATAATGATTTATTGTGCTGTTGTGTCAGTGTTGCTGTTCTTCATGGATGGACAGGAAGTCAGTCCATGTCATCATTACCAAGGTCAACCCTGACACCATGACAGATGTGATGACATGCTGTGGGCAGTTCAGGAGACCACTGGGTGTACAGGACTACATTCAGAACATGGCTGGGGTGGACACAAGTGACCAGCTGATCTACATTCCACTAGACCACATGACCATGAAGTGGTGAAAAAAGCTTTTTCTTCTGCCTGTTCACCCTGACCCTCATCCTGTGTGACAAGCTAGTCCAATTAGCCCATTCATATCATTCTGTACAAAATGATGTTATAAGTATAGCAAGCAAGCCAGTGTGTACATAGTGTGATGGTGTAGGTTTTTAATTTCTTCTTGTTTGTTCTTATTTGTGTTGGTGTCAATATCAGTGGATCATAAAGTGCCCTGTAGGTTATAACATGAATCAAAGCTCCTATTTGGACATTTCTTAGATTATTTTGTGAGTGAACAGACTGTTTCAAGGACATTAAGCTTCCCTGGATACATATACTAGACATCTGTGTGAGTAAATTTGGATGGGAAAAAAAGAATATTTCTATCTGGCACTAGAAGATGAAAGATGATGGCAGAAAGTTTGATATTTTCACCCCAACTAACTCGATAGGTTTCAAACCAGTTCTGAAAGTTTTATGTTCTTAAACTAATTTTTTTTTAGTGTGTGGGATTTTTTAAAATAACCATTACAAATGTCCAGTCCCGTGGGAAAGTAAAGGGAAAAAACTGCCAGTACCGAGTGAGTTAACAGCTAAAAAATGCTCTTCCATCTTCATTAAGATTGGAAAAAAAATCTTACTTCAATGTTACTAAGTAAAGGACACCTCATGCTTTAATTTTCTGCAGTAGGTGCACTTACTGTTTGGTTTCCCCCTTCCCCAATGGTTTTGGAAGAGATGGCTGGCAAGTCATATGAATAGTCAGCCTCCTGCTCCATTTTTGACGCAAGGCCACAATCAATTATTTCAGCATGTGAGATCGTTGATGGAATTTTTTTCTTGCTTGTTTTGCTGCACCTTTTTTTTTACTTTTTTGCAGTCTTTTCAACCAGAGATTATGGCTGTTGACTACTGAGTTGCCATCTGCCTCACACAGATGCTGGTCCATAGGGATTTTCACCAAAGCTGGGAACAGTCCCTGTGCGCCATTTTGTCCAACAGCAAACTGGACCTGTCTTGCTCCTGACTTGGGCCAGCTTTGTTGACTCGTGAGTCCTTGCCAGTCTTCATTTCTGAAAGAACTGTAGTTGCCCCCACTAACATGGAATTCTGCTGTGCTGTTTCTGAAAGAACTGTAGTTGCCCCCACTAACATGGAATTCTGCTGTGCTGTCTCTCGAAAGAACTGTAGTTGCCCCCACTAACATGGAATTCTGCTGTGCTGTCTCTGAAAGAACTGTAGTTGCCCCCACTAACATGGAATTCTGCTGTGCTGTCTCTGAAAGAACTGTAGTTGCCCCCACTAACATGGAATTCTGCTGTGCTATTATCTTCCTCTGAAAGCAGGCACTCTTTGAAATCTTCATACAGGGGGACTAATTTTGATGTTTTGGTGCAATGCCATCTTGCTTTATGATTGGGGAAGCAACTGTCTCAAGTTTGTTTTCACTAAGGTGATCAGTTTACTCAAGTTTGTTCATTCTGGTAAGGAAGGCTGCCTGAAATTTTACCTATTTTCCAGCGTTCTTCAGGGCCAGCTGTGCACCAGCTTCAATGGTGTCTTTTCCAGCTTCTTCCCCAATTGTGCGGCTTGGCTTCTGGTGCCACTCCAGAGTCACCATCACCCTGAACCTTCCTTTCATTGTACATGTGTCCATGAGAAAAACTCCACGGACAGTAAACTGCTGGGAAGTAATTTTGCCTCCTCAGCAGGTGCTGTTAAACAGCTTGCATTTGCAGCCGAGAGGCTTGAATTTGCTGGTGAGCAGCTCTGTGTGGACTGCTGAGCAGTTACCTGTCTCACATCAGCTGAGCTGGTCGCATGACACTGAACAAAGCACTCGAAAACAAACACAAGTCTGTCACAGAAAAATGACTGAACAAAAACTCCAGTTCATCAAAAATTGTTCTTGAAGACTATGTCTTAGCACCAACCCGGTGTCAGCGATATATGAATTAATAGTAGAATTAAAAAAATTACTGATAATATCATCTTCTATTATATTAGCTACAGAGCTGTGGCGATGCATCTCCACTTTGGGTAGTTGCATTGCAAAGTGACAAAAATGCTCTCTTGCACAGTTGCGTGTCAAGGTACAGGGAAGTGAATTTTTTTTTTTTAAACCCTAATGATGTCACAGTGATCTGCCCAACACTGTTTTTGCCATTTTCTGTACTGCTTAGAAATCTGCTTATTATGAAAAAACTACTGGATGGATCTTATCAAAGTCATACATTTTTTTGAAACTTACAATTTTGTGCAGCTAATCGTTGATAGTTCATGTTGACTGCACTGACCTGGTGGTCATGTGACACAAAATGGCCACCAACTTTGATGACCTATTAAAAAATGCACTGGGTATCCATCTCCTTTTCACACTTAGGAAACTGACTGTCACTAAACCTTTATGTGTCAATTTGTAGAAAATTATGTAAGCTTTCAAAAAAAGTAATGGTATGCCAAAAATATATCAATTTATTTTGTGAAATCATTTAAATAAAAATGTGCCCATGAGCTCACTCAAGCCTTGGATTTTGTTATTTTTCTGTTTGGGTTATAAATCTGATTATTATGAAGGACATCCTGGATGGACCTTATCAAAGTTACATATTTCCTGAAGCTTTTAAGTTTGTGCACCAAACTGTTGTCAGTTCATATTGATGATACTGACGTGGTGGTCATGTGACATAAAATGGCTGCCAACTTCGACGATCTTAAAAAAAGTGCACTGGGTATCTACTTCATTTTCACACTTAGGAAACTGACCGTTACATTTAAAGCTTACGAGTCATTTTGTACAACAATGTACAAACAATGTAATGGTTTGCCCCAAAACAATAATTTTTGGTATTTATTTTTCAATAAACACATACCCATGACTTCACTCGAGCCTTTTTTTTTTCTGTCTGTGTTTTGACTGTAGTTAGCATGCATCATGCAAACAATAACATGCATGCAAACACTAACCAGCCTAAGACACAGGCTTCTCTGACTGTCCCACAGAAGTCAGATTCCAATTCAGGAATGTCCAGCATGTCTGGAGAATGGGGTCGCTTTTGGCTGCGTTGTGGATTATGTCTATAATGTCTCAGGTTGGGCAGGCATCTTTCATGACATTCAGCTTGATGGCCAGGACACCAATGTCTAGATCTTCTCTCCCATCCCCCTGCCTGTTACTGCAACCAATACAGTCCCTCTCATTTCTGCCAGGAAGCGGCACAAATTGATGCTGAAGTTTGGGTGCCCCCACAAGGCTCTGTTGTCGATGTCCCTCCACAGCACACAGACTATCCACAATGGATGTCACAGTCTTGCTTGTCCACCCTTCTGCTGTGGTCAGTGTTCAGCAGGTACACCTCGAAAGCATTCAAGATTGCAATGTCCACAAGATTGTAGAACACCTTTATCCAGTAGCGGTGGGTAGGGAGGTCAGTGGTCAGTGGCAAATCTTTTTGTCGCTAATGTCGACACCCCCTATGTGAGCAGTGTAGACAAAGACCATGGCAGGTTTTGATTTCAGTGTGCCTTCAATTTGTTTTTGCAAGTCTTCAGCAATGTAGAAAGTGCTGAGACAAATAACTGGTTTATTTTGGCTTTTTTTTAATGAAATGTGATAGCAAGTTGTTTTTTTTATCTTTCCTGGAATGCGATGTCTGTCTTGGCTGCAACCTAGCCCTTGTCAAGACTTTGGGCAGTCCCTCTGAATTTGACCTAACAGTCCCCATCAGTAATCTCAGCTGGTCAAGTAACACATCAGCCAGTCTGGGTTTTGTATAGAAATTGTCTGCAAAGACATGGCAGCCCTTGTTGAGAAGCTGACATTCAGTAAGCAGTCTCATCATGACAGCATGTGCCTGTCCTTCGTACGCATGAAGGTCAAAGGCCTTCCCTGCTAACAGTTCCACATGAACAACAAAACCACTTATAGTATCACACAGCTCAAACTTTTCATGCCAAATCTGGCATGGCGTTTGTTTGGCATGAATCTGGCATGAATTGAATGTAGCAGCATCTGTTCTTCATGCAAATCATGCTCTCGTCAATGATGATTTCCCAAGAGGAAGTGTAGTGCCTTTTGAAGGCAGCATTCAGCC
This sequence comes from Conus ventricosus, assembly GCA_018398815.1. Classification (NCBI taxonomy): domain Eukaryota; kingdom Metazoa; phylum Mollusca; class Gastropoda; order Neogastropoda; family Conidae; genus Conus; species Conus ventricosus. The sequence goes on from CM031602.1 coordinate 57,248,272, forward strand.
TATCTAGAACATCACAAACTTTTTTGCCATGGATCATATTCATCAGCCTCTGGCTGTAGCTCATTCACTGGGTTGCTAACATGGAACATTCTTGTTATCAACAGGAATTTTCTCCGTGACGTAACAGCATTGAAAAAAGGAGTCTGAAGAGAAGGTCAATCTGTAGCCCAGCAACTGACAAGCCTTTTCTTCCTTACCAACCCCATGTTGATCCTGAGACCAATGAATTTTTTCATGTCATTCACACTGATGCCCACAGCAGGCCAGTGATAAAATCTGGACTCTGGATGCCTTTGAGGCCATTCCTGAAGTTCAGGAGAGCCAAGCCAGAGGCAAGCATACCTGTTCGTTTCTCTAGCAATGTGTGTAAACACATTTTCCTCAGAGAACAAGAAAAAGTAAAGGATAGGTTCAGAATTTCTAGAAGGGAGGGTGAGAGGGCCAGGATTATGAACTCTGAATTCTGGAATGTCACACTGCTGTCTTTCGGGTGCTTTAACAATCACCCAGTCATCATTAGCAGCTGGAGGAGGGCGTGGCAGGGCCAATAGGGTCATTGACGTTGTCTGTACATGGAGGAGGGGGGGGGGGGGGGGGGGGGTGGCGTCACAAGATTTGTCACTTTTAGTACTTTTTCAATCACTGTCAGAGTCAGTCAATCTCGCTCTTCTAATCGATTCAGTTGCTAAAAAATGCCTGGTCTTTGCCGCACGCCACTGGGACCAGCTTTGTCGTCGGCCATTTTGGATAGACCCACAACCCAAGTGTATTTTCCAATACTAATTCTCATATTCAAAGGCAAACTGTAAAAGAACAAGACTCTGACTAATCACAGACGAGCTTACAACCTGTTTGCGGCAGTATCTTTGTACAGGAGACCACTGAAACATAGGGCTAATTAGATCGGCCTTATCACTCTGGCTCTGGGAATTGTGCTAACCAGATCGGCATGTGACACCATTTGGGTTAACTTATATTCACAAAAATCTCTTTTTAAACTTTTATCTACAAAACTATCTCATATTCTATATATGTGCATGAAGGAAACAAATTAATCTAAGAGAATAACAAAAAGATTTAAAACAAGAGTGACGACATGAAAGACTTACTGCCCATTATCAGCATGGTAAGCGACCGACCCCTGTTTCCAACCAAGCATCTGGTTACAGGGGTAGTAGGGGTGGCAGACACCAATGCCTAGGTGTTTCCTGGCATTCAGTTTTGACACTTCCACTTCAAAATATGGCAGTTGAGCTGAGAAAGGCGTCTTGGACACAAAGAGTCCGTAAAACTCTCGTCGGTCAAACTTTCTGAAAGAGATATAAACAAACATCTCTGACTAAAACATATTAATTCTTATAATCATCTGAATAGCAAACTGCCTTTACATAACTCCTGTGACACACATATTCTTGTGACCAACAACAAAAAGCAACAGATAAAACAAAACAAAACAAGAATCCAGGGATAAAAGTCTATCATTTAGTCTGAAAATGACAAAGAGCCCTTGGCTAATGATTCCTAAATCTTGGCAACCAGTCTGATCAGTTTTTCCAGTTTTCTCTTGCATCCAGTAAGAAGATGAATGGAAGTTGCAAAGGCTGGCAAAGAGCGCAAAGGAGAGAGTTCAAGATGAGAAGTTCAATCAAAACTTCAATGACGGTAAGAGCCACAGAAAGACCCAAGAAATGAAAATGTTGAAACAATTGGGTCTCAGAGAGAAAGGAATTTCACACGGGAGGTGAGGTAAATCTAATGCAGACAAAAAGAAATATGTCAGAAAAATCAGTTTTTAAAGAGTAAAAGTCTTGACAGGGGCAGTCTTGGCGAGGATGCGAAACAGAGGCCATTTTATTTGAAACACAGCTCCTTTCTCTTCCTTTATCTCCCACTCCTACTCTCTTCTACTGTCCTAATGTATTCTTCAAAATAGTAACTATATGAGACATTCATTCTTTCATGGTGAGTTGATTTACTCCACAATGAAATAAGTTGTTAGAATTTGAAAGCAGAGGAAATACAAATGAAATTAGACTCTTCAAGAGATACGTAAGTATCATAAACGAACACACACACACACACACACTAATATAATCACATACATATACATAGAGAGAGAGGAAGACAGTGAGAGAAAAAGCAAGAAAGTGTAGGAGATAACATACTCAGGAAACAATCTGTCTGTCAATTTAACAACAACTTTGAAAAGACCCGGAGAAAAAACTGAGGCTGTGTTAGATAAGATAAGATAAGATAATGTTGCTTATAGCCCAGCCGACCGCAAAGGGCCACATCAGGGCTGTCACCACGTTAAAATCAACTCACCAGTCATTTAAAAAAAAAAAAAAAAAAAAAAAAAAACCTTTCACACATCTCGTTAAATGACATCGTCTACAAACGAACCAGAAACTTTGTTAAAAATCCTTCTTCCGTAAAATCTCAAATCAGATGAAAAATGTTAATTTCTCTCAAAAACCCAAGGATCACGTCAGGCGGGACATCCCTGAACAGGATCTTCATGGACTCCGCTGTAAAATGTTTGTGTCTCACATCGTGCAAGTCCCAACACTCTAAAAGAACATGTTTCATTGTGAGTGGTGCATGACATGGAATGCACCACGGAGCTTCTTCACTCTTTAAAAGGTAAGAATGGGTAAAATACGAATGGCCGGTGTGCAGCCGGCACAGAACGTTTCCTCTTTACGACCACCCGACGTAGATGGGAGGAAGTCTTTAAGGTTTGGACGGATCTGAAAGAGTTTGTTATTCGTCTGTGTGTTCCAATCCTCCCGCCAGAGGTCTCTCACATAATCGTTAATTTTGGGTTTCACATCTGAGCAGGGGATATAAGTGTTGGACAGTTTCTCTCTTGTGGCGTTCTTGGCTAAACGATCAACCATTTCGTTCCCGCCGATGCCAACATGGCCAGGAACCCAAGCAAGAGTAATGTTGTAACCGTTCGCCTTCAACTTGCTAAAAAGTTCAAAAAAAAGTAAAAGTTCTGGATGCTGAAGGTTGCGGCCAGCTATGGCCTCCAAAGCTGACAGCGAATCCGACAGAACCAGAAAGTCCCTCCTCGAAGAATGGGAGATTATCTTCAAAGCCAGTACTAGAGCAGTAAGTTCAGCAGAATAGACAGAAGCATCTGAATGTATATGTTCCAACAATATCTGAGAAGGAGCCCCAGGGCAGTAGGCTGCACAGGCCACTCCATCCTCAGACTTGGAACCGTCAGTGAAAACTGTTTGATAGGATGGGAATTTGGAACAGAGCTCGGCATACAAAGCCTTGTACGCCAGAGAGCTGGTAGACTCCTTACGGAAAGCTGCGAGATCAAACGAATCTCTGGTGTGAAAAAGGTCCATGGAGGTTGATCCGGAAACTTGGAAAAATCGGAAACTACTCCCAGGTCTATACCTGCATTCCGCACGTGAGGCTGCATACGAAGCCCAAACGGCGGAATACATTTCGGGTTTGTTTCAAACTTACTTTGGAACGGAGGGTCAAAAACACAGTCATAGGCAGGATTCTGCGGTTCTGAGAACAGTCGGATGTAATAATTCAAAGACAGTTTCAGCCTGCGGTTGGACAGTGAAGGTTCACCTGCCTCTGCGTACAGGCTGTACACAGGGGTGGTGCGGAACGCCCCAAGACAGAGACGAAGCCCTTGATGGTGGATAGGGTCCAAGAGTTTGAGGTAAGATGATCTTGCGGAGCCGTACACAGCACAACCGTAGTCCAGTTTGGAACGGACCAGGGCTCTGTAGAGGTGCAACAAAGTTTTCTTATCAGAGCCCCAGTCGGTGTGTGCTACGACCCGCAGAATATTCAGTGCCTTTTGGCAAGCAGTTTTGAGGTTTTTAATATGGCTGAGAAAGTTAAGTTTTTGGTCAAAAATGACTCCCAGAAATTTGGCCTCTTTAACAGCTGGAATGGGAGATTTCCCGACGTGAAGTTCAGGATCTGGAAAAAACTGACGGAAATTATGGAAGTGAATACACTGGGTTTTTGTAGCAGAAAAGGTGAAACCGTTTTCATCCGCCCAGAGGCTGTGTTGGTAGGGAAGCAGTAAAGAAGTTGGCAAGGAAAGTGTTAACTGTAAGCCTTCTCTGATAGCATGATATAGAAGGAAAATGTCAACAGTAAGCCTTTCTCTGATAGCATGATATAGAAGGAAAATGTCAACAGTAAGCCTTTCTCTGATAGCATGATATAGAAGGAAAATGTCAACAGTAAGCCTTTCTCTGACAGCATGATATAGAAGGAAAGTGTCAAGAGTAAGCCTTTCTCTGATAGCATGATATAGAAGGAAAGTGTCAACAGTAAGCCTTTCTCTGACAGCATGATATAGAAGGAAAATGTCAACAGTAAGCCTTTCTCTTACAGCATAATATAGAAGGAAAGTGTCAACAGTAAGCCTTTCTCTGACAGCATGATATAGAAGGAAAATGTCAACAGTAAGCCTTTCTCTGACAGCATGATAGAGAAGGAAAGTGTCAACAGTAAGCCTTTCTCCAACAGTATGATATAGAAGAAAAACGTCAACAGTAAGCCTTTCTCTGACAGTACGATATAGAAGAAAAGTGTCAGCTGTGACTGTGACTGCACAACATGGAAGAAAAGTGTCAACAGTAAGCCTCTCTGTCAATGCATGATATGGAAGTGTCAACAGTAAGCCTCTCTGTCAATGCATGACATAGAAGTGTCAACAGTAAGCCTCTCTGTCAATGCATGACATAGAAGTGTCAACAGTAAGCCTCTCTGTCAATGCATGACACAGAAGTGTCAACAGTAAGCCTCTCTGTCACTGGATGACATGGAAGAAAAGTGTCAACAGTAAGCATCTCGGATATTCCAAGTGCATTATCAATTGAACCGAACACAAAACTGGACAATTATGCATACACTCACTTTCCAAATGTTTTAAATAAATCAACAACAGCACTACCTTGACCGAAAATACAGAGATCTAAAAGTGATAAGCAAAAGAAGGCTTGCAACATGTCATTATTTCTACAACGTCTTTTGTAAAAGTTCCCCCTCTCTTGTCTCCCTTTTAAAATTGTAACACACACACACACACACACACACACACACACACACACACACATGGCCACCTTAATTGTTTGATACACACACAAACACAGATAACACACACACACACAGAAAAAACACACACAAACATGCATACACACACCAGAAAAGAGTTACCTGTAAGTCAGGATACCATCATCCATGATGTTGATGTAGTGAGATCGGCCCATGGTCAGCATATCCTTGTGTGGTGACTGCAACAATAATGACCAATGACCAAGACAGTTCATGGCCCACTATCATGTCTGACCCTGCCCTCCCCCTCTTTAGCAGCCAGCAATGACAAGCAACCTTACAGTGATAATCAAATGAGTGAATCAAGACTCAACACTCGGCAACAGCAAGGCCCTGTACCCTAGTATAAACCTTGTGGGCCTGGTTGGCCTCATGGGAAAGGAAGACTTATTCCAAAGGCAGGGGTTTGTTTCCAACGTGGGACAGCCAGACTGAAAGAAATTCTCTCCTTGCAGTTAGCATCCAAGTTGATTCCAGTTCCTCGTAACCCTTTGGATGAGGCTTTAAACCGAGATCCCATGCAGGTGCATGCACATTAAATCGCATTTCACTGTTGAAGAAAAGTAGGCCATGATATGCCTTGGGATAGAGGACATGCAAATGAAACAGAAGGACACTGAGTTCATGCTCAGACATCATCCCTCAAGACCTACCAAGCTACCTTTAAGGGTGAGGAGGCAGGGGGCTAAACATTGTTGCATCTTCAAAGATCTCTCCCATGATGAACCTTGGGTTCAAGCCAAAGAGCAAAGAAAGGAGGTTAATTGGGAGCCGGAATAGCTCAGTTGGTAGAGCGCTGTGACGTTTTTAATAAGACCCCATTCATAAATGATGGTTGAATGCTCAGGCAAGAACGATAGACCGTAGTAGGAAAGTCAAGCTTTCGTCCACACCCTTCACTTTCTTTCCACAGATGTAATCAAGAGGTTTGATCTTTGATCCAACAACTGAATTTAATTAAGTATAAATAAAGATGATGATGATCTGCGGTGAATATGTCGTATGGTTGCTTTGTATGTCGATGTCCGTTTGTTCCCTATGAAATGAATCACACACAAAAGAAATAAATCATGCACATATACTAATAACAACAAAGTCTCTGTCCTTCTCCTCTCCGCTTCTTGCAGTAGCACAAATAACTGTTCGCTTGTGCTACAAAAATATATCTTCCGGAGAATACACGCAGAATATAGTTATACACAAGAAAAAAAAATACAAGAAAAAAAAAAAATGTCTGAGTGTGTCGTAGCGTGCTTGAGTATGGAGGGATGTGTTTGAAAAATTTGCACTCAGCTTCACGGATCCTGTGGCGTTCCGGAGTTCCGTTGACGCTTAGAGTCCACCTCCGGGTTCCGATAAGGTTGACACACCAGCACGTTCCTCTCACGAAGAATGCAGCAGAATAGAGATGTGTGACGAAGATGGAGAATAAAGATGCAGTGATGAACTGGGTGGTCGTCAAAGGAAGAAGAAAGTACGAAAGAAAACCTGCAAGATAACGATTGTCTTAGATCTTGCACTATAGTGGCACATCACTATTCCACTCACTACACGCTCTAGACACACTTTACAATTGCACTAGCTTGCTCTATCATTTACAATTGATTTCCTTCAAAAATTGCTTTACGATACAACTCGTTAACAAAGAAGGAAAGTATACATGAATATTCCAATCTGCCTTGACTGAGTTATTCGCCAAGGCTTAGTGCTTGATGAATTACAATTACATTTAATCCTTGAATGGATTAAATCAAATGGCGTCAATCTTCATATTATACAGATCACTTAGATCCACGAAGATGCTTCGTTCATAACTTGAACTCGTTTACGATTCTTTAAATAATAAATCTGCATTCACACAAATATCACATCCTCTAAATATGGTTGCATACAACGGTGAGCTGAAATTGAATTTACATAGTATGGATTAGTACATGGCAACACGATATGATGAGAGCAAACAGATGAAAATGACAGCTCTACGATCAATCATACGTGTTGACCGGTAAACCTGAAATATTTAATTCAGAGCATATTAAATGATCGCGCGCACAAAATATTATTGAACTGGTAAATGTGCCTTAATGCGATTATATTGAAATAGATTTTGTTGCTCTATACGAAAAAATGATTTCGATCCATTTACCTCAACATAGACTTCTTGTAGCCACAGTTTTCGACTCGACCACGGAACGATGAGACTCGTTCAGCTTTCCCCGAAAAAAGTTGTGGATGTTGTCGAATGCTCTGTGGTATCCCTTCAGTCCGGCCTAGACTGATACCTTCAAAAGGTTTCTTGCTCTTCAAATAATTCGACCTTTTCTACGGAGCCAATTCCACGACGTCCGGGCTGATCAAAGATGGTAGAATTCAACGGTTACTATTTACTGCACATGCGCGGACAGAGATACCACTAACACTTGGACAGTCGCGATTGGTCAGTACGACGGTTTTCGATGCCCTACAATTGTAAATTATTTTATTATTAATACAAATGCAAGTCTGCATGACGCTTGAAATTATAAACGTACTGCCGTAAAGCAAAAACTAACAATTAGTTTTGTCGTTTGGACATAGAAATATTAATCCAGCGCAGAGCGAATAGACGTCATGTATCGATTGCGTCATTTTCTTAATGAAAATGAACCGAGCTTATGAATGAATGTCACAAGCGCCTGACTCGTAATCTTGGTGATCCTGGGGTTGCGGGTTCGAACCTCCACCGGGGCGTTTCGGTACAGGGGGATTTTTCCCTCGGAGTTAACATTGGTTCTGACTCCATTTCCCATACAGTCCTTCGAATGAGACTATAAACCGAGGTTCCGTGTGTGAACGCATGCATAACATCTTGCACACACGTAAAATCCCATCACCAACTTTCGGAAGAGTAGGCCAGTTTGGCCGTTGTTATGGATGACACGTTACACATAGTATGCACCCTGCGTGAGAAACGGAAAGAATGAAGGAAGTAAGGAAAATGAGTGATCGATATTGAACGATACTGAATGGATGACACGGGAAACGACTGAATGAAGCGCCAGCTGGCAGCTCTTCAGTCGGCACTACCCAGGTAGGCAGCCCGTTGTGTAAACGAGTGTTGATTGTAAAGCGCTTAGAGCTTGGCCTCTAGCCAAGAATAGGCACTATATAAGTATTCATTATTATTATTATTATTATTATTATTATTAATGCACTCCATCAGCAGCTATTCTCTCTGTCCTTCCCATTTTTGTTTGTTTGTTATTTTTTTGCTACCCTGAGCCCTATTCCCATTTCTTTTTCTCTTTTAATCACAGCTGCCATCCTAACCCCACCCCTCCTAACTCTCTCCTTCCTCCATCAGCAGCCACGTGCACACTCACTCCCTCTCTCTCCCTGTTTTTCTGTGTATACCAATATCCCACACTCACTTCCTCTCTCTCCCTGTTTTTCTGTGTATACCAATATACCACACTCACTCCCTCTCTCTCCCTGTTTTTCTGTGTATACCAATATACCACATTCACTCCCTCTCTCTCCCTGTTTTTCTGTGTATACCAATATACCACACTCACTCCCTCTCTCTCTCTCCCTGTTTTTCTGTGTATACCAATACACCACACTCACTCCTCTCTCTCCCTATTTTTCTGTGTATACCAATACACCACACTCACTCCCTCTCTCTCTCTCTCTCCCTGTTTTTCTGTGTATACCAATACACCACACTCACCCTTCTCTCTCCTGTTTTTCTGTGTAAACCAATACACCACACTTACTCTCTCTTCTCCCTGTTTTTCTGTGTATACTAATATACTACACTCACTCCCTCTCTCTCTCTCCCTGTTTTTCTGTGTATACCAATATACCACACTCACTTCCTCTCTCTCCCTGTTTTTCTGTGTATACCAATATACCACACTCACTCCCTCTCTCTCCCTGTTTTTCTGTGTATACCAATACACCACACTCACTCCCTCTCTCTCCCTGTTTTTCTGTGTATACCAATATACCACACTCCCTCCTCTCTCTCTCTCTCTCTCCCGGTTTTTCTCAGCCCTGATGTGGCCCTTTGCGGTCGGCTGGGCTATAAGCAACATTATCTTATCTCCCTGTTTTTCTGTGTATACCAATATACCACACTCACTCCCCTCTCTCTCTCCCTGTTTTTCTGTGTATACCAATACACTACACTCACTTCCTCTCTCTCTCCCTATTTTTCTGTGTATACCAATATACCACACTCACTCCCTCTCTCTCTCTCCTATTTTTTCTGTGTATACCAATATACACACACACACACACTAACACACACACACTTACACACTCTCACACATACACAAGAACTCACATGTGTGCACATGCATGGACGTGCACACACACACACATATACACAGAGTGACACACACATACTCATGTGCACAATACACACAAACACACATGAACAGAACACACACACACACACACACACACACACACACACACACATACACACACACACACATGTGCACACACACACACACACACACACACACACATACACACACACATTCACACACACATACAGACACACATGTACACACATGTGCGCGCGCACGTGCACACACACACACACACACACACACACACACACACACACAACACACACACACACACACACACAGAATGACACACACACTCATGTACACAATACACACCAACACACATGAACAGAGCACACACACACACACACACACACACACACACACACACACACACACACACACACACACACACAACTCACCACAGGCAAATGCAGAGGTCGGTAGTTCAGGATCTGCGCTTTCTCACCCTGACTATGCATGCCGATCAGAAAAACACAGCGAACGCCGTTTGGTTGAGTGTATGTTAACTCATACACTTTCGACTGCCAACATACAATGCAAACAATACTGTTATGTCATGAAATCATTGTTTACTCTTATGTTTAAATTCGATAACTGTGAATAAGTTCACAGAGAGATGGTAAATACTTTTATTGGAGCATGGTCCACTGTACTATCTAACATTACAGGACCATGTAAATCCAGGATTCATGTAAGACTTTTCAACCTTCATGAGAAAAAATTCTACAAGAGGAAGAACAAAAGATTATCTGAAAACACACAAAAAGGTTAAAAGAAATGTCAGTGCATGTAACAGTCACTTAAACCATTCCCTCTTACGATATCAATGTTTCTTTTTCAGAATCCTCTCTCCTATCTTATCTCAAGGCCACATACTCCTTTTTTTTATTGTCAAAGTCAATAGAATACATGTGTCTGGGATGTTCTGTAAACTTGTGAATGCAAGACTACAAAGTGTCAACAAATGAAGATGATAAAGCCGGCTATTTCTCCAGTTATTAGTGAAATTTACAACGAGCAAACACCTCTAAGAAAACCTGTACAATAAGAATAGCTTAGGAGTAAACTTTATATGTTTCTGTTCTTCAGGTAGTTCCGGGAGTAAATGTGGATGGAAGAGATCCAATCCACTGTAGGGAGCCTTGGGTTGGAAGGATTCTTTCATAGTCACGACTGTTTTCAGCTCAGAAGTCAAAGTAACCTAGAAGACATTTTGAAAATCTTTATTCAAACAAAAACAGATTATATCCAATGGATCACTAATTCCATTAGATTACAGCAGCCAATGAAATGTTGCATCCACAGCAGGTCACAGCATTGTTAGTTTATGTCTGTTTTACTTGGTGGGAAACCAACACTGAAACTATCCTAGATGCATACTCCATGCATTTTTCTTTTGTGCAAAATAATTTTCATCTCGCTTTAACTTTCAGTGTTTGCTCTCTCTCTTCTGCATTTACAGTTTACAATAAGTTGAAACCTTGATGAAAGCAATACCAAATTCTCTTCCATAAAAGAAGAGGTTCAAATGCCCACATCTTAACCTCAAAGAATCAGTAATTCAGCATGTAAAAGTTTAAATCTCAACCACAAGCTGATGACATTCATGGGGCCATCAACCGACAAATGCTAGCAGACAACCTTGTGACATAACTTACGTAATACATAAATTGCATTGTATACCTGGTTAAATAACCAAGACTTTAACTATTGTGACACTGATTTTTGAGTTTCCACTGTGACTTTGACAAAAATATCATTATTAAAGAACAGTTTTAAACTCAAACATACTATCTTAGTAAACAAAGAAATGCATGTCTTCCACAGTAAGTGTATGGTTTGGTCAGCATCTGCTATAGCTTTGTTACCTTGCACACTCCTGGAGCTGCCAACGCAATGAGATCATGTTATCAGCTGAGTTTGTTTCTTTTTTGTTGGGGGAGGGGGGGGGCATCAGATGCACTTTAGAAATCACTTTACCTATATGTGAGAGTTGTGTATTTCAGTTACCTTGTATTTGGTACAGAACATCAAACCACCTTCGTGAACCATTCAAGAGTAAAAACGGTTTCAGTGATTCTTGGAGGTGACAAGCTGCAGTCCATTTCGTGGCAGTTTCACTTTCTTGTAACTTGGAACACAAAATCTGAGCTGAATCATCAGCACTGGGCACAGCTGGACCTCCATCCATTGTTCAACACGAAAAGGTCCTTAAACTTTGCTGGCCTAACCCAGGCTATAGTTTCTTTTTAGGTGGATCAATTTTTGTTTTCTACAAAGATTTTGCAAAAACTGTGTGTCATGCAAAATGAAAGGTAAGAGGGGCAGAGTTCTTTGTACATTGCTAGGAAATACTTGATAGTTGGAGCAAGACTTAAATATATGATCACTTCATTATATAATTACCATGCTAACATTGCAATGGTCTGTTTTACAGTTACAGAGTTTGTGTAAACTATACCTTGCTTTGTCCTCAAGATGTGGAAAGTCACTTGCCCTAAATGACTGACAGTGGGTAACACTATCGGACATTTTGATTCTGAATTGGACTATGTCCAGAGATCAAATCTCAGCACATCATTGCTTACATGAGTAAGCAATTACTTAAATGTGTGGATCTGAATCATCTTTAATACCACAGAGATCAAAGGAAGGCAAAAATTTCAAACATACCACTTTTTCATTTTGGTGAAAGGTGACCTTTAGGTTGTCTCCCTTGCGTATGTAGTCGCCCTCAAAGCCTTCAACAGTGACCTTGATTATGTCACCAACCTTGAACTTCTCTAGGCACTTAGTAGCAGCTGAGCTGCTAGAATGACAGTTGTAAACACTGAAAACAAATAAATATGTTTATTAAAAAAAAGTGTGGAACAATAACATTAAGATGGAAATATTATTACTGACATCACTATGTCTACTGTATCAATGTGACAATTACATTTCATGTGAATGCACAAACAAAGAAAATTCATATAACAACAGCTATTTCATTACTAAGGATCATCAGAAAGTCTCCGTAAAAAGAAATCAAGATCCAAATTATTTTCCAACACACTGAGCTTTCAGCTTCATTGCAGATTCAAAAGATAAAAACCTCAATAACAGAAATTTCTAAGACATGGAATGCATGTCTTGTAACAAATGTGATAGTGATCAAATTCCTGAGCAGAATACAGGAAGTCACATGTCAGAGATTACCAGTCAACCAACAAGATTCCTTGACCTTTTCAGCATCACCCATGTGGAATCCCAACATTTTACTATGGCCAGCTAGTCTGACACAGACTCTTTTAATGCATGTCATCACCAATCCTCTTGCTCCTGAATGACATGAACCAAAATAATAGTAGTTTGAAATGTACAATGTGTTCTTTTTTTCCCATGGTAAACAGCTGTCACTCCTAAAGTACAATCACTGCAGAAATGCAACACGAACTCAGATGAGCTTTGTTACTGCATTATTGCCTCAATAGCAACAAAAACGGGTAACAGTAGTGGTGGGAATACAGTGAACACTCCCTTCATCAAAACTTCTTTAAAAGCTCTTTAAGAGAGGTATGTCAGTTAAGAAGTACTCCCCATTTACCAACTAAGAAAGGAATTTTCTACAGAAGCAGTTTTAAGAAATACTTACCTGTCTGAGTAAATACTGTATTCCTACTTGACGTGAATCCCTGCCTTAATATATGAGAAACCCCACTAGCTAAGAATTTTTTTAATTATTATCATGGATAGATAGACAGATATAGATAGATAGACAGACAGACTAGACAGATACAGATGAATAGATAGATGGATACATGTAGATAAATACACTATCCAATATATAGATTGATATTTTAATACACAATATATAGATAGAGAAAGATAGAGAGAGCAAAGAAGCTAACCATGCCTTTAGATTTTATGTACGTTTGCAAGCACAGTCACCCTTGACACACATACTACTTCCTTTTGTGAGTTGTCAATTCAACTTCCGCACATTTCATGGCAATGAGTGGAGAGAAAGGGGGGAGGGGGGTATCCTATGCTTTGGACAGGTAAGTATTTTGTGACACACTACGTGCAAACATTCCTTTGTCTCATACTTACCTGTCCAAACAAATGTCTGAACTTGGAGATTGTACTGAACAATAGCTGTGACTGGGAGCACTGTCCAAACAAATGTCTGAACTTGGAGATTGTACTGAACAATAGCTGTGACTGGGGGCACTGTCCAAACAAATGTCTGAACTTGGAGATTGTACTGAACAATAGCTGTGACTGGAGGCACAGACTTGAGGACAAATCAGTTCATTATATTAGCATCCTCCCCACCACTTTCCTTGTTCTCATTAGTCATTAATTCATTTATGTATCATCCACAAATCATACTCATTGTGGTCTTGACACTTAGCTGATGTAGTGTAGCATATATGAACTAGTTCACATGCAGTGACAACTCCTCAATGCAACTGAACCTGAACCTCATCAGTCTCTAGAATCTGCAGCCACTTTTGTTTCAGATTTGAACCATGGGTGTTATGGCATGGCAGCCAGGTCTGCCACCTCCACTTCCTCAGCTGTCTGATGCCTTGTAGGGCCTCCATTTTTTGCCCCCTGGAGAAATTGGGGGCAGTGGCTGCCTTTTCACTCTGCCCAGCAGACGCAGAGAGGGTAAAGTCAACATGTTCCAAGGTTACCACTTTGATGTGAAATCCTGATATCTTTGCCTGGTGTGTACTCATCCATCTGGATGCCACAGCTGACCACTGTGGATCTTTTTCTTCATACCTGTCTGTCAAAGCAAATGACTCATTTTCCCACTTGCTGTGAGAAAGACAGTAAGGATGAAGCTGACTTCTTATCCTCCCACAGAACAGCCTCATATCCTCCAGAGTGCTCTCCTTTTGGCTTTGAATAATTAGTTCCTCTACAATTCTTTTTGTGTGTGGAAGGTTAACACAACTACTGATTCTTTCTTGTTATCTGCTAATAATGCATTAATCCTTGCACTTAGAATGAATGCATTTTAGCCTACAACATTTACCTTGGTTCACAACAATATCACCTTCATCGCATGAAAGAATTTTAACAAAATTATTCCATAAGCCTTACATATGGTGGCTTCACATCAGTCTGCCAGGTTCATCATTGGCTACTTTGTACTTACTCTGCACCAGTTTTGATCAAACCTCCACTTGCATCAATTTGAATGGTAAAATCTGGTGCTGAATTGGACTGTTGAACTAATCTATCTCCACTGCCTCAAACTCTTACGGCTAGACATCTTTCTTGACCTGCCCATCAATCTTTCTAGGTAAATTGCCTAACATTTCAAACAGGACCATTACTACCATTCTGATGCCGATAATTTCAGAAAAGTGGTTAGCTTTCCCTCCATACCTTGCTCTGATTCTCAGGCCAAGAAACAGTATAGGGAAGAACTGGGAGTGATATGATTCCATTGGCATTTGGAAAAGTGTCAATAGAGAGTAGACCTCAGGTGAGGAGGCAGCTGGAGAAGTGCAGACCTAGGCACAGTCCTGCTGGGAGGACTGGATGGACACATTCCGGGATGGTGCCTCTGTTCCCTTCTCATCATCTAATCTCCTTCCCTTGACCGCTGGGGTCGTTGGAGGGACATGATGAGGCAGCCGCCGAGGAAGGCAGAGAAAGAGCTGGTCCGAAAATATAAAGGACTGGACCAAAATGACCATGGACTGATCTCAAGACAGCTGCCAACAGAAGAGCCTGGAAAGAAACGGCGGCTGCCTCATCTGTTCCCTTCTAACCCCTGACAAGTTATGTTCCATGTGAGTTTGGCACAAGAAGAAGATGGTCATGATCAAGATTCTGTTGGGGATGTTTCTGAGAGCATAATGATCATGATGACTCTGTGTTGTCCCATACCTCCAATCATATGTCTTTGGTGTGGACTGCCATTTTGAACGCATGAATGGTTTCAAAACACTCTTCTACCCTCCACTTTTGACACGGTCTCACAGCCACGCAAATGCAGAATTAATCCAACTTTTTACAAGAAACAGAGAATTATTCCAACTTTTTTGAAGGAAGAGAATTTGGATTAATTTTTCTTTTTAAAAAAGTTTTTTTTTTTAAAAACCCAGAGAATTAATCCAACTTTTTTTTAAGAAACTGAGAATTAATCCAACTTTTTTTAAGAAACAGAGAATTAATCCAAGTTTTGAAAAAAAAAAGACTGTTCAGAGTCATCACAACTTTCTCATTCATTTGGCAAAATTTAGGAAATTAAGATCAATGAGTGAGACAGAGGAAGAGAAAGACAAAGAGAAACAGAGACAGTCACAGAAAGACAGAAACAAGAACAGGGAGATGGAAAGAGAAGGAAAAGAGAAAAATGAAGAAATCACACACACACCAGAACATTAAAGTCAGACAGAAACAAAATTCTCACATTCAATTTCATAAAAAAAAAGTCAGCGCGTAAAACAAAAACAAAGATAAAAAACAAAACAAAACAAACATGAACATAATCAAACAAAACCTACCTTGCGTCATCCCCATGGAAAGCAATGGAGTTATCCTTCCAGCCCGGCTGAGCATCTAATGGGTACTTCTCAGGGCCAACACCCAAGGTGATGGTGCCTTTTTGACCCAGGTTAAGCACCTTGATGCTACAGGAGTTGTTGGTCTTAGAGATCTGGTCGCCCATCACGAAGAGCCCCACTGCACCAGGGGACTGGTAGTTGTCACAATACCTGCAGTAGGGACCCGAAAAGTTAATGAGTCAAAATGAAGACCAAGCACAGTTAAAGGCAGCAAAATGTTCATTCTTCACATACACACACACAAACATGCACACACATAATCTATACATATCACAGAAGTACTATACACATGGGAACAGTATTGAAAAATCTGGCATTAACAACATATTTAATGACTAATCATAAGTTATCCATTTTTAGAGATCAACTCACCAAAAATTATCAGGCACTGAAGATGAATGAGATGAGAAAGGCAGGAAACGTGGGACAGTCAGTCACAGTGACAGAGAAAGAAAAACTGAGAGAGAAAGACAAACAGAGCAAGACAAAGACACAGACAGAAACAAAGACAAAGATAAAGGCAGACTGACAGACAGTCAGAAAGATAAAGGCAGACTGACAGACAATCAGAGACAGTGACAGTAGAGAGATACTGAGGAGGATGCAGAAAGAGAAATGACCCACGTGATGACTCCATTCTCATCACACAGCATGTTGTGGGTAAACAGCTGGGTGTGGTGCTGCTGTTTCCGCTCCGCCTCCTGGAGAAGCTCCTGACACACACACACAACACCAATATCACTTCAACTCAAACTCCTGGAAGAGGTCTTGACATACACACAACACCAATATCACTTCAACTCAAACTCCTGGAAGAGGTCCTGACACACACACACAACACCAATATCACTTCAACTCAAACTCCTGGAAGAGGTCTTGACATACACACAACACCAATATCACTTCAACTCAAACTCCTGGAAGAGGTCCTGACACACACACAAACAACACCAATATCACTTCAACTCAAACTCCTGGAAGAGGTCTTGACATACACACAACACCAATATCACTTCAACTCAAACTCCTGGAAGGGGTCTTGACATACACACAACACCAATATCACTTCAACTCAAACTCCTGGAAGAGGTCCTGACACACACACAAACAACACCAATATCACTTCAACTCAAACTCCTGGAAGAGGTCTTGACATACACACAACACCAATATCACTTCAACTCAAACTCCTGGAAGAGGTCTTGACATACACACAACACCAATATCACTTCAACTCAACTCCTGGAAGAGGTCTTGACATACACACAACACACCAATATCACTTCAACTCAAACTCCTGGAAGAGGTCTTGACATACACACAACACCAATATCACTTCAACTCAAACTCCTGGAAGAGGTCTTGACATACACACAACACACCAATATCACTTCAACTCAAACTCCTGGAAGAGGTCTTGACATACACACAACACACCAATGTCACTTCAACTCAAACTCCTGGAAGAGATCTTGACATACACACAACACACCAATGTCACTTCAACTCAAACTCCTGGAAGAGGTCTTGATATACACACAACACACCAATGTCACTTCAACTCAAACTCCTGGAAGAGGTCTTGACATACACACAACACACCAATGTCACACTTCAATTCCAACTCCTGGAAGAGGTCTTGCCACACACAACACACCAATGTTACACTTCCACTCAAACTCCTGGAAGAGGTCTTGACATACACACAACACACCAATATCACTTCAACTCAAACTCCTGGAAGAGGTCTTGACATGCACACAACACACCAATGTTACACTTCCACTCAAACTCCTGGAAGAGGTCTTGACATACACACAACACATCAATGTCACTTCACCTCAAACTCCTGGAAGAGGTCTTGACACACACACAACAAACCAATGTCACTTCAACTCATACTCCTGGAAGAGGTCTCGACATACACACAACACACCAATGTCACTTCAACTCAAAACTCCTGGAAGAGGTCTTGACATACACACAACACACCAATGTTACATTTCAACTCAAAACTCCTGGAAGAGGTCTGACATACACACAACACACCAATGTCACATTTCAACTCAAACTCATGGAAGAGGTCTTGACATACACAATGCCAATGTCACATTTCAACTCAAACTCCTGGAAGAGGTCTTGACATACACACAACACACCAATGTCACACATCAATTCCAACTCCTGGAAGAGGTCTTGACACACACAACACACCAATGTCACATTTCAACTCACACTCCTGGAAGAGGTCTTGACACACACAACACACCAATGTCACACTTCCACTCAAACTCCTGGAAGAGGTCTTGACACACACAACACACCAATGTCACACTTCAATTCCAACTCCTGGAAGAGGTCTTGACACACACAACACACCAATGTCACATTTCAACTCACACTCCTGGAAGAGGTCTTGACACACACAACACACCAATGTCACACTTCAATTCCAACTCCTGGAAGAGGTCTTGACATACACACAACACACCAATGTCACACTTCCACTAAACTCCTGGAAGAGATCTTGACATCAGGGCTTAAAACAGGAGGAGGAAAAATCCACTGAAACTAGGGGGGTCCGGGGGCATGCTCCCCCGGGAAAATTTTTTTTAAACCGAGTGTAAATCTATGCCATTTCGCGCTTTCTGGACATAATTTCAAGAGTTATTTAGTGCATAAAAATTGCTGTAAACACATAATTATTACAGGAAGATATATTTGGGACAAGGGGAGAAGGGGTTAAACACATAATAAAATGAACACTCCCCCTTTAACTTGAGTGTTTTACAGGTGTTCACCAACTATAGTCTTTGGATGAAATTCACTTCTGGGGTTGCTCAATAAGTTTCACTTTTCAGGTTTAAATGATCACACAATATCAAGTTTGAAGTTGGTGCACACAAAGTAACTGCATCAAACACTTTAAAGTTCAGTCTCATATAACAGAGATCAACTTGTGGAATCAGCACATTTTGAAAGTCACAATATCCAAATTTTGATAAATGAGAAACTTGTGGAATCAGCACATACTGAAAGTCAAATTTTGAAGTTCCTAAATTATAATAAACACTGAAATACAGGATTTCACAAGGACACACACACACACACACACACACACACAGAGCTTTGTCGTTTGGGTGTTTGGGTGGTGGAGGCATTAAAGAAACATAGCAAGGAACTCTGTTTCTTCTTGCTGCTGGCATTGTCTGCACTGTCTTTGCCATCCACATTCTTGCTTACTTGAATTTCAACCCTATCTTTGTCTGCTGTTTCCTTGCTTTCTCCTGTCTGGCTTTCACACTCTACAATTTTTATTTCATTCTCATCCACCTTCTTGCTGACAACTTGACTTTGATTAGTTTGAACCCTCTCTTTTTCCTTGCTACCTCCCGCCTGGCTTGCACTCTCCACATTTTCTATATCACCCTCTTTTTCCCCACAGGATTGCAATGTTCTATCCTGGCACGTTTTACTGCTGCTAAAGTGTCTTCAGTGACCTTTCTTGTAGTTCCACTCAGCGCCTTGACGTTTGACACGTGCTTCGCTGAACGAATGTGATCAAGAGCTTTCTTCCCGCGACCACCGTAACACTTCCCTTAAGCAGTTTGCACCAAGCTAAACCAGTGGTGCAATAACTTTGCGAAGAAAGTCTCCAATGACTTCTTCGTCAACTTTCTGAAGCGTCCACTCCCATTTCCACTTGTTTTTAATTGCAGATTCGTCAAAAGATCGACCCGCATGAACAATGTCTGCGCGCTCCGCCATTTTGTTTTTTCCGGAAGTCCGACCGGAAACTTCTTCCAAGAATAATCAGGGGCCATAACTTGCACGCAGTTGCTATGAACGCTTGCAAGCTGATCACGGATACCTTGCTCCTGTCGTTTTTTTTTTTTTTTTTTGACAAACCGAAATCGCGGAATTCCGCCCAGACGCGGAACGTTTTAAGCCCTGTGACATACACACAACACATCAATGTTACATTTCAACTCAAACTCCTGGAAGAGGTCTCGACATACACAACACCAATGTCACACTTCCACTCAAACTCCTGGAAGAGGTCTTGACATACACACAACACACCAATGTCACTTCAACTCAAACTCCTGGAAGAGGTCTTGACATACACACAACACACCAATGTCACTTCAACTCAAACTCCTGGAAGAGGTCTTGACACACATAACACACCAATGTCTCACTTCCCCTCAAACTCAAGGAGAACATACCGACATACACATGAGCTTACACACACACACACACTACACTCTGTGACATTCTTCTCTCAAAACTCTTGCATGAAATCCTCTCTCACACACACTGTCACGGACAAAAAAATTAAACAACCAAAGTCGTGGTCCGTCGCCAGCTAGCTCGACTGGACATAAGCCAAAAGTCAAATACTCTGGGCGCCAGGCAGACGGCCTCATGTGCCGGTCCAGCCAATTAAGCATAGCGGAGAGGCTCCACGGAGACGGTCTGTCCAGCCAGACGGACTAAGTAGCTGACCGACGCCTCGATGTCTGGTCAAACGAGTCTCGACGCCCGGATCAGACTCATCCGGCCAATTTGAGCACAGCGGAGGCTAATCCTAATCTTCCACGGAGACAGCATCGGCCCCGTAGACAGTCGGAGTGGCTGACCAACGTCTCAATAGGTCTGCCCAGACCTATTGCAACGTCTGGGCCAGACTGATCTAGCCAATTTGTAGGACCAGTGCCCACAATTAGGTCGACGTCGCCAGAAAGGGAGAGGGAGAAGGTAGTGTGTGGTGGGGGTGAAATCAAGCTAATCAATTAAATGACCAATTGACCACCACAGAGAGTAAGGCGTGTAGGCGTGACTGTCATGATTTGAATATCCAATGGAATTAGAGGGAGATAACTTCGGGTACGAGGCGGCAAAAATACTGACCAATGGTACTCACCCTTGGACACGTAGGTAGGGGATAAAGTAATGCGTGAGTGAGAGAGAGAAAGAAGGAGAACGAACAGAGAGAGAGAGGTTCGGAGTGTAAGCTCTGCAGGAGAGAGGGGCAGAGAGAGAGATGAGGAGAGAGGAGAGAACCAAGTTGTAGCATTTAGCACCATAGATAGTCTGCAGAGGGAGGACTAAAGAGAGATGTGGAGAGAGAGAGTTGCTAACTAATGAAGAGGAAAAGAAAGAAAAAAAAAGAAAAGAAAAGCAACCATGTCCATTTGATAGAGCAGACTAGAAGAGAGAGAGAGAGGGTGCAATGCGTTGATGCAGGAAGAAAGATAAGATAAGATAAGATAATGTTGCTTATAGCCCAGCCGACAGGAAGAAAGAAAGGAGAACAGATCGATGTTGATAGTCACTGTTCCATCTGAACCGGGGTTCGACCTCATACCTGGCAGCGTCACTTCGTCAAGCAGAACCACAGACCAACGCCAGTGCCAGCAGTCTAACCTGACCAGTGCCAGCAGACCAACACCAGTGCCAGCAGTTGTGTCGTGCTTGTGAAAGTGACAGTGAAAAGAAAAAAAAAGGAAAAGAAAAGGACAGTGATTCGTGAATAGTTAAGATCACCTGGCCAGGTAAAGTAGAAATCTATTTATACCCGGGTTAGTTAATGATGATTTAGATAAATGATTTTGTGAAGTTCAAGGAAAGAGAGAATGTTTTATTTTGTTTGATTCCATATGCATTGATGTTTCATTCTATGATCATGTGTAGTAAAGTTATAGACTTTACTAGTGGTTTGATGTGACGAATGCATGATATATGAATGAGATTGTAAGCAAGCTGTGAGTGTGTTTGGGCTGTGCGCTAGTCCTTCCTCCACTGACATCACCCGAGGTTGACAATTTATTGGCGAGCTTGCCAGGATATTCTGGCCCATTTATTATAATTGTTCAACTTCTCAAGAGGAAGCTGGGTGGAATTCAAGTGTTGTAATCCTAAGACAAGGGGTTGTCTTACTGTATGTTCCCAAGATAGTTAAATACTAGGCTTGGCATTGCTTCCAAGATAGTTAACACTAGGCTTGGCATTTCAGCCCCAGAGTACTTATTTCGCACAGATTGCCTATAATTCGCTCTCATAGTTGGGTCAGGCGCTGGGCGTCTTATAAAAACTAATTACGTTGTCCCAAGCTAATATTATCATTCATAGGATTGTGCTATTACGTCACTCGTGTCGGTAACCCCCAGTTTGGCTGTCGTAGTAATAAAATCTTGTTCAAAAAAAAAAAAGAGAGATATAATGGCGGAAGAAAAGAACACCCCTATCGAACAACTTGTGAGCGTCGCTCGTGATTTAGGCTACTCGGGAGAAGAGTTGCGAGCATTCGTTGAAAACCAGCAAAAGATGGAAAGGGATGAGCGAGCGGAAAGACGACGTGTCGCTGTAGAAATAGCAGAGCAGGAAAAGGCTAAAGAAATGCAAGAAACAGAAAGATTAAGGATTCAGGCTAACGTAACGCAGGAAACAGAAAGATTAACGCAGGAAACAGAAAGATTAAGGATTCAATTAGAGCTAGAGAGAGTGAGAATACAGGGGGAGACCACCGGTGATGGTAGTTCAGTTTCCAGTGACTCGGTGCGCAGTTACGCCCCCCGACCAAAGTTGCCAAAATTCTCTGAAGGAACCGATTCGATTGATGCATACATCAGTCGTTTCGAAACGTTTGCGACCAGTCAGGGTTGGCCTTCAGAAGAGTGGGCAGTCATTTTGTCAGCGCTATTGACGGGTAAGGCATTACAGATTTTCACTGCGTTACCGGCAGAACAACAGTCTGATTTTGGTGCTGTGAAGGAATCATTGATGAAGGGATTTGACCTCACAGAGGAAGGATTCAGAAAGAAATTTCGTTCAGCTAGATTGCAAGCAGGTGAAACGTACACTCAGTTTGGTGCACGTTTAGATCACTATTTTGATAAATGGTTAGAGTTGAGTGGTACGAAGAAGGAGTTCGCTGAATTGAAAGAGCTGGTTATGAAGGAACAGATTTTGTCAGGTTGCGGCCCTGAGTTGACCATACATTTGAAAGAGAGACAGCCAGAGACAGCAGGGGAGTTGTTGAAGTTCGCAGAGGTGTATAGAGAGGCACGTTTGGGCACTAAGGTGCAGGAGAAGCAGGTGCCAGGCACAGGTGAGAAGAGTGCAAGGAGACTAGGGGAGTTTTCTGCACAGTCTGCAAACCCAGTGGTGGGGCAGAAAGGAGGACAAAGGGACAATAGGTGTTTCATTTGTCACAAGAAGGGACATGTGGCGAGGGATTGTCGCATGAGGTTCCAGAAGGCAGCAGCCTTGCAAGAGGTGGATGAGGGTCGCCAAGTGAAACGACCTGCAGTGGAACCAACAGGGATCCAATCTGAAGAGGGTGGAGTGCAGCCTATGGCTAGCACTGGACAGCAGTCAGTGTCAGGGATGGAGGGCACTAGGCTGAGTGGTTCGTTACCAGTGGAAGAAGGGTGGATTGGCCAGCAGAGGGTGAAAGTGTTACGAGACACTGGTTGTTCATGCGGTGTGGTGAGAACAACGCTGGTCGAGAAAGGGGATTTGACAGGGCAAATCCAGACCTGTACTCTAATCGATGGCACTGTGAGGGAGTTTCCAGTTGCTAAGATAGAAGTACGTACCCTTACTTCTCAGTGTGATGGAGAAACCCTTCATGATTTGATCATTGGAAATATTCCAGGGGCAAGGGATCCAGGGGATCCTGAGTTGTTGACTGCTACAGGGGCAGCAGTTCAAACAAGGAGCAAGAAGGAGGAAAAGGTTGATAAACCGTTAGTCGTTCAGCAAGGAAGTCAGGCATAGATGTGTCGCCTGATGAGTTTAGGGCAGCGCAGGAACAAGACCCTTCGCTCGTGAAGTCTTGGGAGTTGGCAAGAGGTGGAGAGAAACAGGTGGTTAGAGGAGGTGAGACAGAATTTCTTGTGAAAGGCGGGCTGTTGTACCGAGTGTTCACCAAGGGGAAGACAGGTAAGGTGACAACTCAGTTAGAGGTACCAGCAGGTTATCGTGACACTGTCATGTCAGTGGGTCACGAGTCGCTCATGGCGGGTCATCTCGGCACCAGCAAAACAGCTGACCGAATCTTTGATGATTTTATTGGCCAGGGGCAATGGCAGACATCAAGCGTTTCTGCATGTCATGTGACGTGTGTCAAAGGTCAGCCACAAGAGGGTGAAGAGGAAGGCACCTCTTAAACAGCCTCCTTTAATTGACACACCATTCAGGAGGGTGGCTGTTGATCTGATTGGCCCAATCGCGCCCTGTTCCAAAGGCGGGCACAGGTATGTGTTGACGCTCGTGGACTACGCGACCAGATACCCAGAAGCAGTTGCATTGAAAGGCGTAGATACGCAACAGGTCGCTGAAGGCTGGTAGACATCTTTTCTCGCGTGGGTGTGCCAGCACAAATTCTCAGTGACAAGGGGTCACAGTTCACCTCAGGCGTGATGAGGGAGGTCAACAGGCTGCTAGGGATCACACAGCTTCTCACTACCCCATACCATCCACAATGCAATGGCTTGGTGGAAAGATTCAACGGTGTGCTGAAGGGCATCTTAAAGAAGCTCTGTGAAGAAAGGCCAGCAGATTGGGACCGCTACATTCCAGCGGCACTGTTCGCCTACAGGGAAGCCCCTCAGGAGAGCACAGGCTTTTCACCATTTGAGCTGCTGTATGGGCGGACAGTTCGGGGACCAGTGTGTATTCTCAAAGAGCTGTGGTCCGGAGAACAGGAGTCAGAAGAAGTCAAAACCACTTATCAGTATGTGGTGGACTTACGCAATAGGCTAGAGGAGACATGTAAGGTCGCAAGGGAGAGTTTGCAGGAGGCTAGGGTCGTTCAGAAGAAGCAATATGACAGGAAGGTGAGGAAGCAATTCCTCAAGGTGGGAGATCAAGTCCTGTTACTGCTTCCCACGGATCACAACAAGCTGCTGATGCATTGGAAGGGACCATTCACCATCATTGAAAAGGTAGATCAGGACTACCGAATCGATGTGAATGGGAAATCAAAACTTTTCCATGCAAATTTGCTCCGCAAATATATTCAGCGTGAGACTCAGCACATAGGCGCAGCAGCAATCATTGATGGAGGTGAAGGAGACCCAGCAGAAGAAGGGGAGATTTTGTTGCCTGAGTTTCCAGGAGAAGAGTCATACAGGGATGTGTCACTGTATGAAGGGCTAGACAGTAGGAGACAGGAGGAAGTTAGGGGCTCCTAGAACAGTATAGGGCGTCCCTGACTGATAAACCAGGCAGGACAACTCTAGAGACATGTACGGTGGAGTTAACATCGCAAAAACCCGTACATGTGAAAGCCTACCCGATCCCATATGCCACCAAGCAAGTGATCGAGGAGGAGGTAGAAAAGATGTTGGACCTTGGGGTGATTGAACCGTCCAAATCATCGTATAGTGCACCCGTCGTCTTAGTGAGGAAAAAGTCAGGTGAGCATCGATTCTGTGTTGACTATAGACGTCTGAACAGTGTCACCAAGGTCGATGCAGAGGTCATACCGAACATGGAAGACCTGTTCGCTCAGCTCGCCACAAGCAAGAGCCAGTATTTCACCAGGATAGATCTGAGCAAGGGTTACTGGCAAATAGCCTTGAGTAAGGACTCAAAGGAAGTCACAGCATTCTCCACTCCTATGGGCTATACCAGTGGCGAGTACTTCCTTTTGGTATGGTCAACGCACCTGCAGTCTTCTCTCGGATGATGAGGAAGTTATTGACGGGATTGGAAGGCGTGAATTTCATGGATGACATTCTGATAGCATCCAAGACATGGGAGGAGCATATGAGGCAGCTAGGAGCAGTTTTAGAGAGGTTGAGACGAGCCAATCTCACAGCCAGACCAACAAAGTGCCAGATTGGTTTTCCAAGCCTGGAGTTCCTAGGTTTTGTTGTTGGAGGCGACACAAAGCAGCCAGAAAAGGGAAAGGTGGAGAAGATGATGAATTCAGAGAGACCAAAGACCAAAACAGAAGTCAGGAGTCTGCTAGGTTTTATTGGTTTCTATAGGGAGTTTGTTCCAAATTTCGCAGCAATCACGAGTCCTCTCAGTGATTTGGTCAAGGCAGGGAAACCGGCAGTGGTCGAGTGGTCAGACGCTGCAGAGCAAGCACTGCAGACGGTGTTGGAAAGACTAGGTTCCCGTCCCATCTTGAAGCTACCTGATATGTCTAAACCATTTCTGTTGCGTACAGATGCATCAGGTGGTGGGATAGGTGCAGTATTGTTGCAGGAGCATGAAGGGGTCGAGTTTCCTGTGAAGTATGCCAGCAGGAAGCTGACGAAGTGTGAAGAAGGGTACGCAACGGTAGAGAAGGAGTGTTTAGCTGTCGTGTGGGCCGTGCAGAAGTTCCACAAATACTTGTATGGGAAAGAGTTCGTGATAGAGACAGATCATCAACCACTCAAATTCCTGCAGGAGGCGCAGTTGAAAAACAGCAGGGTTCTGCGTTGGGCAATGGCACTGCAGCCCTACAGGTATCGAGTGCAGTACATTCCAGGTCGACAGAATGTCGGAGCTGACTATTTAAGTCGCGTAGTCTAGCAAGCTGCAACTCAGAGGAAGTCAGTCATATCCGGGTGCTTTGTTGATAATATGTGTTGATTACAGTTATGTTGATTGGATATGGGTTCATTCCCAGTTGGCTATGGTTCATTATTTTCTGTGTGAGACTTGTTCATATTTTCTTTGTGAGACTTGTTCATGTGAATGTAGTTATGCTTGGAGCATACAGTCGCTTGTGTAGTGATGCATTATTCGCAATAAGTGAGGATGGAGATTCCTCAGTGAAGTGTCATGGATCGTTGTTGTATTAGATTGTGCTTTTCATAATAATTGTGGAGAGAAGATGTGGCAAATCCGCAGGTAGGGGGTTTGCATAGGTGCGCACAGAGGTCGTTATAAAATGAGTCGAAATAACGCAAGAGCGCACGTCAATGATAACTCATTGGGGCGGTATTCACTAATGATATATCCTATAATTTATAGACCGTTTGTTGTAAAGTATTTTTCAAACTTTGCACGTGTGTCAGCAAATTCGGTTGTTGTCTTTTTTGTACCGTTGTTTTGAGACAATGCGGTGCATAGTCTTTTGCAAGGGGAAATTGTCACGGACAAAAAAATAAAACAACCAAAGTCGTGGTCTGTCGCCAGCTAGCTCGACTGGACATAAGCCAAAAGTCAAATACTCTGGGCGCCAGGCAGACGGCCTCATGTGCCGGGTCCAGCCAATTAAGCATAGCGGAGAGGCTCCACGGAGACGGTCTGTCCAGCCAGACGGACTAAGTAGCTGACCGACGCCTCGATGTCTGGTCAAACGAGTCTCGACGCCCGGATCAGACTCATCCGGCCAATTTGAGCACAGCGAGAGGCTAATCCTAATCTTCCACGGAGACAGCATCGGCCCCGTAGACAGTCGGAGTGGCTGACCAATGTCTCAATAGGTCTGCCCAGACCTATTGCAACGTCTGGGCCAGACTGATCTAGCCAATTTGTAGGACCAGGCCCACAATTAGGTCGACGTCGCCAGAAAGGGAGAGGGAGAAGGTAGTGTGTGGTGGGGGTGAAATCAAGCTAATCAATTAATGACCAATTGACCACCACAGAGAGTAAGGCGTGTAGGCGTGACTGTCATGATTTGAATATCCAATGGAATTAGAGGGAGATAACTTCGGGTACGAGGCGGTAAGATAAGATAAGATAATGTTGCTTATAGCCCAGCCGACCGCAAAGGGCCACATCAGGGCTGTCACCACGTTAATACGAGGCGGTAAAAATACTGACCAATGGTACTCACCCTTGGACACGTAGGTAGGGGATAAAGTAATGCGTGAGTGAGAGAGAGAAAGAAGGAGAACGAACAGAGAGAGAGAGAGGTTCGGAGTGTAAGCTCTGCAGGAGAGAGGGGCAGAGAGAGAGATGAGGAGAGAGGAGAGAACCAAGTTGTAGCATTTAGCACCATAGATAGTCTGCAGAGGGAGGACTAAAGAGAGATGTGGAGAGAGAGAGTTGCTAACTAATGAAGAGGAAAAGAAAGAAAAAAAAAGAAAAGAAAAGCAACCATGTCCATTTGATAGAGCAGACTAGAAGAGAGAGAGAGAGGGTGCAATGCGTTGATGCAGGAAGAAAGAAAGGAGAACAGATCGATGTTGATAGTCACTGTTCCATCTGAACCGGGGGTTCGACCTCATACCTGGCAGCGTCACTTCGTCAAGCAGAACCACAGACCAACGCCAGTGCCAGCAGTCTAACCTGACCAGTGCCAGCAGACCAACACCAGTGCCAGCAGTTGTGTCGTGCTTGTGAAAGTGACAGTGAAAAGAAAAAAAAAGGAAAAGAAAAGGACAGTGATTCGTGAATAGTTAAGATCACCTGGCCAGGTAAAGTAGAAATCTATTTATACCCGGGTTAGCTAATGATGATTTAGATAAATGATTTTGTGAAGTTCAAGGAAAGAGAGAATGTTTTATTTTGTTTGATTCCATATGCATTGATGTTTCATTCTATGATCATGTGTAGTAAAGTTATAGACTTTACTAGTGGTTTGATGTGACGAATGCATGATATATGAATGAGATTGTAAGCAAGCTGTGAGTGTGTTTGGGCTGTGCGCTAGTCCTTCCTCCACTGACATCACCCGAGGTTGACACACACATACATGCGCGCACATACACACACATGCACACATGTGCATGCGTACACATGCACAAGCACATATTATGTATGGACATGAACACACACACCACACACACACACACACACACACACACACACACACACACACACACACACACACACACACATGCCCACACAAACACACACACACACATGCCCACACAAACACACCCAAAACACATAGACACAATCTTCTCAAACTTGTGGCAGAGCTTCTGATACACACAAACAAAATGCCCAGTATCACAATCCTTCTCAGATTCCTGGAGGCAATCGTAACACACACAAGAAACTCATCCTATGACATGTTTCTCCCCAAACACATGGAGAATATATTGATATAGGTACAAAACACATCGCTCAATACACTTCTCACCTCCCTGTATGAAATCCGATCCACATGCACATGCAATTACACACAGCCCTAGCGACAAACTTTTCAGACTCCTGGAGAAACTCTTGACACATTAACCTTTTTGTGTCGTGCCGTGCAATGGTGACAGCAACTCAGTCGACCCATTCACGATGAGCCGTTCTGTGGTGACGGCAACGCTGCTGTACTCACTCCCTGGGCCTCCGTGACGGCACAACTATAAAAAAAATCCCCTATTCTCTCGTCTATGGTCTAAGGGATGCAGCTGCCCTAAATATTTAGAACTGGGTTCTAGCCACTGGAAAGGTAAGTTTACACGCACTAGCGATGACCTCTGTGATCCCAGAGTAGTCCGAACAAAGAGACCCATTTGGCACTGGGAATTTCTGCCAAAGGCACATGTGGAATTTCCTGCTTTGCCAACATACCAGGCAGAAGAAGAATGACAAGGGGTGTTAGAACTGATTCAGCAATGTGGTTCAGTGGATGATGGGGGTAAAGATGTACAAGTTTATCGAAAAGAATCTGAGCTTGATTTATTTGCTCTGTGTATTTAATAGTTTTATACGTCGTATCGTCAGAAGCCAAAACAGTGAAAAGTGTGTACAGTGTGCAATGATTTAACTTCCTTTTTTGAAAAAAAAATTCACTTGGATTACACATATTGAATACCCAAGGCTTACTCTGCATCTATTCAAAGTGAGAGCGAAGCTTTTTGCCCCTTTTCTTCCTCATTTGCTGTTGTCATACTAACCAAACAAACGTAAACAAGACTGTGCTCTCGTACGTTTTATTTATGTTGTTTCCTTAACCAGTTGCGTGCCTTTAGTCGGTCAGCTGACGCAGAATTAAAAGTGCTTTCCCAGTGCCTATGGTCGTTCCCCTGATGTCATGCATTTTTCTTGAATTTTCATTCGTTACTATTTCTATCAACGAACTCAAATAGAGTTTGCGTAGAAAGCCTTATATGTCTGTAGTCTTAAAATAATATGTAAATGACCACACGTGAGGGAAAGCCCATTTATTCTCATCACTGACTGGATGACCAGCCAGCACTTCGTCTCGCTTGCAAAGATGGCGGCACAAACTTCGACAAGCCCAGCGACCAAATCAACGTATTTACACAGCTGAGCAGGCTCTGCTGATGATTTTTGACAAAGACAATAATCTTTTATTCAACGACTCACTCGAGCATGAAGGTGAGATGATGATAGTGGTGGAATTGCCGACCATATTCGTCAGTTATTGAGTAGGGCTCTGTGACCTCAGTGTGTGTTCAGCTGACAGCGTCGAACGAGCCAGCCTAGTGTGTACTGTGCACTGTGTGCTGGTGTCCAGTGATGTGAAAATCAGCGCGAGAGGCGAGCGTGGCCTGCTCGCGGCGTGACACACGGTGCAGACGGAAAGGCAGGGGAAGATGAGTGGTGAAAGGGAGGGTTGAAGTCGAGCAAGGGGGTGTGGTGGGGAGAGGGGGGGCGTGGTCGTGGACTGGTCAGTCTGCATCGAGTGTGAGCGTCTTGATAGACTTCCAAACTGTTTTACTTTCATTTACAGGTGTAGTGTGACAATACAAACTTAATTTTCAACTTTTTTGCTGTGTGTTCTTGTTTGGATGTGGTAAATACATATGTTTTTGATCGTGCAAAAAAATCTATCCAAATCTAAAAGCCTAAATACTTTTTTATTATCAAAATTAAAACAAAAGAAGCCCAGATTCAAAATCTTCATTCCATTTCCTTCAAAAATGATATAGATTTCATTTTTCTATCTTTTGTAGTTTCTGAGCTAGAATGTTTTGTTAATTATGACCCCCAAATCATGAGATCTCCCTGGCACCTGGGAACACCTTTGTTTGTACTATAGTGAGGCACTGAACGGGTTAACTGTAGCGTTGATATTTTACCCAAAATGTATTTAATTCCATGCTCATTACAAAGTTTGCGTTTTAACCTTTTTGTTGACATATAACAATTGCTTGTTAGTTTTATATTAGGGGACGTAAAGTAAAATAAAAAAGAGCGAAAAACTCGTGTCTGCAATGGTTGTAAGCATGTACGGTGCACGCGTCTGCAGGGAAGTGACGTTTTTCTGCCACACTCATCGTAAACATATTAAAAAAATACATCCAATAATATTCGTCTGATTAAAACAATTTCAAAAGAATGCCAGATCTTTCAGTGTTCCTGCCTTCTGGCTATTTTGCATTACAACTTTATCTTGTTCTGCTGCTTTGTGTTCTTTACCCTGTTCAATGTTGTGTTGGTGTTTTCTTTCCATTTTCTGTCTTGCTAGTCCTATCTTCACCTCTCCTGATAGCTGGGCAACATGACTGTCATGAACTGTGGTGTCATTTTTTTTAGCTCCCTTTTTAATATGGGTATTTGCCATCATTACATTTTTTTCTATCATTTTGTTATATTTGTACTATGCATTTCTTTTTTCTGCCTTTCTTTCAACTACCATTGCAACTTGTTCTGTTCTCAATTAACCATGATCCATGCACCTCAACTCTCATATCTTTTAAAATGTAATGCTGAACAATTAAGTAGTGGGGTAAAACAAGTGCAGGCTAACAATTCTTCAGTCGTTATAGTAATGACTTGACAAAGATTTGAACTTAAAAAAAAAAAAAATAATAAAAAAAATTGAAGATGAAGAAAATGGGGGAATATATTATAAATATGAGAAGCCCTTCACTAGCTGCCTGAGGGAACCATCGTAATCCCTCTCAAAGGCACATTTATTTGTATTGCCTGCTCCTAGGCCTTTCGTCCGCTGGATCAGACTCATCAGGGAGACACGGCTAATTGTGTCTGTGCTCTTGGTGTCAAATAGAGACACACCACAGTCCATGATTCTGTGGTGTTCTCACTACCAAGGGTTCGAAAAAAGAATCCAACAGCAGCCTCAAAGCAGCCAGTGAAGGGTAATTAATTAAAACAAAACAAAAGTGTGGAGAGGAAAAAAGTCGCTGAAAAACTAAAAGCATTATTCAAACAGTATAAAATATAGGGGACAATCTTTGAGCCTATGCTTGAGGATCCATTCAAGGATGCAAGGGAGGTCAAAGATATGGAACAGTCTGAGTGGTCAGCTCTGCTGTTCAATAACCCAAGCTGTGAGTGGCTAAGAATTGCACAGAACAACCTTTACTTGGATCTCCTAAGAGATGCAATCTCCCACTGATTGACCAAACAATATAATGCTGAACAATTAAGTAGTGGGGTAAAACAAGTGCAGGCTAACAATTCTTCAGTCGTTATAGTAATGACTTGACAAAGATTTGAACTTAAAAAAAAAAAAAATAAAAAAAATTGAAGATGAAGAAAATGGGGGAATATATTATAAATATGAGAAGCCCTTCACTAGCTGCCTGAGGGAACCATCGTAATCCCTCTCAAAGGCACATTTATTTGTATTGCCTGCTCCTAGGCCTTTCGTCCGCTGGATCAGACTCATCAGGGAGACACGGCTAATTGTGTCTGTGCTCTTGGTGTCAAATAGAGACACACCACAGTCCATGATTCTGTGGTGTTCTCACTACCAAGGGTTCGAAAAAAGAATCCAACAGCAGCCTCAAAGCAGCCAGTGAAGGGTAATTAATTAAAACAAAACAAAAGTGTGGAGAGGAAAAAAGTCGCTGAAAAACTAAAAGCATTATTCAAACAGTATAAAATATAGGGGACAATCTTTGAGCCTATGCTTGAGGATCCATTCAAGGATGCAAGGGAGGTCAAAAGATATGGAACAGTCTGAGTGGTCAGCTCTGCTGTTCAATAACCCAAGCTGTGAGTGGCTAAGAATTGCACAGAACAACCTTTACTTGGATCTCCTAAGAGATGCAATCTCCCACTGATTGACCAAACAATATAATGCTGAACAATTAAGTAGTGGGGTAAAACAAGTGCAGGCTAACAATTCTTCAGTCGTTATAGTAATGACTTGACAAAGATTTGAACTTAAAAAAAAAAAAAAAAAAAAAAAATTGAAGATGAAGAAAATGGGGGAATATATTATAAATATGAGAAGCCCTTCACTAGCTGCCTGAGGGAACCATCGTAATCCCTCTCAAAGGCACATTTATTTGTATTGCCTGCTCCTAGGCCTTTCGTCCGCTGGATCAGACTCATCAGGGAGACACGGCTAATTGTGTCTGTGCTCTTGGTGTCAAATAGAGACACACCACAGTCCATAATTCTGTGGTGTTCTCACTACCAAGGGTTCGAAAAAAGAAAGAAAATGTAATGCTTAGAACTCTGTCCCACCTCACTCTTGGTTTCAAAGCCTATGTCAATTTTTCACTTGTTTTCTAGCTTCAATCATTAAATGCAGTCACTTATTATATTTTCACAATTATTATTATTACTATCATCGTTATCAATATATACTGTCATTATTATCATTATTACTCTTGTTATTACTGCTGTGGTATTGTTGTTGATATTGCTGCTGCTGCTGTGACCATAATGACAGTGATGTTGCGTAACGTGCAGAATTGTCTAACTTTCCTCATTTATTACCTTCAGATTGTGACACAACACTGTCTTTGGAATTTATCAGCATGAAAAAAGAGAAAAACAAAGAGAGAAAAATCAAAGAACAGTTTGTTCAAGATCCTGACAACAGAAACTGAAGAGTCACCTTCTCCTGAAACTACTCAGGAATAAAGCCTTGTTTAAATAAGAAGCTAAAACTGATCCATGCATTTTGGTGAATAGTTGATAATGAAAACAATGTGTCTGACACTCTAGCCATGTTAGTGCTGCAGTTTGGAGTCTAAACACAAAAACTAGATGCAAACAGTAAACAAGGAAACAACAATGTGGGCACAAACCTCAGGTAGGGAATCAAATCCATGAATTCTTGCTGCTGATAGAGACCGGCCCAGGACAGACACAATGGGATACATCCCAATGTGAGGCTTCTCTGATGTTGATTTCTCCGACATCTAAATGGTCACAAAATCATCAGAAATATGATGGCTAAACTGCATAAATGACAAAGGCACTGGAATTATTATTACCCACCCCTGAAAGAGAGAGAGAGAGAGATAGAGAGAGAGAGAGAGAGAGAGAGAGAGAGAGAGAGAGAGAGAGAGAGAGAGAGAGAGAGAGAGGCAGACAGATAAACACAGTCAAATAATCTGATATCTTCAGTTGTCCAACTCTACCATAAACTGTCACAAAAAGGAAAGAAAATAATGAATGAAAAAGAAACTCTACTAATTTCAAACTTCAATTTTTTATAGTACTTTATATTCTATCAACGCGTCTACCACCTTAGCCTTCAAATGAAAACACATTTATGACCATGATCACAAAACTGATTTTGTCAACAGTTAGCACGATAAAAAAGCAGAAGAGCACACAAAACAAAGTGTGAAGTAACGACGATTTATTGCACGACACAAACAGGACAAGAAATTTTCGGCAAAATGCCTTCCTCAGCGACAAACAAAAAAAGGTACAGACATAAACATGCACAATACTCCCCTTGTGAAGTCAAAGTCAAAGTCCACTTTGATTTAACAAGGGGAGTATATGTGCATGTTTAAGTCTGTACCTTTTTTTGTTTGTCGCTAAGGCATTTTGCCGAAAATTTCTTGTCCTGTTTTGTGTCGTGCAATAAATCGTCGTTACTTCACACTTTGTTTTGTGTGTTCTTCGCTTTTTTGTCGTGTTTCAGTAACGCCGCAGTTTGTTTCATTTGCCAGTTAGCACGATGTTTGCACAAAATCTTCTCTTCTTATACAGTGAGATATGAACAATAAAAAGAAGCAAAAGTTATCTCTACTTGTTTACTGTTTATTGCTTACTGTTCCCTGCCTCATTTCATTTTCAATCGAAAGAAAAACTTGACTGAAAATGTAGTGCATGTTATGGAAAACATTTTTAAAAACTTTGTCTAATGGTTACCATGTATAATTCTGACACTCGGTGCATTTTGGATCTGATTCATACTGCTTCATTGCCAAATCCATCCGTTTTATATCTTTTAACACAAAAACCATGTGACAATCCTAGCCATAAGTATCTGAAACAAGAAAACAATGACATACTAAAACACATGCACTAAGCTGGTCATCATGACAACTGAATGACCCCCACCTTGTCGGGGTCGGAGGGCTTGCGCGGTCCAGTGATCCCTTAGGCTTTGCTGGCGGGGGCATCAATACTTGGAGATAGGCTGGTTTTTTCAAACTGCTTCTAGCCTGTGAAGTCGAGATGCTGCCTGGCCTAAGCGTAACGTGGTAAGGAGTTGATGCCCCTGGTAGGGCTTCCCATGTCAGATAGGCTAAGGGTGAGGATCCTGACTAAGAGTAACCCGCCTTTCTCCTTTTCTTGTTTTCTGCCTTTCTTATTTGGCCCTTTTCTATCTTCGTCTCCCCTTCAAGTCTTCTGTTCCACACCCCTTTTTTCTCTCTGTGGTCTCCTTAAGATCCGCCGCGTTTGCCGTGCGGTGCGACCTGTGTCGGAGGGGGATGAGATCCTGGTGATTGAGAGGGCCAGTGCTTGAGGGGGGCCGTGCTCTCAACACATCACTTTGGCTCGGACCTCTCCTAGACAGGAGTACACATTTGGCCCCCGGTTGTACAAAACGGCTCCCCTTCTTGGGCTGGGTCAAGACAGGCAGTTCCCCTGCTGGCCAAGTGAACCCCTGCAGTGCTCAGCTCTCTGTTCCCGGGAGTTGAGCATGATCAGGGGGATAGGGTTGGTGGTTTCTGTTTGTCGTATGTCTCTCCTGAAGCCTGGAAGGGGCAAGACATTGGTTTCTTGGCCCTGGCCCCTTAGTTGGACTCCAAGGTGGGTGGGTAAGGAGAGATGAAACATAATAAAATAATATGTGCTTTTTCTAAAAACATCCCCCCCAAAAAGAAGAGGAAGGCAGCATCCCCTATTTCAGGGGACCTTTATTCAGATGGTGATTCAGATACAGGTAAGACAGAGGACAGGTTTCTGGGCTTCCTGGCTCGTGATGGAAGGGACGGAGCAGGAAAGACCCATTTCAGCTCTGAGTCCTTTTGCTATCCAAAAGGGGCTTCAAGGTTTAGCAGGTGACCCTCAGTCCATCAAAAGGTTGCGAAATGGCTCATTTCTGATTCAATGCAGATAAAAAAAAACAATCCGAACAGCTGCTGAGGCAACAAAGCTCATGGACAGTTGAATTCGTCGAAAGGAGTGATTCGATGCCGAGATTAACAGGTGTCTCAGAGGCAGAGATCAAAACGGAACTGGCGTCCCAGGGTGTGACGGAGGTGCACAGGGTGACGGTAAAAAAAGGTGCAGAAAGAGTGGCCACCAACACCCTCTTTCTGACATTCTGCAACCCTGTGCTGCCTCCGGTCATCAAAGTCGTTACCTGAACGTTCGAGTTCAGCTGTATGTTCCGTCCCCGTTGAGGTGCTTCAGATGCCAGAGGTTTGGCCATGTCAGGGACCGCTGTTCTGGGCAGGAGGTGTGCGGTTTGCTGCAAGGCAACCCATGATGGGCCGTGTAAAGATCCAGCACATTGTGCGAACTGCGGTGGCGACCATCCCTCCTCTTCACGAAACTGCCCTCTTTGGATTCAGGAGTCCACAATACAAAGAATAAAAACTGAAAAGAAAATTTCCTTTTTTGAGGCCCGCAAACAGGTTGTGGGCAGTCAGACGCCGACAGCTTCTTCAAAATGCTTCGCCGTAAAGACAGTTCCCACTCGGTCAGTCTGCTGCCAGACGATAAAATTTTCATGTTTTCTATGACATTGCAAGGAAGAATTGTCAACTCTGGTGGAAGCAGGTCCACACCTCCCAACCCAAAGTGAATGCCCCTGGTGGAGGCAAAAAATCCGCCACCCCTCAGACTGCCTAGCAGTCTACAACATCTGCTGCTGGCCAGATTAAAAAACCAGCACTCCCGCCTCGACCTCCTCTGTCCAGTGCCCGTGCGGGCAAGGGATTCAACCCAGTGTGGAGATGGTGGAGATGAGGAAGAAACCTCCACCATCTCCCAAATCCAGACCTCCTTCACCTGTTGGCAAGTCTGCCAGCAGGTCTGTAGACCAACACAGTCCAGTGAAACTAAGCAATAAATTCACTCCATTGGAAGCGGATGTTGATGAGGAGATGACCTGATCTCTCTCCTTTTCGCCCTCTGCACCATGGATAGTACAATATTCCATTGGAATATCCGTGGACTAAATTCCAACTTCGAGGAGCTGCAGCTTCTGTGTCAATCTATAAAACCTTCCGTCGTGGCTCTTCAGGAAACTCAAATTCAAAGCCAGAAGACCTTCACTTTTTCTGGCTTTAATATTCTTTCAAAACCTGCACAACCATCCACTTTGGGGACTGTCGGGCGGTGTTGCCCTTCTCCTACACAAAACTCTGTGTATAGTCCTGTCGCTCTGTCTACCTCCCTTCAGGCTGTAGCTGCGAGAGTCACTCTCCACAAGACTGTAACAATCTGTTCTCTTATCTACCTCCTTCTGTCCCGGTTTGTCGTCAGGACCTTGTCAGTCTGATAGGAGAACTTCCTCGACCTTTTTTTGCTGTTGGGTGACTTTAACGGTCACAATCCTTTTGGGGTAGTGTCATACGTCATCCAGGGTCTGCTAATTGAGGATGTCCTTCGGATTTGGATTTGTGTTGTCTGAACGACGGATCAGCAACTTACCTCCACTCTTCCACAAGTTCACTTTCGTGTTTAGATTTGTCGATTTGTGACCCTCGCTGGTCCTGGACTATGGTGGTCTGTCCATGACGATCTGCACGGAAGTGACCATTTCCCTGTCCTTTTACAACCCGTAATAACTGAACACGTCTCTGTCTCTCAACATCTAAATTATAAGAAAGCAAACTGGGATCTGTTTGCAGCCACTATTTCTAAGGAATTCCAGGACACTGATTTTCTTCAGAGTCCAGACCCAGCAGAATCTCTGACAAACACTGTGATCAAATGTGCTAAAGCCTGTATTCCAGTGTCTTTCCGATAAAAATCCAAATGCCAAAAAACCCCCGGTTCTATTCAGACTGCCAACAAATTTTCCCAAAATCGAAAACGGCTCAGCGTCGGGTATACCAACGACCTTCGGGTCCCAACGCTCGAGCCCATCAGAAACTCCGTGCCAAATCGAGACACACTTTTTAAAATCAGTAAACGTCAGTCCTGGAGAAGCTTCTGCTCCAGGCTGACATCGAAAACTTCCAAGAAAAAGTGTGGAACATCATTAAGAAAATCAAAGGGAAGAACACCTGTCCCACTGTGAACCATCTCAAGTTTTCGGATTCTTTAATAACAAGAAGAAAGCAGTTGCAAATCTGCTAGCTTCAACCATTGAAAAGAATTCCTCCTCTTCTAACAAATCAGCCAGTTTTGTCAAAAACAAAGCCCTTAAAGAAAAATCACCCTGCAACTTTTCATCAGACAACATGGAAGACTACAATCTTCCTTTCACGTTAAACGAACTGAAATCGGCCTTACTTTCTTGCAGCGATTCCTCTCCAGGTATAGATGAAATCCATTATCAACTGTTGAAACATCTTCCGCAAATAGGTCTGAACACCCTGCTACAGGTATACAACCATGTGTGGACTACTGGTTTCTTTCCACTTTCTTGGCGAAAAGCCCTCATTATTCCAATTCCCAAACCTGGAAAAGATCTTTCTAACCCATCAAACTACCGGCCCATAGCTTTGACCAGCTGTGTCTGTAAATTGATGGAGAAAATGGTCAATGCTAGACTCATGTGGAAACTCGAAACCGATGGCTTTGGCGAAAGAACAGTGTGGTTTCCGCAAACATCAGACTACAGTTGACCATTTGATTCGTCTGGAATCTACACTTCGGAACGCCTTTTTGAACAGACAGCATGCAGTGGCAATTTCTTTGACTTGGAGAAGGCCTACGATACCACCTGGAAGTCGGGGATACTTCATGATCTCCATGATCTGGGTTTTCGAGGGCATCTTCCGCTTTTCATTCAAAATTTTTTGGCAGAACGACAGTTTCAGGTCCGGGTTAGCACCACTCTCTCGATGTCCATGAGCAGCAGTTGGGTGTTCCACAGGGAGCATACTGTCTCTTGCCCTCTTTAGCATCAAGATCAACAACATTGTTCAATCAGTTCAGCAGGGTTCAGACTGCTCATT
This sequence comes from Conus ventricosus, assembly GCA_018398815.1. NCBI lineage: Eukaryota > Metazoa > Mollusca > Gastropoda > Neogastropoda > Conidae > Conus > Conus ventricosus. The sequence continues at coordinate 57,287,485 of CM031602.1, forward strand.
GTTTGTGTTGATTTCGCTGTCTACACAACTGGAAGCCTGTACCCGAGTGTCCAGCGCAGGCTCCACTTTGCGTGGATAAAATCCATCGTGGGCGGATGAAAACGGTTTCACCTTTTCTCCAACAAAGACGCAGTGTAAATTCACTTCCCTAATTTCCGTCAGTTTTTTCCAGATCCTGAACTTCAAGTAGGGAAATCGCCCATTCCAGCTGTCAAAGAGGCCAAATTTCTTGGAGTTGTTTTTTGACCAGAAACTTAACTTTCTCAGCCACATCAAAAACCTCAAAACTGCTTGCCAGAAAGCACTGAATATTCTGCGGGTCGTAGCGCACACTGACTGGGGCGCTGATAAGAAAACTTTGCTGCACCTCTACAGAGCCTTGGTCCATTCTAAACTGACTACGGTTGTGCTGTATACGGCTCTGCAAGATCGTCTTACCTCAAACTCTTGGACCCTATCCACCATCAAGGGGTTCGTCTCTGTCTTGGAGCGATTTCCCCACCACCCCTGTGTACAGCCTTACCAGAGGCGGGTGAACCTTCACTGTCCAACCGCAGGCTGAAACTGTCTTTGAATTATTATATCCGACTGTTTTCAGAACCGCAGAATCCTGCCTATGACTGTGTCTTTGACCCTCCGTTCCAAAGTAAGTTTGAAAACAACCCGAAATGTATTCCGCCGTTTGGTCTTCGTATGCACCTCACGTGCGGAAAAGCAGGTCTAGACCTAGGAGTTGTGTCCGATTTTTCCAAGTTTCCGGATCAACCTCCGTGACCTTTTTCACACCAGAGATTCGTTCGATCTTGCAGCTTTCGCAAAGAGTCTACCAGCTCTCTGGCGTACAAGGCATTGTATGCTGACCTCTGTTCGAAATTCCCATCCTATCAAAAAGTTTTCACTGACGGTTCCAAGTCTGAAGATGGAGTGGCCTGTGCAGCCTACTGCCCTGGGGCTCCTTCTCAGATACTGTTGGAACATATACATTCAGATGCTTCTGTCTATTCTGCTGAACTTACTGCTCTGGTTCTGGCTTTGAAGATAATCTCACAATCTTCGAAGAGGGACTTTCTGGTTCTGTCGGATTCGCTGTCAGCTTTGGAGGGCCCTAGCTGCCGCAACCTTCAGCATCCAGAACTTTTACATTTCTTTAACTTTTTAGCAAGTTGAAAGCGGACGGTTACAACATTAGTCTGGCTTGGGGTTCCTGGTCATGTTGGCATCGGCGGGAACGAATGGTTGATCGTTAGCCAAGAATGCCACAAGAGAGAAACTGTCCCCAAAATTTATATCCCCTGCTCAGATGTGAAACCCAAAATTAACGATTATGTGAGAGACCTCTGGCAGGAGGATTGGAAACACACAGACGAGTAACAAACTCTTTCAGATCCGTCCAAACCTTAAGGACTTCCTCCCATCTACGTCGGGGGGTCGTAAAGAGGAAACGGTTCTGTGCCGGCTGCACACCGGCCATTCGTATTTTACCCATTCCTACCTTTTAAAGAGTGAAGAAGCTCCGTGGTGCTTTCCATGTCATGCGCCACTCACAATGAAACATGTTTTTTTAAGAGTGTTGGGACTTGCACGATGTGAGACACAAACATTTTACAGCGGAGTCCATGAAGAATCCTGTTCAGGGATGTCCCGCCTGACGTGATCCTTGATTTTGTGAGAGAGATTAACATTTTTCATCTGATGTAAGATTTTAACGGAAGAAAGATTTTTAAACGAAGTTTCTGGTGCGTTTCTAGACGATGTCATTTAATGAGATGTGTGAAAGTTTGTTTTTTTTTTTTTTTTTTTTTCCAAATGACTGGTGAGTTGATTTTAACGTGGTACAGCCCTGATGTGGCCCTTTGCGGTCGGCTGGGCTATAAGCAACATTATCTATCTTATCTTAACTGAATGACCTCATTTATCGGGAAGCTGGAACCCCACCTTCTGTCATGGTGATATTTGGTGTTGGCACACAACTCAATGATAAGAAGCCATTACAAGAACATTTGCAGTTCTAAACTCTACTTTCAGGATACTGTCTGTAAATGTAAAACAGATAACTGAAGCTATCTTATGCAAATGACATAACTGACATTTCAACTCCGTTTCATGCAGGCATTTTTCTCATGCGCCATTTTGCTCAGTCAACTTTTTGCGAAGGGCCCATTACAAAATTTCATCTTGGAGATTTTGGCAACCCACTGTCCAATATCATTGACAGCCTTCTTTAGATGATCACAACCCCTAATACTATGACAAAAAAAGACAATTTCCTACTAAGTTTCCTTTGTTCTCTTCAAACTAAATGTTACACTGAAAACCATGCCCTTGTTCTTCAAAGACACATCAGTGGACATGACACTGAACACTAACTGTGGTAAATGACAAGAAAGTGTTTCAGTCTCTAGTTGGATTATGTCCGGACAGAGGAAAAGTCAATTCATTAACAAGTTTTTAAGTCTTTGCACTCAGCAAAATATTGACAAACTCTATCTTCGGATGTCTCACAATCGACACATGCTCACTCACCTCCAACAAAATCAACAAATTACTCATTCAAGCATCTGAATCCCTGATAATTCATACTGTATGGTATTTACATAATATATATAAATGTGTATTAAATTTTGTGCCTGGAAGTGTGCATGCATGTGTATGTGTGTGTGTGTGTGTGTGTGTGTGTGTGGGTGTGTGTGTTTGTGTGTGAGTTGTATGTGTGTGCGTGTGCATGTGAGCTTGGGTGCACTGCAGAGCCAAAGTATACAGAATATTCTAAGATGTTGTTTTTTTGTAATGTACAACGGAAAATCAAATTGCAAGCAAAATTCTAGAAACAATTTTTACAACATCCTTGGACTTTCTGAGATGTTCTGTGAATCAGAATAAACGTCTGGAATAATAATGTATTTCTATCACCTGCATATATATATATTTTCATCATCTGTTGAAAAAAGGAAAAAAAATCAAGTAAAACCATTCTTTAAAACAAATAAACTAACATTCAAATATACTGACTTGAAACAAGCAACAAAAAGGAAACTCAACATGCTAGCACTGAGCTTTCAAGTGCCTCCAATTTTGTTTAGCGATTTTTGTTTGTAATATCTACCAAAAACTGTACAAAATATCGATCTCGCTCTGCTTTTTATATGCACATACTTCTTTAACCCTTTCACTGCCATAGGCACCTTTTGGCGACGACAGACCTGAGCGCCGACGGCGCCATTTGGCGACTAAGTTGGGTGACCTAACTCCGATACTCTCATGATCCAAGTTCATGAGATAAAAAGCCAGCAATAAACGTCATAGTTGGGGATGGTCTGGCCGGTTGCTCACAGCCATTGCTTTGTCAGAACACATTTCAGTTCAGTGTTTTATCAACTTTATTCCGATTGTTTTTCCATTCACTATGACGTCACCACCAAGCACTTTATGTACTCGACCTTGCCGTACAATTACCACAGATCAAGTGCTGGGAATATTGAAGAGACGGTCAGTTGTTCCTAATACAGATGAAGAAAGACCCAGACAGTCATGAGTAAACAACGATAGCGAGGGCTTGACCGAATTATTGCAACGTGAGGCGTTGGACCGTGGCCAAAAGTTGGGAGACTGACGAGACGCCCACTTACTTCCCTACCTCGTGTGCCCCAGTGTTTTTTGCGTTGAACCAGCCAGCACTGACTGACTATTCACTAACTCTATGTGAGGGAGCGAACAGACTTTGGGCAACGAACTTCACACACACGCTGTGGCCGACTCTTGCTGGTCGAGGTTGAGGGGCGTGGCTGACTGACACGTGAGAGGCGAGCAGGAAAGACGTGTTTGAGTGGATGTACAGCTGATCATATAGATCAGCTGAATGGCAAGGGTTCAGAGACCAACAGGCACATGAATGACTTTGTGTTCAATAAAAAAATATTACTGTTGAGAGTGAAAGGGATGTGTGTGTGTGTGTGTGTGTGTGTGTGTGTGTGTGTGTGTGTGTGTTCCCTTTTTCTTTCTTACATGTGTACCAGTTAAGATAAGATAATGTTGCTTATAGCCAGCCGACCCGCAGAGGGCCCATTAGGCTGAGTGTGTGTACCAGTTAGGCATAAGAATGTGTGTGTGTGTGTGTGTGTGTGTGTGTGTGTGTGTGTGTGTGTGTGTGTGTGTGTTCCCTGCTATTGGAGTAGTTGTATTTGTGGCTGCTTCTTCCACTTTTCTGTTGGAAAAACCATACTTTCTTGTCTTCAATTGTGAGTGGAGTATTTGCCTCCCTTGATGAGAGTTTGTTGGCATTCTTTCTTCATTTTTTACCTTTAGAAGAAACATAAAAATTCTTTTTTATTTTGCATTTTTTTTCCACTTGAAATTACTAAAAATTTGAAATTGTTGTTGACTTACCATTACTAACATGTTTATGAGATAATAAAAGTATGTGTATCTCTCCATTTTACAAAAAATAGCATGCGAATTGGTTGGTTAGTTCCAGAGATATCCGCGTTTCACATATGCTGGTATAAAAAAGAGCATTTTTGGAAAAATGGCCGTGCGATGGGGATTTATGTAAAATAGAATGTCTGGCGGTGAAAGGGTTAATTTATCATACTGATGACAGTGCATGTAATGATCAACATCCATCTTTTCTGTAATTCTTGTCAATATATTGCTTTCATATTGCTTTTTAATTATAATATGCATCAAAAGCTGTATGTTTTTTGAACAGTTTTGAACAATTGAGTACTTCATGCAATAAGGAAAATAACTAACTTAAAAGACTGGATTATTTTGATCACAAAATGACGTAATATTTGCTGGTTAAAGAAATATGTCAGCCCAACATCAAACATCTTTAAGAACAATCAACAAGTAAGAACCGTAAACACTTCAAAGTTACCAAATTTCTCATACTTAACTACCTAAACAAGCGCCTTATTCTTACTTGGTTTGATCCTACCTTACTAATCAGATCCAAAAGAATTTCAATGAGAGAGAGAGGAGATCTGAACTTCCAATTAGTTCTACTCCAGAGTGATTTACCTTGACAAATCGACCACCTCCAGCAGTGAACAGTTCATTTAGTTCGCTTTTCTTTCCTTGGCCAGTGATCACACTCCTGCCTTGACTCTTCATTTTGATATCTCTAGAGCAATGGAACCCCACAAGAGACCTGATAGCATGGCTCCTGCCTCAGAAGCAGAGTACTCACTAGCGCAGCTTCACAGGGCTGTATTTCTGACAGCTCATCCAGAACGTCTTTGAGTTGTCAGCCACACTTGGGATATCTGCTATGGACCCTCGCATCATCATAATGCCCATGTCCCCTGCTTCAATGCTACACCCTCCTCTCCTCCCACCAGCACCTGCTTATGTCACTCATGTTCGATATGGTGTCTGCATGCCCATACCCCCCACACAAGCATTTTTACTTTTCAATATGCTCAAATCCCAGCCATGTAATGCTAGTAAGAGTTGGAGTAAGGCAACATGGAGGGAAATTTTTTTTAGTTCATCACGTCTGTTTAATCCTGGTCCACTGTTTTGGTCTGTGAGTCTGCCGACCTGGCACTGGGAAGGCACTGCACATGAAGGAAAAGGTCAAGGCCCTGGCAAGGCTCTGTACTGAGTAGTGTCCAGTGGGAAGAGATCCAGTGGAAGTCATAAACACAGAAGTGCAACCCTCATTCACACTGGTTGGGAGAATATGATGACCACCACAGGGATCAACGCAATCTTTCAATTCTCAGAATGTCTGGTGCAAGTCATGTGAAGAAGCTTTGCCAACTACTTCACGTTGAGGGTGGTGACAATATGACTTAAATTAAAGGGATGTTTCCACCGCCTCTACTGTTACCTCTGCCACATACTGCCTGAAGGAGCTTAGACACTTATTGAAAGGACGCTACCCTCCTTGTATTTTGGCTGCTCTCTTCCATCAGATCAGGAATTCTGTTTCAGGTCCAGTTCCTCAGAGAATTCAGACCTGGAGGAGAAGTCATGTGTCTGTCAAGTACACACAAAAATATCTCAGATCTACGATTGTATAACAAGGCTGTGCCTAAACTGCATTATGCCTTTCTTGGTGTCCCTTTGTGGCAAGCAGTCTACGCTGAACATCTCTCACGGATTCCATATACACAGAATGCGTTGACATCGAATTGCTCTCCACTGACGTTCTTGTTTCTACCTCAATTTCCCAGACTTTTGCAGCAGTGTAGATCAGACTTCTGCAGCAGTGTAGATCAGACTTACTGCAGCAGTGTAGATCATACAAGAACATGTGGCATCAGAATTGCGCCTACTGACATGCATTGTCTCTATCTCCATTTACCAGCCTTCTGTAGAGGTGTAGATCCGACTAAAGAAAATGTGTAGCAATAGAATAGCTCTCCACTGACATGTTCATATCTCTAACTCCATTACCAGCACAGAGCTGACAAACACAGAATAATGTGTGATCAACAGAACAGTACTGTAACAGGCGACTCCTTATGCCAACAATGGGTTATATTTGCAGTGCTCTATTTTTTCCCACCCATTCTCTCTTTTGGCTGTCACTGGCACATTCCTCTCTCCACCTTCTATCACCTGTCCCTCATCCAAGTGCCCATGACCATCACACCTTCTTTACAGCATGTGCTTAGCTTATGAACACCATGCCACTGAAGCCGGTTCCCCCCTCCCTCCCACCACCACCAAAACTCTCCTCAACTTCACCTTCCTGCACTGCTTTCTCTCTCCAGCATTCTGTCCTTCCTCTCCCTCTCTTAGCCCCAACACATGAAATGCAGTCATACCCCCTTCTCTCTCCTTCCTGCTCCATCCCCTTCCTAGCACCCACTGTCACTCAGATGAGTATCCTGATAGAAACCACTGTCACTCAGGAGAGTCATCCTGATATAGAACCCACTGTCACTCAGGATGGGTCATCTGAATATAGAACCCACTGTCACTCAGGATGGGCCATCCTGATACAGAACCCCTGTCGCTCAGGATGGGCCATCCTGATTACAGAACCCACTGTCACTCAGGATGGGCCATCCTATTACAGAACCCACTGTCGCTCAGGATGGGCGGTATTGGGCCATCCTGATTACAGAACCCACTGTCGCTCAGGATGGGCCATCCTGATTACAGAACCCACTGTCGCTCAGGATGGGCCATCCTGATTACAGAATCCACTGTCGCTCAGGATGGGCCATCCTGATTACAGAACCCACTGTCGCTCAGGATGGGCCATCCTGATTACAGAACCCACTGTCGCTCAGGATGGGCCATCTTGATTACAGAACCCACTGTCGCTCAGGATGGGCCATTCTGATTAGAGAACCCACTGTCGCTCAGGATGGGCCATCCTGATTAAGAACCCACTGTCGCTCAGGATGGGCCACCTGATTAGAGAACCCACTGTCGCTCAGGATGGGCCACCTGATTAGAGAACCCACTGTCGCTCAGGATGGGCCACCCTGATTAGAGAACCCACTGTCGCTCAGGATGGGCCACCTGATTAGAGAACCCACTGTCGCTCAGGATGGGCCACCCTGATTAGAGAACCCACTGTCGCTCAGGATGGGCCACCTGATTATAAAACCCACCGTCACTCAGGATGGGCCACCCTGATTATAAAACCCACCGTCGCTCAGGATGGGCCACCCTGATTATAGAACCCACATCGCTCAGGATGGGCCACCCTGATTATAGAACCACCGTCACTCAGGATGGGCCACCCTGACTACAGAACCCACCGTCGCTCAGGATGGGCCACCCTGATTATAAAACCCACCGTCGCTCAGGATGGGCCACCCTGATTACAGAACCCACCGTCGCTCAGGATGGGCCACCCTGATTATAAAACCCACTGTCGCTCAGGATGGGCCCCCTAATATCGGCCACCCTGATTATAGAACCCACCGTCGCTCAGGATAGGCCACCCTGATTATAAAACCCACCGTCGCTCAGGATCGGCCATCCTGATTATAGAACCCACCATCGCTCAGGATCGGCCACCCTGATTATAAAAACCCACCGTCGCTCAGGATGGGCCACCCTGATTATAGAACCCACCGTCGCTCAGGATGGGCCACCCTGTTTATAGAACCCACCTTTCGCTCAGGATGGGCCACCCTGATTATAGAACCCACCGTCGCTCAGGATGGGCCACCCTGTTTTATAGAACCCACCGTCGCTCAGGATGGGCCACCCTGATTATAGAACCCACCGTCGCTCAGGATGGGCCACCCTGATTATAGAACCCACCTTTCGCTCAGGATGGGCCACCCTGATTATAAAACCCACCGTCGCTCAGGATGGGCCACCCTGATTATAAAACTCCCCGTCGCTCAGGATGGGCACCCTGATTATAAAACCCACCGTCGCTCAGGATGGGCATCCTGATTATAGAACCCACTGTCGCTCAGGATGGGCCACCCTGATTAAAAAAACCCACCGTCGCTCAGGATGGGCCCCCCTGATTTTTAAAACCCACCGTCGCTCAGGATGGGCCACCCTGATTATAGAACCCACTGTCGCTCAGGATGGGCCATCCTGATTATAGAACCCACTGTCACTCAGGATGGGCCACCCTGATTATAGAACCCACTGTCATTCAGATGGGTCACCCTGGCTTTGACAGACCTCTCCTGAACTCAAAAACCATGTAATTTGCATCACCAACCAAGTAGATAAGATAAGATAATGTTGCTTATAGCCCAGCCGACCGCAAAGGGCCACATCAGGGCTGTCACCACGTTAAAAATCAACTCACCAGTCATTAAAAAAAAAAAAAAAAAAAAAAAAAAAAAAAAAAAAAAACAACTTTCACACATCTCATTAAATGACATCGTCTAGAAACGCACTAGAAATTGCATTAAAAATCTTTCTTCGTAAAATCTTAAATCAGATGAAAAATGTTAATCTCTCTCAAAAACTCAAGGATCACATCAGGTGAGACATCCCTGAACAGGATCTTCATGGACTCCGCTGTAAAAATGTTTGTGTCTCACATCGTGCAAGTCCCAACACTCTAAAAGAACATGTTTCATTGTGAGTGGCGCATGACATGGAATACACCACGGAGCTTCTTCACTCTTTAAAGGTAGAATGGGTAAAATACGAATGGCCGGTGTGCAGCCGGCACAGAACGTTTCTTCTTTACGACCTCCCGACGTAGATGGAGGAAGTCCTTAAGGTTTGGACGGATCTGAAAGAGTTTGTTATTCGTCTGTGTGTTCCAATCCTCCTGCCAGAGGTCTCTCACATAATCGTTAATTTTGGGGTTTTACATCTGAGCAGGGATATAAGTGTTGGACAGTTTCTCTCTTGTGGCGTTCTTGGCTAAACGATCAACCATTTCGTTCCCGCCGATGCCAACATGACCAGGAACCCAAGCAAGAGTAATGTTGTAACCGTCCGCCTTCAACTTACTAAAAAGTTCAAAAAAAAGTAAAAGTTCTGGATGCTGAAGGTTGCGGCCAGCTATGGCCTCCAAAGCTGACAGCAAATCCGACAGAACCAGAAAGTCCCTCTTTGAAGAATGTGAGATTATCTTCAAAGCCAAAACCAGAGCAGTAAGTTCAGCAGAATAGACAGAAGCATCTGAATGAATATGATCCAACAGTATCTGAGAAGGAGCCCCAGGGCAATAGGCTGCACAGGCCACTCCATCGTCAGACTTGGAACCGTCAGTAAAAACTTTTTGACAGGATGGGAATTTCAATCAGAGCTCAGCATACAATGCCTTGTACGCCAGAGAGCTGGTAGACTCTTTGCGAAAAGCTGCAAGATCAAAACGAATCTCTGGTGTGAAGAAGGTCCACGGTGGTTGATCCGGAAACTTGGAAAAATCAGATACTACACCTAGGTCTAGACCTGCATTCCGCACGTGACGCTGCATACGAAGACCAAACGGTGGAATACATTTAGGGTTGTTTTCAAACTTACTTTGGAACGGAGGGTCAAAGACACAGTCATAGGCAGGGTTCTGCGGTTCTGAGAACAGTCGGATATAATAATTCAAAGACAGTTTCAGCCTGCGGTTGGACAGTGAAGGTTCACCCGCCTCTGCGTACAGACTGTACACAGGGGTGGTGCGGAACGCTCCAAGACAGAGACGAAGCCCTTGATGGTGGATAGGGTCCAAGAGTTTAAGGTAAGATGATCTTGCGGAGCCGTACACAGCACAACCGTAGTCCAGTTTAGAACGGACCAGGGCTCTGTAGAGGTGCAACAAAGTTTTCTTATCAGCGCCCCAGTCGGTGTGCGCTACGACCCGCAGAATATTCAGTGCTTTCTGGCAAGCAGTTTTGAGGTTTTTAATATGGCTGAGAAAGTTAAGTTTTTGGTCAAAAATGACTCCCAGAAATTTGGCCTCTTTAACAGCTGGAATGGGAGATTTCCCTACTTGAAGTTCAGGATCTGGAAAAAACTGACGGAAATGATGGAAGTGAATACACTGCGTCTTTGTTGGAGAAAAGGTGAAACCGTTTTCATCTGCCCACCGATGGATTTTATCTACGCAAAGCTGGAGCCTGCGCTGGACACTCGGGTACAGGCTTCCAGTTGCGTAGACAGCAAAATCATCTACAAACAATGAGCAGTCTGAACCCTGCTGAACTGATTTCACAATGTTGTTGATTTTAATACTAAAGAGGGCAGGAGACAGTATGCTCCCCTGTGGAACACCCAACTCCTGCTCATGGACATCAGAGAGAGTGGTGCCAACCCGGACCTGAAACTGTCGTTCTGCCAAAAAATTTTGAATAAAAAGCGGAAGATGACCTCGAAAACCCAGATCGTGGAGATCATGAAGTATCCCCGACTTCCAGGTGGTAGCGTAGGCCTTCTCCAAGTCGAAGAAAATTGCCACTGCATGCTGTTTGTTCAGAAAAGCGTTCCGAAGTGTAGATTCTCGACGAATCAAATGGTCAATGGTAGTCCGATGTTTGCGGAAACCACACTGTTCTTTCGCCAAAAGGCCATTGGTTTCGAGTTTCCACATGAGCCTAGCATTGACCATTTTCTCCATCAATTTACAGACACAGCTGGTCAAAGCTATGGGACGGTAGTTTGATGGATTAGAAAGATCTTTTCCAGGTTTGGGGATTGGAATAATGAGGGCTTTTCTCCAAGAGGGTGGAAAGCAACCTGTAGTCCACACATGGTTGTATACCTGTAACAGGATGTTCAGACCTATTTGCGGAAGATGTTTCAAGAGTTGATAATGGATTTCATCTAGACCTGGAGAGGAATCGCTGCAAGAGAGTAAGGCAGATTTCAGCTCGTTTAAAGTTAAAGGAAGATTGTAGTCTTCCATGTTGTCGGACGAAAAGTTGCAGGGTGATTTTTCTTTAAGGGCTTTGTTTTTGACAAAAGTGGCTGATTTGTTAGAAGAGGAGGAATTCTTTTCAATGGTTGAAGCAAGCAGATTAGCAACTGCTTTCTTCTCAGTTATTAAAGAATCCGAAAACTTGAGATGGTTCACAGTGGGACAGGTGTTCTTCCCTTTGATTTTCTTAATGATGTTCCACACTTTCTTCTTGGAAGTTTTCGATGTCAGCCTGGAGCAAAAGCTTCTCCAGGACCGACGTTTACTGATTTTAAAAGTGTATCTCGATTTAGCACGGAGTTTCTGATGGGCTCGAGCGTTGGGACCCGAAGGTCGTTGGTACACCTGACGCTGAGCCCGTTTTCGAATTTTGGAAACTTGTTGGCAGTCTGAATCAAACCAGGGTGTTTTTGGCATTTGTAGTTTATCGGAAGACACTGGAATACAAGCTTTAGCACACTTGATTACAGTGTTAGTCAGTGATTCTGCTGGGTCCGGACTCTGAAGAAAATCAGCGTCCTGGAATGCCTTAGAAATAGTGGCTGCAAATAGATCCCAGTTTGCTTTCTTATAATTTAAATGTTGAGAGACAGAGACGTGTTCAGTTATTACAGGTTGTAGAAGGACAGGGAAATGGTCACTTCCGTGCAGATCGTCATGGACAGACCACTCATAGTCCAGGACCAGCGAGGGGTCACAAACCGACAAATCTAAACACGAAAGTGAACCTGTGGAAGAGTGGAGGTAAGTTGCAGATCCGTCGTTCAGACAACACAAATCCAAATCTGAAAGGACATCCTCAATTAGCAGACCCCTGGATGACGTACTGACACTACCCCAAAGAGGATTGTGACCGTTAAAGTCACCCAACAGCAAAAAAGGTCGAGGAAGTTCTCCTATCAGACTGACAAGGTCCTGACGACAAACCGGGACAGAAGGTGGGAGATAAAGGGAACAGATTGTCACAGTCTTGTGGAGAGTGACTCTCGCAGCTACAGCCTGAAGGGAGGTAGACAAAGTGACAGGACTATACAACAAAGTTTTGTGTAGGAGAAGGGCAACACCGCCCGACAGTCCCAACATGGATGGTTGTGCAGGTTTCGAAAGTATATTAAAGCCAGAAAGAGTAAAGGTCTTCTGGCTTTGAATTTGGGTTTCCTGAAGAGCCACGACGGAAGGTTTTATAGATTGACACAGAAGCTGCAGCTCCTCAAAGTTGGAATTTAGTCCACGGATATTCCAATGGAATATTGTACTATCCATGGTGCAGAGGACGAAAAGGAGAGAGATCAGGTCATCTCCTCATCAGCATCTGCGGCCAATGGAGTGAATTTATTTTTTAGTTTCACTGGACTGTGTTGGTCTTTGGACCCGCTGGCAGACTTGCCCGCAGGTGACAAAGGCCTGGAGTTTGGAGATGGTGGAGGTCTGGATTTGGGAGATGGTGGAGGTTTTTTCCTCATCTCCACCATCTCCACAGTGGGTGGAACTCCCTTGCCCGCACGGGCACTGGATAGGAGAGTTCGAGGCGGAATTGCTGGTTTTTTAATCTGCCCAGCAGCAGATGTTGTAGACTGCTGGGCAGTCTGAGGGGTGGCGGATTTTTTGCCTCCACCAGGGGCAGTCACTTTGGGTTGGAAGGTGGTGGACCTGCTTCCACCAGAGTTCACAATTCTACCTTGCAATGTTTTGGAAAACGTAAAGTCATCAGTCTGACAGCAGACTGACCGAGTGGGAACTGTGGGAACCGACTTTACGGCCGAAGCATGTGAAGCTGTTGGAGTCTGACTGCCCACAACCTGCTTGCGGGCTTCAAAAAAGGAGATCTTCTTTTCCGTTTTAATGCGTTGTATTGTGGATTCTTGAATCCAAAGAGGACAGTGTCTGGAAGAGGAGGGATGGTCGCCACCGCAGTTAGCACAATGTGCCGGATCTTTGCACGGCCCATCGTGGGTCGCCTTGCAGCAAACCCCGCACACCTCCTGCCCAGAACAGCGGTCTCTGACATGGCCAAACCTCTGGCATCTGAAACACCTCAACGGGGACGGCACATATAGCTGAACACGAACATTCAAGTAACCGACTTTGATGACCGGAGGCAACACAGGGTTGCAGAATGTCAGAAAGAGGGTGTTGGTGGCCACTCTCTCTGAACCTTTCTTTACCGACACCCTGCGCACCTCCGTCACACCCTGGGACGCCAGTTCTGTTTTGATCTCTGCTTCCGAGACACCTGCTAACTCTCGACAGCGAATCACACCTTTCGACGAATTTAACTGTTTATGGGGAGTCACCCTGATCTCCCTATCCACTAGGTTTGTTGCTTTCAACAGCTGTTCAGATTGTTTCTGTGATCGACATTGAATAAGAAACGAACCATTCCTCAACCTTTTTATGGACCTAGGTTCACCTGCTATACCATGAAAGCCCTTTTGGATAGCAAAAGGGCTCAGAGCTGAAAGGGGTCTTTCCTGCTCTGTCCCTTCCACCACGAGCCAGGAAGCCCAGAAACCTGTCCTCTGTCTTACCTCACTGTCAGAATCACTATCTGTTTGAGAAAGTCCTGAAATAGGGGATACTGCCTTCCTCTTCCGTTTGGGGGGGATATTTTTTGAATAAGCCATAGTTTGTTTGTTATGCTTCATCTCCCCCTTACCCACCCACCTTGGAGTCCAACTAAGGGGCCAGGGCCAAGAAACCAATGTCTTGACCCCTTCCAGGCTTCGGGAGAGACATACGACAAACAGAAGCCACCAACCCTATCCCCCCTGATCATGCTCAACTCCCGGGAACAGAGAGCTGAGCACTGCAGGGGTTTACTTGGCCAGTAGGGGGACTGTCTGTCTTGACCCAGCCCCAAGAAGGGGAGCCGATTAGTACACCGGGCCAAAGTGTACTCCCTGTCTAGGAGAGGTCCGAGCCAAAGTGATGTGTTGAGAGCGCTGGCCCTCTCAATCACCAGGATCTCATTCCCCTCCGACACAGGTCGCACCGCACGGCAAACACGGCGGATCTTAAGGAGACCACAGAGAGAAAAGGAGTGTGGAAAAGAAGACTTGAAGGGGAGACGAAGATAGAAAAGGGCCAAATAAAGGCAGAAAACAAGAAAAGGAGAAAGGCGGGTTACTCTTAGTCAGGATCCTCACCCTTAGCCTATCTGACATGGGAAGCCCTACCAGGGGCATCAACTCTTTACCACGTTACGCTTAGGCCAGACAGCATCTTGGCTTTTCGGACCTAGAAGCAGTTTGAAAAAAACCAGCCTATCTCCAAGTATAGATGCCCCCGCCAGCAAAGCCTAAGGGATCACTGGACCGCGCAAGCCCTCCGACCACGACAAGGTCGCAACCCCCGGAGGGCACCAACCAAGTGGGATGGAAAACATGATGTCATATTTCAGTGTAACTGACATGGCATTTTATTTTGGTTGATGCAACCAGATTATGTGTTTTCAGAATTAGTGCCTACTTTCTATTTGGCAACCAGGAAACTTTATGATGCATTCCCATAGTCATTATCATAAGCTCATCATGCCTTAATCAGCCATATCTAGCAGCATGTACCTACATACAGCTTATGTTGGTTCTACACTCCACAGTACATATCTCCTTACATCTGTTCAGTAGAAACTGCATCCAATGGCCTGATCTTGATGGAATAAAACTTACAAATTGGTGCAATATTTGTGAATAATGTCATTTATAGTGTCCTTTATCAGTGCATTAAGCAACAGTTGTTAAGTGATGAAAACCTGTAAGAAAATGTCAGTTCTGTAATGCTGAAAACATTGCTGAAAATGTTAACGGCAGATTTATGGGCATTATGATTTGGTGACATCCTTCTGTAGGGGATGGCTAGAAAGATTCTCACAACAATCATCATTCTGCCATACCTGATGACCCTGTTGCTTTCCTTTCCTGCCATACCTGATGACCCTGTTGCTTTCCTTTCCTGCCATACCTGATGACCCTGTTGCTTTCCTTTCCTGCCATACCTGATGACCCTGTTGCTTTCCTTTCCTGCCATACCTGATGACCCTGTTGCTTTCCTTTCCTGCCATACCTGATGACCCTGTTGCTTTCCTTTCCTGCCATACCTGATGACCCTGTTGCTTTCCTTTCCTGCCATACCTGATGACCCTGTTGCTTTCCTTTCCTGTGAAATTTCCAATGTTCATCTTTGTCACAAACAAATGCTTTCACACATGCACACAGGCACAGACGATTGAACCAATTATTACACTGACTCATTTCACACAGGTGCATCAAACTGAATTACACACTACTGAAAGAAAAGATGGCCCAGTGACCTACTTTTTCTCCATTTTTTGGTGAAATAGAAGACAGCGTCAGTACTGGGCACATACTCAGACAGCCATTCCCCTTCCACTCCAAAGCCGTATCTCACTCCTGGGTCCAGCTCAAATCTGTTTCCACACAACACGTTTTCAGTGTCTAATAACTGTTCTGTGCCATTCTGTGTCTATGGAACACACATATTCGCCTTAGACAAGTACATGTAACACACCCATTTTCACACACACACACACACACACAACACACACACACACACACACACACACACACACACACACACACACCACCAATTTTTTTCATTAACACACATGCAGTCATACAGAACTGGCATGTGCAGACACACACATTTCAATCTCTAAAGGACTGGCTGTTCCAGTGTCAGGCTCCACTCAGACTTTACATCCACACCCACTCATAAGCCAAAACTGAAAAGATGTTGATCTTTCCACCAAAGTATTTGAGTTGTTCCTCTCTTCCATCATCTGTTCCACTCAATGAGTCATGGATTTTCTTCTGCTCACAAATTTGCCGTGACTAATCAAACACTTCCTTTTCAGTCGCATGTTGCTACTGCCATTTGGATTGTTCTTGAACTGCATCACATTGATTCAATCCATCACCTACCTTCTGAGGATACCACCAAAACTCTTGTCTGTGCACCTGTACTCTCTTGCCTTGGTTTTTGTAACACTCTTTTGTATGTTTCCTGAAGATATTTAATCAGTAAACTTCATCAAGCACAAAATTATGCTGAATGCTCACATTTTGCTCCTCTTCACTTAACCATATTCTCCCATTATATTTTCTCTCTGCTGGCTCCCTGTTCAGAAAAGGACCTCCTAACACACTGCATCTTTCCATCACCAATCTGTTGAATCTTTGTCCTCAATATCTGACTGATCTGTTGCCCATGTATACCCCACCATATGAACTCTGCTCTCCTCCTGATACTCTTTTCCTGATTCCCTCTGTTCATATTAAAACATCTGGACAGCGTTCCTTTGCCTATCAAGCCCGCTTCATTTGATATCAACTTTCACATCAATTTTGGTACATTGTAGCATTCTTTCAAATCAAACTTGAAAACTTTTCTTTTTCCCTGTAACTGATATGCAAAATATGTGCTGGTATAGTTGGGGGGTATTGTATGTGCTCAGGTGCCTTTGAGTATCAATTAATTCATGATCCACCACTTTTTGTTTAAGAGCTGGAAATGGGTGAAGATAGGGAGAGGCTGAAATGCATGGCGATACGGTTGGATGTGGTTCAAGCATTTGATCGCTGCATACATTTCGTGTTTTGCTAATTGTTCTTGTCTTTTTATTTTGTAGTTTGATGCATGTACCTTTTTATTTTAATGCTTATAGTGTTCCATTAGGCACATGAATATCCTTTACTATAATAATATTATGGCAGATAGTGGAGAACAATCTTAGTACAGCAGTGGGAGTGGACTTACATATCACTAAACTGACACCACCAGAATTACAACAAATTAAGATGGATGGTGAAAAGGCCAATTTTGTTTTGCTATACTATAAAAAAAGAAAAAAAAAAAGAATTGCACTTGAAATAGGATACAAACAACTGTCTTTTAAAACAGTCTTTACACATACAAACTGAGCACATAAGAAGTGGGTGAAAACTAATGCAGTTAATAAACAAAAAGATCAAGCAAAAAAAAAGATGGTCATGTTAGAGCAAGACATATGAGATTGTCCAGTGACAACACACATTACATTATCCAATGACAAAACATGACATTATCCACTGACAAAATATTGAATTCTCCACTGACAAAATATATTCTCCACTGATAAACATATTACATTATCCACTGACAAAACTTAGGCCTATTACATTATCCACTGGCAAAACATGTTACATTATCCACGGGCAAAACACATTACATTATCTGCTGGCAAAACATATTACATTATCCACTGACAAAACATGTTACATTATCCACTGACAAAACATATTACATTATCCACTGACAAAACATGTTACAGTATCCACTGACAAAACATTACATTATCCACTGACAAAACTTAGGCTTATTACATTATCCACTGACAAAACACATTACATTATCCACTAACAAAACATGTTACATTATCCACTGAAAAAACTTAGGCCTGTTACATTATCCACTAACAAAACATATTCCATTATCCACTAACAAAACATATTGCATTATCCACTAACAAAACACATTACATTATCCACTGACAAAACACGGGTCCAAAAATCAAGACAGACAGCTGAATTTCTTGTACCCACTTGAACACAACACAAACAGACACAAAAAAGGCCTGACCGACAAGAAAATTAACCAACAAAATTTAAAAACAAGAACTGTAAAATACAGACAAACAAGCCCTGACTAAAGAGCAAATCAACCAATGAAATTAAAAGAACTTTCCAAGAGTACACTCCCCCTCTACACCACCACTCTGTTCCTTCAACTCCTCGGGAATGTGTCTAGTCACAAGCACATTATGCATGCTGCTTAGAATGAAACCAATCTCTTGTATCCTCTTGTACATGACAACAACAACACACACACCACACACACACACACACACACACACACACACACACCCCACACACACACACACACACACACGCACGCACACACACACACACACACACACACACACACACAAGAATAGAAAAAAATTGACCAGCAAGTAAATCAAACAATCAGGTTAAAAGAAGAACTTTCTAAGAACCCACCCCTCCACTGCACCACCACTTCGTTCCTTCGACTCCATGGGAAATCGGTCACTCATCAGCACATCATGCATGCATCCTAAAACGAAGCCAGTCTCTGAAGGCTTGGTCTGTCCCATGCACTCCACTTCAAAAAAGGGGTGGGTGCGGCTCAGCGGCTGTCTGGACACTGTCATGCCTATGGTGTTTTCTGAATCCGTCAGACTCCTGAAATAGTCACATCATGAATGAGCAGTCATACCTGGCAGAATCAACATGCATTAATACATTAGCCTAAAACAAAAAGATTTCTGCTCCCCAAACTTAGAGATCAAATTTTAATGTGTTAAAAAGAATTACTAACCAGATCACATTTTTTGGGGGGAACAAAATCAGTGTTTTGAACTGGCAAAGTCAAAACAAGAAGCTCAATGCAGCACTGCAGATCTTTACTCCTACAGATCAGCAATCAAATGTGGCCGAGTTGAACTAAGGACACTTTATCAATGAAACAGAACAGATCTCTACTCCAACAACTGTCAAAATGAATTATATCAAGCATCAATAAAACAGAACAAATCTTTACTCCGACAGATCAATGCAGTGAAAATCTTAAGTCACTGAAACGTAACAGAATTAAAGTGAACAAATGTCTTAATCTAGCCAACGCATCATATCAAACAACTATAAATCAATATCAACAAATGTTGAGCAATAAACCTTTTGACAGATTTGTGGCAATTTTTTCAATAACCTTCAGACAGCTAAGAAATTTTCCCTTGAAGGGAGGCTCAATAAATATTATGAAGAGAAATTCTGACTCTACAATAATTGCACACCTCTTAATGAAAACCACCGACACTTGAAATGTTGCTCTTGTTAGTATCAAAGACTCTTATAGTATTCTTGTATGCTGTCACAGCCCTCCGGGGTTTGCGACCTTGTCGTGGTCGGAAGGCTTGCGTGGTCCAGTGATCCCTTAGGCTTTGCTGGCGGGGGCATCAATACTTTAAGATAGGCTGTTTTTTTTAAACTGCTTCTAGGTCCGAAAAGCCAAGATGCTGTCTGGCCTAAGCATAACGTGGTAAGGAGTTGATGCCCCTGGTAGGGCTTCCCATGTCAGATAGGCTAAGGGTGAGGATCCTGACTAAGAGTAACCCGCCTTTCTCCTTTTCTTGTTTTCTGCCTTTCTTGTTTGGCCCTTTTCTATCTTCGTCTCCCCTTCAAGTCTTCTTTTCCACACTCCTTTTCTCTCTGTGGTCTCCTTAAGATCCGCCGTGTTTGCCGTGCGGTGCGACCTGTGTCGGAGGGGAATGAGATCCTGGTGATTGAGAGGGCCAGCGCTCTCAACACATCACTTTGGCTCGGACCTCTCCTAGACAGGGAGTACACTTTGGCCCGGGTGTACTAATCGGCTCCCCTTCTTGGGGCTGGGTCAAGACAGACAGTCCCCCTACTGGCCAAGTAAACCCTGCAGTGCTCAGCTCTCTGTTCCCGGGAGTTGAGCATGATCAGGGGGATAGGGTTGGTGGCTTCTGTTTGTCGTATGTCTCTCCCGAAGCCTGGAAGGGTCAAGACATTGGTTTCTTGGCCCTGGCCCCTTAGTTGGACTCCAAGGTGGGTGGGTAAGGGGGAGATGAAGCATAACAAACAAAACTATGGCTTATTCAAAAAATATCCCCCCAAACGGAAGAGGAAGGCAGTATCCCCTATTTCAGGACTTTCTCAAACAGATAGTGATTCTGACAGTGAGGTAAGACAGAGGACAGGTTTCTGGGCTTCCTGGCTCGTGGTGGAAGGGACAGAGCAGGAAAGACCCCTTTCAGCTCTGAGCCCTTTTGCTATCCAAAAGGGCTTTCATGGTATAAGCAGGTGAACCTAGGTCCATAAAAAGGTTTGAGGAATGGTTCGTTTCTTATTCAATGTCGATCACAGAAACAATCTGAACAGCTGTGAAAGCAACAAACACTAGTGGATAGGGAGATCAGGGTGACTCCCCATAAACAGTTAAATTCATCGAAAGGTGTGATTCGCTGTCGAGAGTTAGCAGGTGTCTTGGAAGCAGAGATCAAAACAGAACTGGCGTCCCAGGGTGTGATGGAGGTGCGCAGAGTGTCGGTAAAGAAAGGTTCAGAGGAGGTGGCCACCAACCCTCTTTCTGACATTCTGCAACCCTGTGTTGCCTCCGGTCATCAAGGTCGGTTACTTGAATGTTCGTGTTCAGCTATATGTACGTCCCCGTTGAGGTGTTTCAGATGCCAGAGGTTTGGCCATGTCAGAGACCACTGTTCTGGGCAGGAGGTGTGCGGGGTTTGCTGCAAGGCGACCACGATGGGCCGTGCAAAGATCCGGCACATTGTGCTAACTGCGGTGGCGACCATCCCTCCTCTTCCAGACACTGTCCTCTTTGGATTCAAGAATCCACAATACAATGCATTAAAACGGAAAAGAAGATCTCCTTTTTTGAAGCCCGCAAGCAGGTTGTGGGCAGTCAGACTCCAACAGCTTCATATGCTTCGGCCGTTAAAGTCGGTTCCGCAGTTTCCACTCGATCAGTCTGCTGTCAGACTGATGACTTTACATTTTCAAAACATTGCAAGGTAGAATTGTGAACTCTGGTGGACAGCAGGTCCACACCTTCCCACCCAAAGTGACTGCCCCTGGTGGAGGCAAAAAATCCGCCACCCTCAGACTGCCCAGCAGTCTACAACATCTGCTGCTGGGCAGATTAAAAACCAGCAATTCCGCCTCGAACTCTCCTATCCAGTGCCCGTGCGGGCAAGGGAGTTCCACCCAGTGTGGAGACGGTGGAGATGAGAAAAAAACCTCCACCATCTCCCAAATCCAGACCTCCACCATCTCCAAATCCAGGCCTTTGTCACCTGCGGGCAAGTCTGCCAGCGGGTCCAAAGACCAACACAGTCCAGTGAAACTAAAAAATAAGTTCACTCCATTGGCCGCAGATGCTGATGAGGAGATGACCTGATCTCTCTCCTTTTCGCCCTCTGCACCATGGATAGTACAATATTCCATTGGAATATCCGTGGACTAAATTCCAACTTTGAGGAGCTGCAGCTTCTGTGCCAATCTATAAAACCTTCCGTCGTGGCTCTTCAGGAAACCCAAATTCAAAGCCAGAAGACCTTTACTCTTTCTGGCTTTAATATACTTTCGAAACCTGCACAACCATCCACGTTGGGACTGTCGGGCGGTGTTGCCCTTCTCCTACACAAAACTTTGTTATATAGTCCTGTCACTTTGTCTACCTCCCTTCAGGCTGTAGCTGCGAGAGTCACTCTCCACAAGACTGTGACAATCTGTTCCCTTTATCTCCCACCTTCTGTCCCGGTTTGTCGTCAGGACCTTGTCAGTCTGATAAGAGAACTTCCTCGACCTTTTTTTGCTGTTGGGTGACTTTAACGGTCACAATCCTCTTTGGGGTAGTGTCAGTACGTCATCCAGAGGTCTGCTAATTGAGGATGTCCTTCGGATTTAGATTTGTTGTTGTCTGAACGACGGATCAGCAACTTACCTCCACTCTTCCACAGGTTCACTTTGGTGTTTAGATTTGTCGGTTTGTGACCCCTCGCTGGTCCTGGACTATGAGTGGTCTGTCCATGACGATCTGCACGGAAGTGACCATTTCCCTGTCTTACTACAACCCGTCATAACTGAACACGTCTCTGTCTTCAACATCTAAATTACAAGAAAGCAAACTGGGATCTATTTGCAGCCACTATTTCTAAGGAATTCCAGGACACTGATTTTCTTCAGAGTCCGGACCCAGCTGAATCACTGACTAACACTGTGATCAAGTGTGCTAAAGCTTGTATTCCAGTGTCTTCCGATAAACTTCAAATGCCAAAAACACCCTGGTTTGATTCAGACTGCCAACAAAATTTCCAAAGTTAGAAAACGGGCTCAGCGTCAGGTATACCAACGACCTTCGGGTCCCAACGCTCGAGCCCATCAGAAACTCCGTGCTAATCAAGACACACTTTTAAAATCAGTAAACGTCGGTCCTGGAGAAGCTTCTGCTCCAGGCTGACATAAAAAACTTTCCAAGAAAAAAGTGTGGAACATCATAAGAAAATCAAAGGGAAGAACACCTGTCCCACTGTGAACCATCTCAAGTTTTCGGATTCTTTAATAACAGAGAAGAAAGCAGTTGCTAATCTGCTTGCTTCAACCATTGAAAAGAATTCCTCCTCTTCTAATAAATCAGCCACTTTTGTCAAAAACAAAGCCCTAAAAGAAAAATCACCCTGCAACTTTTCGTCAGACAACATGGAAGACTACAATCTTCCTTTCACGTTAAACGAGCTGAATCTGCCTTACTCTCTTGCAGCGATTCCTCTCCAGGTATAGATGAAATCCATTATCAACTCTTGAAACATTCTTCCGCAGAAGGTCTGAATATACTGCTACAGGTATACAACCATGTGTGGACTACAGGTTTCTTTCCGCCTTCTTGGCGGAAAGCCCTCATTATTCCAATTCCTAAACCTGGAAAAGATCTTTCTAACCCATCAAACTACCGTCCCATAGCTTTGACCAGCGTGTTTGTAAATTGATGGAAAAAATGGTCAATGCTAGGCTCATGTGGAAACTCGAAACCGATGGCCTTTTGGCGAAAGAACAGTGTGGTTTCCGCAAACATCGGTCTACAGTTGACCATTTGATTCGTCTGGAATCTACACTTCGGACCGCTTTTTTGAACAGACAGCATGCAGTGGCAATTTTTTTCAACTTGGAGAAGGCCTACGATACCATCTGGAAGTCGGGGATACTTCATGATCTCCACGATCTGGGTTTTTGAGGTCATCTTCCGCTTTTTATTCAAAATTTTTTGGCAGAACGACAGTTTCAGGTCCGGGTTGGCACCACTCTCTCTGATGTCCACGAGCAGGAGTTGGGTGTTCCACAGGGGAGCATACTGTCTCCTGCCCTCATTAGTATCAAAATCAACAACATTGTGAAATCAGTTCAGCAGGGTTCAGACTGCTCATTGTTTGTGGATGATTTCGCTGTCTACGCAACTGGAAGCCTGTACCCGAGTGTCCAGCGCAGGCTCCAGCTTTGCGTAGATAAAATCCATCGGTGGGCAGATGAAAACGGTTTCACCTTTTCTCCAACAAAGATGCAGTGTATTCACTTCCATCATTTCCGTCAGGTTTTTCCAGATCCTGAACTTCAAGTAGGGAAATCTCCCATTCCAGCTGTTAAAGAGGCCAAATTTCTGGGAGTCATTTTTGACCAAAAACTTAACTTTCTCAGCCATATTAAGAACCTCAAAACTGCTTGCCAGAAAGCACTGAATATTCTGCGGGTCGTAGCGCACACCGACTGGGGCGCTGATAAGAAAACTTTGTTGCACCTCTACAGAGCCCTGGTCCGTTCCAAACTGGACTACGGTTGTGCTGTGTACGGCTCCGCACGATCTTCTTACCTCAAACTCTTGGACCCTATCCACCATCAAGGGCTTCGTCTCTGTCTCGGAGCGTTCCGCACCACCCTGTCTACAGCCTGTACGCAGAGGCGGGTGAACCTTCACTGTCCAACCGCAGGCTGAAACTGTCTTTGAATTATTACATCAGACTGTTCTCGGAACCAGAAAACCCTGCCTATGACTGTGTCTTTGATCCTCCGTTCCAAAGTAAGTTTGTAAACAACCCTAAATGTATTCCGCCGTTTGGTCTTTGTATGCAGCCTCATGTGCGGAATACAGGTCTAGACCTAGGTGTAGTATCTGATTTTTCCAAGTTTCCGGATCAACCAACCATGGACCTTCTTCACACCAGAGATTCGTTTTGATCTTGCAGCTTTTCGCAAAGAGTCTACCAGCTCTCTGGCGTACA
Organism: Conus ventricosus; assembly: GCA_018398815.1. Classification (NCBI taxonomy): domain Eukaryota; kingdom Metazoa; phylum Mollusca; class Gastropoda; order Neogastropoda; family Conidae; genus Conus; species Conus ventricosus. The sequence goes on from CM031602.1 coordinate 57,311,676, forward strand.
AGGCATTGTATGCTGAGCTCTGTTTGAAATTCCCATCCTGTCAAAAAGTTTTTACTGACGGTTCCAAGTCTGAAGATGGAGTGGCCTGTGCAGCCTATTGCCCTGGGGCTCCTTCTCAGATACTGTTGGAACATATTCATTCAGATGCTTCTGTCTATTCTGCTGAACTTACTGCTCTGGTTTTGGCTTTGAAGATAATCTCACATTCTTCAAAAAGGGACTTTCTGGTTCTGTCGGATTCGCTGTCAGCTTTGGAGGCCGTAGCTGGCCGCAACCTTCAGCATCCAGAACTTTTACTTTTTTTTGAACTTTTTAGTAAGTTGAAGGCGGACGGTTACAACATTACTCTTGCTTGGGTTCCTGGTCATGTTGGCATCGGCGGGAACGAAATGGTTGATCGTTTAGCCAAGAACGCCACAAGAGAGAAACTGTCCAACACTTATATCCCCTGCTCAGATGTGAAACCCAAAATTAACGATTATGTGAGAGACCTCTGGCAGGAGGATTGGAACACACAGACGAATAACAAACTCTTTCAGATCCGTCCAAACCTTAAGGACTTCCTGCCATGTACGTCGGGAGGTCGTAAAGACGAAACGGTTCTGTGCCGGCTGCACACCGGCCATTCGTATTTTACCCATTCTTACCTTTTAAAGAGTGAAGAAGCTCCGTGGTGTATTCCATGTCATGCGCCACTCACAATGAAACATGTTCTTTTAGAGTGTTGGGACTTGCAAGATGTGAGACACAAACATTTTACAGCAGAGTCCATGAAGATCCTGTTCAGGGATGTCCCGCCTGATGTGATCCTTGAGTTTTTGAGAGAGATTAACATTTTTCGTCTGATTTGAGATTTTACGGAAGAAAGGTTTTTAATCCAATTTCTGGTGCGTTTCTAGACGATGTCATTTAATGAGATGTGTGAAAGTGTGTGTGTGTGTTTTTTTTTTTATTTTTTTTTTTTTAAATGACTGGTGAGTTGATTTTAACGTGGTGACAGCCCTGATGTGGCCCTTTGCGGTCGGCTGGGCTATAAGCAATATTATCTTATCTTATCTTATGCTGTCACAGAATTTCAGCAAGTCATGAAAACAGTCACTAAATTTTAGGACAGAAATTCACACTCCCTGTTTGGCTAATTCATTCTGCCTGTTGGACTGAATGTAAGCTACGACCAATTGCCAGACCTGTTTGGCCACATTCACAGTGAATACAGTGGCCACATTCACAGTGAATACAGGGCCACATTCACAGTGAATACAGGGCCACATTCACAGTTAATACAGGGCCACATTCACAGTTAATACAGAATTAAGAGGTGCTACAGACTATCTCCACAGTCAGCACACTTCCGTTCCTGTTCCTTCAGTGAGAGTTATAAGAACAGAGACACCTGTGGGCCATAGCAATCCTGAAGCCTCAGTTTGAGTTGACCAAGCCAGCTGCGATGAAGGGAATCCCCCTGGTATCATAAACCCTGGTCAGCCATAAGTCCCCTAGGCAGTGAGTGATGACAGGATTTTTCAGCAGCCAGAGCACTGCCCACAAGACACAATGAAGAGGTGCAACATGATGGACGGTACTGATGTCCTGCACCTGTCTTTGTGAGCCTGTGATAGTTCGGGTTGAGCAGATGAAGGGGTGATGCTGGACAGAGCCATGTTCTTTCAACTCCTCAAAGTAGCAAAGGCACCTGGACAGGCACACTGTATTATCCTCTTTGTCTTACCCAAGTGTGACAGATGGTCTCGCTACCTGAACAGGCATACTGTCACATCCTCTTTGCCTTACTCCCTAAATTCTGACAGATGGCCTCACTACCGAGTGAAGGTACGGGGTCCAGGGACTTGGTTTGTAGCCAGGCATTCCATAAGAAAACAGAGGGACAAGGAAGCATCCCTGCAGAAAGAGATACCACTGGGAAGGCTGCTTTGGCCATGGATCATGCTACCGCATCTGCCAATGGCAAGAGAGGAGAAAGGTGTATCACAGAGCAAGTCTATTCAGACAGAGGCTAACACAGTGATTTTCATAGAGATCTAAGACAGGAAGGATGTCTTAGGAGGGGTCTTATGGGTTCTGGGTGACCCTGTGGGTGGCATAGTGGGAGATCAGCACAGAACAGATCAGCTCGTTTCCGCTTCTCTCACTGCCAAGTTATTTTCTTAGATACATTTTCATTACTTCCGGTAAGTTCGACAACAATGTTTTCCAAGCACGCACTGTTCCGATACCGTCTATCGTTATCATTCAGATGCCAAGCCCTGCGCCCTGATATGGGTGAAGACGCCCACAGAAATCATTATCCTGAAGTCTGGGAGAAATAACGAGCTTAGACTGCCAGCCCTTGGAAGATGCAAGCTTGGAGAAGGAAGGCTAAGCATCATAGTGAGTGTGTGAACTAGACCAGGTTCTTGCAGAAGGAAGGCTACGCATCATAGTGTGTGTGAACCAGACCTGGATCTTGGAGAAGGAAGGCTAAGCATCATAGTGTGTGTGTGAACTAGACCAGGATCTTGGAGAAGGAAGGCTACCCATCATAGTGAGTATGTGTGTGAACCAGACCTGGATCTTGGAGAAGGAAGGCTAAGCATCATAGTGTGTGTGTAAACCAGACCTGGATCTTGGAGAAGGATGGCTACCCATCATAGTGAGTATGTGTGTGAACCAGACCTGGATCTTGGAGAAGGAAGGCTAAGCATCATAGCGAGTACGTGTGTGAACTAGACCAGATAAGATAAGATAATGTTGCTTATAGCCCAGCCGACCGCAAAGGGCCACATCAGGGCTGTCACCACGTTAAAATCAACTCACAAGTGAACTAGACCAGGATCTTGGTGAAGGAAGGCTAAGCATCATAGTGAGTATGTGTGTGAACTAGACCAGGATCTTGGAGAAGGAAGGCTAAGCATCATAGTGAGTATGTGTGTGAACCAGACCTGGATCTTGGAGAAGGAAGGCTAAGCATCATAGTGTGTGTGTGAACCAGACCTGGATCTTGGAGAAGGAAGGCTAAGCATCATAGTGAGTATGTGTGTGAACCAGACCTGGATCTTGGAGAAGGAAGGCTAAGCATCATAGTGTGTGTGTGAACCAGACCTGGATCTTGGAGAAGGAAGGCTAAGCATCATAGTGAGTATGTGTGTGAACTAGACCTGGATCTTGGAGAAGGAAGGCTAAGCATCATAGTGTGTGTGTGAACTAGACCAGGATCTTGGAGAAGGAAGGCTAAGCATCATAGTGTATGTGTGTGAACTAGACCAGGATCTTGGAGAAGGAAGGCTAAGCATCACCGTGTGTGTGTGAAACAGACCAGGATGTTGCAGAAGGAAGGCTACACATCATAGTGAGTATGTGTGTGAACCAGACCTGGATCTTGGAGAAGGAAGGCTACGCATCATAGTGAGTATGTGTGTGAACTAGACCAGGATGTTGCAGAAGGAAGGCTACGCATCATAGTGAGTATGTGTGTGAACCAGACCTGGATCTTGGAGAAGGAAGGCTACGCATCATAGTGAGTATGTGTGTGAACCAGACCTGGATCTTGGAGAAGGAAGGCTAAGCATCATAGTGTGTGTGTGAACCAGACCTGGATCTTGGAGAAGGAAGGCTAAGCATCATAGTGAGTATGTGTGTGAACCAGACCTGGATCTTGGAGAAGGAAGGCTAAGCATCATAGTGTGTGTGTGAACCAGACCTGGATCTTGGAGAAGGAAGGCTAAGCATCATAGTGAGTATGTGTGTGAACTAGACCTGGATCTTGGAGAAGGAAGGCTAAGCATCATAGTGTGTGTGTGAACTAGACCAGGATCTTGGAGAAGGAAGGCTAAGCATCATAGTGTGTGTGTGTGAACTAGACCAGGATCTTGGAGAAGGAAGGCTAAGCATCACCGTGTGTGTGTGAAACAGACCAGGATGTTGCAGAAGGAAGGCTACACATCATAGTGAGTATGTGTGTGAACCAGACCTGGATCTTGGAGAAGGAAGGCTACGCATCATAGTGAGTATGTGTGTGAACTAGACCAGGATGTTGCAGAAGGAAGGCTACGCATCATAGTGAGTATGTGTGTGAACCAGACCTGGATCTTGGAGAAGGAAGGCTACGCATCATAGTGAGTATGTGTGTGAACCAGACCTGGATCTTGGAGAAGGAAGGCTACGCATCATAGTGAGTATGTGTGTGAACTAGACCAGGATGTTGCAGAAGGAAGGCTAAGCATCATAGTGAGTATGTGTGTGAACCAGACCTGGATCTTGGAGATGGCTACATATCACTGTGTGTGTGTGAACCAGACCAGGATGTTGGCAGGTTCACTGGTAAGATGTGTTTGACATGCATGGCATGTTCAAGGGATGAAGATGGAAGGAGTTCCTGAGAGTCCTGACATGGCACACTAGGAAGCCAGTTCTTGGTCTAACAGGTGGTCAGTGTGTGATCCCTGCTAAGCCAATGACAATCCAGTAGCAAGGCTGGAAGGAGAGGTCCAGCGTAGAAGTAAGTATCTGAACTCATCTTCAGATTCTGCCTCAAAAGAGTGTGGTTTCACATGCCGGCAACCAGTGGAAGCAGCCAGGAGTAATCCTCAAAGACAACAAGCCTGTGTGAACCAGAATGTCCAGTGGCCAAGGAGGCAGGTTCAACTGCAAAGCCTGACTAAGCTCAGCAGAAAGTGCAACCCTCTAATGGGAAAGGACCGTAGTGCTGTGAGAGAGAAAGAGAGTCACTCACCCTGTGTCTGGCGACTGCTGTGATAGGGTGCCAACCACATGGGACACACTCTGATGGGAAACGATTGTAGCGCTGTGAAAGAGAGGAGAGAGTCACCCTGTGACTGGCGACTGCTGTGATAAGATGCCATCACATGGGACACACTCTGCTTCAGCCTTACAATGCAGGAGCTGAGAAGAGCAATACTGAATATTGGGCTGGGCCTGAAGGCAAGCAAATGCATTAACTTTAGTTGGTGGTGTGCCCATGCTTGAGTGAACAGCAAATGAGAAGCAACAGTGTAATTGGGATGATCCCAAATAGGCTGGTGCTGTGCATGAGGGTTGGAAAGGAACCTGTAAAGCTGCCATGAGAAAGACGACTCCCTCACCTCCTATCAACATTCTAGGGAGAACAGCTCTGAAGCACTTCCTAAGTGCTGCTCCCTATGGGACAAAACAGCTCTGCTCTGTACCCCAAAGACAGCTGCCATTAGGGATATGATCTGGTGGGGACAGGCTGAGTTATGCACGTTTGAATCAAGAAGAAAACTCTTTACCCTTCACTCGTTTCAACTGGTGGGAATAGGCCGAATTGTCTTCTTCTTCTTCTTCTTCCTAAAATACTGGTTCACTCAAAAACGAGTAGGTCACCAGCGCGCATGTTAAAAAGTAGAATAAAATAACATAAAACAGTGCGACTCAGACTGTTGGCCCTGGAGCAAACTTGGCAACAAGGGGTCGCACTCGATATTCAATAAAATATCTGGGAAGTAAAAATAGAAAACGTCAATATGCAGATCTCAAAACTGTCGAATCAACCTGTTTTTTGAATGAGATTGCACCTGTGGCAATCTTGATGGCACCCGGCAGTGAGTTCCACAGCCGTACAGAACTGGGATAAAAAGAATGTAAGTGGCTGTCAATATTTGATGCAGGTATGGTAAAACATTGACCGCCACTCCTGGTGCTACTTTTATTCAATACTAGTTGTTTCCATTGGAATATCAATTACTTTAGCTCTGCCTTTGAAAAAGGTGTTAAGTTTAATAAAAGCTCTTCTCTCTTCTAAGGGTTTCCATTCTAATTTCCTCATGTTCTTCCTAGTATTCCCCTTTTCTCTGATGTGGTTCCCTGTTACGAACCGTGCTGCTCTCTTCTGAATCTTTTCAAGGTTGTCAATGTCCTTTAGATGGTAAGGATCCCAAACTGAGCAACCATATTCCAGTACTGGTCTAACCAGTGTTTTGTAGCAGTCGTCTTTAACCTTTTGGGAGCAGTCATTGATATTCCTGTATAAGAAAGCTAAGATGTTATTTGCTTTCTTACATACTAAATTGTAATGTTCTTTCCATTGAGACGACTATCTATAATCACACCTAAATATTTTGCAGCATAGTTTCTTTAAGAATAGTATTATGGATAGAATAATCTGATCTAATTGGTGAGCGTTTGTTACATATACGCAACACTTGGCACTTTTGGGATGAAATTCCATTTTCCAAGTTCTTTCCCACTCTTGTAAAGTGTTTAGATCTTCTTGTAGAATGCGTATATCATTCTTGCTTCTGATTGTTCTATATACTAAACTGTCATCTGCAAAAAGCCTTATAGTAGTTCCAGGAGAGAGATTTCTACTTATGTCATTTATATAAATTAAGAAAAACAAGGGCCCCAGAACAGTTCCCTGTGGTACACCCGACAAGACTGGTTTACAATGGGATGACGACCCTTCCACAACAACTTTCTGCGTTCTCCCAACGAGGAATGATCTGGCCCATTTTAGCAAAGAACCGCCAATGCCAATGTGTTCTAATTTAAGCAGCAGGCCCTCATGGTCAACCTTATCAAAGGCTTTAGAAAAATCTAATAAAATTGCATCTATTTGCTGTCTGTTGTTAAGACAGTTACTAAAATCATTGAGAGTTGCTATAAGTTGAGTCTCACAACTCCTTCGCTGTCTAAAACCATGCTGGGCGTTATTTAAGAAGTCATATTTGTCAAGATGGTCCATTATGCTACTATATATTATGTGTTCAAGTAGTTTAGCTGATATGGATGTAAGAGATACAGGTCTATAGTTCTCTGCTTTTGTTTTGTCACCCTTTTGAATAAGGGAACAATGCTCGCATCTCGCCACTCATCAGGTATTACTCCCTGGTCCAGTGAAGCTTGGTAAAGTAATTGGTATACCTCACTCAATTCATTGGCACATAATTTTAAGAGCTTGCCAGAACGCCATCGGGACCAGTAGCTTTGTTTTCATTGATATTGGTCAGTAACTTAAATACTCCTGCTTTGTTTACTTTGATGTTTAGCATTTCAGGGAGTTTATCATCATCCTTTAGTCTAACGTTAATTAAAGGTTTGGGATTTGAGAAAACTGAACAAAACTGCTTGTTTAATAAGTTCGCTTTCCCTTCAGGGTCCTGTATTAGGTTATTCTGGTTGTTTCTCAGGTCTGGAATCCCAATGTTGTCCTGTCTCTTACTCCTTATGTAAGACCATAATTTCTTGTTTTGATGATCACCTTCCGAAATCATCGAATTAACATAATTGGAGTGAGCAAGTCTACATTCTCTCTGACACCTTCTCTTTAATCTGTTTATACCTAACCAGTAATCTTTCTGAATTAGGATGTAGTTTCAATTTCTTAAAGAAACGATGTTTCCTTCTCAACAAACGTTTAGTTTTTGTAGTAATCCATGGCTGGTGGTTCTTGCTTGAAGTTATTTTAGTAGGTATGTTGTCATCCATAATAGATTCCAAGTTAATTTTTATACACTTCCAAAGGTCACCGACATTATCTTTAACACTATGGGACCTCAAAAAAAGACGACTGAAATCATGAGTATCCCTGCGCAATTTTGGTAAATCTGCTTGGTTCCAGAGTCTGATGGTACGTTTAGGAGGTTTTCTTCGAAAGGGTTGAAAGTTGCTCTCTAAGAGAACTATGTCATGATCACCCAGGCCTGCAATTAATTCCTGATTGCCTAAAGCGCCTGGACAATTGGTAAAAAATAAATCCAGGAATGCCTTACCACGAGTTGGTGATTCAACTGATTGTACTAATCCAAGGTCTTTGGTGGCATCAAAAAACTGAGTATTAATATTTTTACTGTATTGATTACCAAGTATGGCATCTTCACCCCAATCAATATCTGGTAAGTTAAAGTCTCCACCAATCCATAATATTGCCTTCCTATTGGCCAAAACAATGTTAGAAATGTCTCTGCAGATAGACGAACATACATTTTCATCTGAGTCTGGAGGTCTGTAAACTGATCCAACAATGACAGGTCTCTTATTCTTAAAATTATCCTACAAAATAAACTTTCACTATTTTTGCCTTGATATAAAAACTCACTGGCTAAGTTCTTCCTAATGGCAATCAAGACTCCCCACCTCTTTTCCAAGTCTGTCCTTTCTATAAATATCAAAATCCTCCATTAAGAAGTTCACTGCTGGATGTTCCATTTTCTAGCCAAGTTTCTGTTCCAATTACAACATCAATGTTTTTTTTCGGTGACTAAATTACTGAGTTCTTCCTTTTTCTTGATAAGAGATTGAAAATTTATGACTATGCATTTAAGTTTATCTTTTTCTCTTAATGATTTGGGGTTCAGTTGCACTTTATGATTTGGGATTTTATCAGTTTTAGAATCAGGGTGGATGCAAACTTAGGACAAAATTTCAAGTTTCTTTGGGGATCGGTCTGGTGAGATAGGGTCAAAACGGTTGCTTTCTGAGCTGCAGTCTTCAATAGAATCTTCAAAAAGTCTCGAACTAAAATTTGGAAGCCCGCAGGTAAAACAAGTCCATGATATATCACTATTGCACAATGCTTCATAAACTGCTGAATTCATTAACATACATTTAGTGTGATACCATGAATTGCAGACGTCACAGGCAACTGCTTTATGTTTCCATGTGACTCTCATATTGCAAACTCCGCACGGATATTTTACTTTGGTGGACGGACCAGGATTGAGTTCAATGTCTCCTGATAGGATAAGGCTTAAAAGCCATGATTTAACTCCTCTATGTCTAACTCTTTTAATCAAACAATTCCTTATCACTGTACTATTTCTAATATTAATTGAGATCAGGGGTTCAAATCTGGGCCTAGTAATAGACGTGAGAACAGTACTTGGCACAGGTGCACACAGGAGACTAACATGGTTCAGGTTGCACAAAGTTTTAAAACCTGCAAAAATGGAACTAAAGGCGTCTACGTCTACATCTAAAATTTCAAAATTAAACTGAGTGCTAGGAATATTGTTGTTCCTGTCACATGTAGAAAGAGCAAGGAAAAATAGAAAATTGTGTTGGAAACAAAAAGAAAACTGCACCAATCGCTCATTCAACTGGCGGGGATAGGCTGAATCATGTTGGAATCAAGAAGAAAACTCTGTACCAGTCACTCATTTCATGTTATGCTAGATACTGAAATCTGAAGGGCAAAGTTTGAGAAAAGGATGACCTAGTCATGAACCGCTGACCAGGGTCAGCCAGCCTTGCTAATCACTTCATGACGTGGCCAACGCTGGACCGCACACAGTCATTCATATATGGATGCGGAGTCCCTGGGCAAGCCTCTCACCTCTAAAATAAAGCCGAGTTGAACCAGGCCGCATCAAACCCTATGTCAGCCTAGAGTTCATGTTCTGTGCATGTGCTGGCCTATGTCGACTGATGGTGCTGTCAGTCTGAATGGAGCTGGTCACACCACCATCATCCTTGACCTTCTGTCTGTTGTAATCATATGCCTCCAGGGCTCTTGAGGACAAAAGTTCAATGATGGTCTCAAATGCTTGCCCCTTTCATCTCCTTACCCCGTGACCAAGTCATGCATCACAAATCATTGATTCTTCTTGAAAGTCTAGTCCTTTGTAATGTATGGAGCAGGGAGAGGGGATGAGGGGAGGGAGGGGGGAGATACCAATGACAGGGGTGGGAGCAGAAAATCATAGCTGTACTGAAAAGGCCGGGGGGGGGGGGGGGGGGGGGGGGGGGGGGGGCTTTTAGGCCCTTGGTGGGCTGCAGGGGCAATGCCCTGCTGGGGGGTCTGGGGGACAATGCCCCCCCCCCCAGACGCTGAAGAAAATTTGTCTTGCCAATACACTTTGTGGCCTCTCCTTGAAAACAAAGTTAATAATTAACTTCTATACAACAAGACTCCAAATATGACAAAATATGACATATGGCTTAAATATGAAACTGAAAATGTTATGCCAAGTACTTAGAATACATCTTAAATTCAGTAAATCATGAAACAGAATAGGATGCAATGTATAAATATTACTCACCAGTGATGTTAATAGAAGATAGTGGCCAAATTTCAATCACTTAATTTATAAATTCATGAATGAGGATTCCTGTTATTGTTGCATTTTTTATAGTCTTACATAATAATAATAATAATGGGGATTTATATAGCGCCTTCCACGGCACAAGGCGCTTTACAAAGGCAGAAAAAATACAATTGCTAAATGTAAAGAAAAAAGCATTGAAAAACGGCTCAGAAATGAAAAACAAAGGCTCTCTCTCCATTATCTCCCACGCACACACACACTCTCACGCACAGAGAGAATGCTTAAATTCAGCAGAGAGTGAATGTCTGCACTAGCACTGGATTGGAACAAACACTGAGCAAAATCAAAAGCTGTAGTGGGCCAAGTCTTGCAATAGAAAATCAGTGGCTGGTGGCACTAGGGCATTGTTCATGGCCTCGTCCATGTTCAATGAAAAATGCCTCGTACGCATTTTGTAAAATAACTCTTCCATAAAGGCTGCTGCAACTCCATGTGTCATAGTATATGTTGCAGTTTTCCCACACATGGAAAGATGTTCCAGGTTTTGAGTATCTTTGGTCAAGTTTTTGACTGAAGGAGATTAAATCAGGCACCAGTGACAGAGGCAAGCAGTGCTCCACAAAAGATGCACAAGTCCGAATCTGGTCATACAGCAGAGAATCAACTTTAGACACCAGAGCCATTACTGGAGCAGCAGCAGGAAGAGTGGATGTATGTTTCAGTGCATTCAATCTCTCCACATGTTGTCTCCTGGGAATGCACTTCAACTGACTTTTATACATTTGACTTGTACACAAGCTTCTGACTGCACAGTATACACCAAGCAACACCCACTTCATTTGTTTTCTGCAGCCATTTTCAGAACAGATGATTCAACTCATCCGTCTCATCCATCCATTCTTTTCTCAACTTGTTTTTCTTCAGGTCATTGTCGATCTTCCATGCCTCTGCTTCGTCGTTAATCAGCTCCATTTTGACAAATATAAAGCACAATGATATGGTCTTCATGCACTGAAAACAAGATGGCGGATTTCAAATATGAGTGGTGTGAAAACGTGAATTGAAACAGGAACGCGCACACGGGGGGGGGGGGGGAAGAAAAAAAGAGGAAAATTTGCTATATGGAATTTCCGTTATTTATACGGAAGGTCTCCCAACGCTGCAATGATAAGACACCGACACCTGAAAATGATACTTTCAAGGTGTTATACTTACTGAAAGATGCCATCATTTGAAAGTTGACACATGTGGGTATTGAAGGGGTGGATAAACCCGGCACCTGCTGTGGAGTGCAAAGATGAATGCGAGGGGTGTTCTGGATTGATGGTTTCCTGTAAATAAATACCATTAAAGTATATTACATCTCTTCACAAATGTATGTGTATTTGTGGAGTGTTTGTGTACAATATGTGAGTGTGTTAGTTTCAAATTTAACATCTACCCACTCCAGGTGATATTTAGACCGGAAAAAAAAAAAAGACGCCACCCCAATCAACCTTAAAACAAACCCTAATTTTTGTGTGTGTGTGTGTGTGTGTGTTGTGTGTGTGTGTGTGTGTGTGTGTGTGTGTGAGTGTGTGGGGTGTGAAGTCAAGTCAAGTCAAGCCCAAGTATACTTTATTATCTCAAAAAGAGAAATTATTATCAGGTGCAACACCATTTTATTACAAACATATTACATAAAAAACATATCACAGAACACGAAAAAAGATAAGATTTAAATTAAGAGGCCTACGAACAATAAAAACACATTTAAATCACCATGAATAAGATATTTACATACTTTTAAACAGGGTCTTAAGAGCCTTTTAAAAGCAGGATCCCAGCATTACAAATGTTACAAATAAAAATTTGCATTTATGACAACCCCCCCCCCCCCCCCCCCCCCCCACCCCCCCCCCCCCCCCCCAACACACAACTACATATGCAAAAATACATGCATGATACATGCGCGAATCTGCACAGAACATACACACACATGTGCGCGCATGCACATACAACCACACACCACATCTGCACACAGAAGCAACACACACACACATAGATGTACATATGCACACATACACACACACATACATACATAATTATACTGTTCAACTGCTCACAGTAAGAGAAATGTACAGAATCTACACAATTAAGAATTCAACAGATGGACTGACTGCGGAAGGAAAGATTTTTGAGCTCGTGTTTTAAACCTGAAGGTTCTAAATCTGCGTCCTGAAGGCAAAAGATCATAGTGTTGAGCTAAAACATGGCTGTCATCATTCGCAATCTGCCGTCCCTTTCACTTCACTCGCTCCTCATACAGATTTTGCAAACTTCTTTGTCTTTCACCACAACTTTACTGCAAACATTCACAATATCACTCAGCTTATGCTTATTCCTTACATTCAAACTTCCATACCAACACATGAAAGATCAGTGAGAACCGATTCAATGCAGCACCAATAGTAAGTTTTAAGAACATTTGTGGAAACACCAATATTTCTCAATTTTTGCAAACAGAAGACTCTGGACTGACATTTTTTAAAGGCTGATTGAACGTTACCATCAAAAGAAAGCTTGTTATCCAAAACTGTACCCAGGTAGCAGTATTCATTCACCCGTTCGACAGTTTGGTCACCAATAACAAGCTGGGGTATTGCAGATGGGGGTTTTACGAAAATCAATAAGCATTTCTTTTGTTTTGACAACATTAAGGTCTAAATAATTTCTATTACACCAAGATGCAAACCTTTCAACTTCACTAAAATAAATAGAATCTGAGTTGGATAGATCTTCGATAGCAGAATCATCAGAATACTTTATGACAGTGTGTGTGTGTGTGTGTGTGTGTGTGTGTGTGTGTGTGGTGGTGTGTGCGCGTGTGTGTGTGTGTGTGTGCGCGTGCATGTGCGTGTGTGTGTGTGTGTGTCAGTGTGAGTGTGAGTGTGAGTGAGTGTGTGTGTGAGTGCATGTGTGTGTTTGTGTGTGTGCGACTGTGTGTGTGTGCAACTGTGTGTGTGTGCATGTGTGTGTGGGTAGTTTCCTGCGGATACATCACAATGGAAATATGTTACATTCTCCACAGATATGTATGTGCATGCATATGTATGTGCAATACTGTGTGTATATGTGCAGAAGCATGTGTGTGTTTGTGTACGTTTTGTACATGTAGGTGTGTACAAGGGGATGTTTATATACGAACATACTTTACCAGAGCTTTGCCTTCACTGAATGGATTGAACTGAAGGAAATCTACTTGTAAACAACACATAGTCACGATGGTTACTAAATAACACATGTAAACAAAAAGGAATGGTCACACGTAATGTGTTGTTGTTTTTTTCAAGAAATTCTCATAAGTCTCGACAAATGATTTTTTGTGCATGTTTTTGTTTTGTTTTTAGTTATCCTGCTGATGACAGCTGTTTGTCACAACAACAGAGCAAGTGGACTATCCCCATCTCCCGTCTCCCCATACAGAGCAAGTGGACTACCCCCATCTCCCATCTCCCCATACTGCCATCAGGGAGAAACTATGAACTTCAATCTACCTTACTTGGCTAAAACAGACATGCAGTATCCAGAATATCCAGAAAAGGAGATGACTCCATTAGAGCTATCCCAAATGAACTTCTCTGGTATACAATTCCAACATGTGTCATCTCAAAATCCCTTCTCTTTATAAGGGTGAAGGGCAGGAGTGAGGAAATGCTGTATTCCAACAACCAAAAATCAGACTAGTGAGCTAACAAGTATATAAATATGACCAATTAGTGATAATCTGTGGTAAATGAATTAGTTATAACTTGTGCATCCTTTCTTCTGTGTTTTGCTTTGTTTTGCTTTTTTTTTTAAAGATTCAAACTGTACCCTTTTAATCCTCTAGCATTCAGATTCTTTGAAATGAAGCTCCCCCTCGATTTCATATGCTTTTTGTTGTGTTATTCTCAAAATGGAAGTGTATGATTCATTATGTATTACAAATATAAATGAACATCTAGAGTAATACAATTTGGTAGGTAAGTTCCTTCAACCCTGCACCATAACATGTATGTGTGAAAGATCAATCAACTCCTGCTTACTGCTACCAGATATCTAACATTTCATGGTGACACTAACATAACAACAAGCAAACTCTTACTCACACTATATACAGGCATGTTATCAGTATCAAATGGAAGCTACAGCCTATCTGACATAAGCATCAGCTTATGCAAAGCCACAGTCAAACATCATAGCCACACATAGTTGGCAACAGAAAGTTGGTCGAGTCAATCCACAATGTTGCTGGTTGGCATGTGTTTTGCAGCACAGCATGCATCATATCATATCAAGACTGCTTTCCTCTATTTCTTCTTCTCTGTCATCTCTAGCATCAGCGTATCACTGTCCAACTATCCACATCATATCGAGACTGCTTTCCTCTATTTCTTCTTCTCTGTAAATCTTTAGCATCAGCGTATCACTGTCCAACTCTCCACATCATATCAAGACTGCTTTCCTCTATTTCTTCTTCTCTGCAATCACCAACATGAATGTCCAACTCTTCTTTAAGCTCCTCTTTTTCATATCTTCCCCTTTTTTGAAGTAGCTAATCCAGTTCCTCATGCATATAGTCTATCATTGTCAAACTCAGTAGCAAACACTAAAGCCGCCATTGTGAAAGTCCATCAAGTTCATTCACAAGTGTTGTGATCTTTTCCTTTTCATTAATGGAGCGGGCACCTGACTCCAAACATAGTTGCAAAGTGAGCCGACTGCAGGCAGAACTCTAAATAACTTGAAAAATGAAAGAACAATCACTCATCTTCATCCAGTTAGGTGCAAGATGGGTGTTGAATGAAAACGATGTACCTTAACCCACTGCCCACCGCATCAACCAAGATCAACCACAAGATTTCCCTTTTTGAATACCAGATCGACTGCTGAATACTACGTCAACAACAATAATTAAACAAATGAGTAAATTCTCAAAAAATCTTCCCAAAACAAATGAAGAAGACATGTCACCTTGCTTAGGACCAGAGAAATGGTGTCAGCAATGTGGTTCCGCACTTCTGCCGGCTCCAGAGCAGCATTGAAAGGGATGACCATTTGGACCAGGTTGGGAGACACCAGGTGTTCAAACAGAGGCTGCCAATCAAGATGCATCTCATGAAATACTAATGTATTTGCAAGCAAGGAGAGGACAGCAGAAGACAAAGGTCAAGATCAGTGAAATATAGAAGTAATTACTGGCAAGCAGGCAAAGACGACTGGAATGAGTCTATGAATAGAAAAAAAACAAGAGTAGATAACACAGAGAAAACTGAAAAATTGTTATTGCTAATAACACACAGACTTGGGTGTTTTCTCAAAAGTGATCGCAGTTATTTTTAGTGTGAAAAAGGGGAAATAGTCTACTAACAATGAAATCACTGACAAATATCAACAAGAATCCAACAACCAACAAATCAATCAGCAAATCAATCAGCAAATACCTTTCTAAGACTGAATGAACCAGTGGAAAAAAAGAAGAAAAGCATGGGAGAGATGGAGTAAAGGGCAAGGAGAAGGGGTAGGTGGAAGAGAGAAGGGCTCAGTAGCAGGGAAAGTCAACAGAGAGAGGAAGAAACTAAGGGAAATCAATTACGGTCTCAGGTCAATCTCCAAGAGGTTGAGTGTCCAGTCATTGATCTGTGTTTCCTTCAGGTACTGCAGGGGCTTCCTGGAGGAGCTCTTTTTGTGGGACAGGTAGGTGGCAAAGCTGTCCTTGGTCTTCAAGGGTACAATCACCACTTGCGCATTCTTCCTCCTCAGGACAGTGACCTGCACAACACAAGTCTCACTTGTCTGTTGTCTGTGATAGTTTACAGCCCAGTTGGCCGTACAGAGCCATTTCAGGGCTGAAGTCACCACAAAATATCACAAACTTAAAAACATCTATCACTTTAAGGCGCACATTGTCTAGCAAAAAACAGAAACAAACTACTTACATACCTGAGATCACTAACTACATCACTCACTCCTCTTTCAGAGAAATCTGAGCAATTTTGATAGTGCTATCCATTCCACTCACAGTTCTCACCCTCAGATTCACAAACAGGCCTGAAAATAAAATCAAGATTATTATATAGAATACCATTCAACGAAATGAAAATTACTTAAATGCAGAAGGGACATCTTGTGCCCATTTACATGTTTTACATCAATGTGTTCAATCGGTAAAGAACAGTCTAGACAGAATCCCAAAGCTTGAAAATGGAGACTTTGTGAAAACATGCAGGTGAATGGGCCAGGGAGGCTGAAAAAAGCAGACAAGACAGCACTGGGAATAAACAGAAGAAACAGACAATGAATCATGAAGGGAAAATTTCCAACATTTCATTTCTAGGGGGCACAGATTCAGTTTGTAACTGAAAGATTCAATGACTCTCCACAGTTGAGAGGGTGTGTATGAGAGTGTCTGTGTGACTATGTGCGTCTGTTGGTTTTTACTTAAATGTCTTTTTACTAAAAAACAAAAAGATATTTTGCATGCATACGTGCATGTGTAAAAGTTTGTGTCTGTACTTGTATGTGTGCATGCAGGCACGTGTGCATGTGTGTGTACGTGTGTTTGTGTCCATGTGTTTGTCTGTCCGTCTTCTTTCATTAGTCTGTGTGTCTGTGTGCATGCGAGCATGTGTTTGACAATCAATGTTTTTTTACATCTGTTATAGGGTGCATACAGATGTAAATTTAACATCGTCCGTGCGCATAGCCACAAAACCGGAAGTCGTGGTCCGTGAAAGAACAAAAAGGATTGACGAACGGAAACCGGGCAATTTGAAGCCTGGCGTAGACCTGACGACATCGAAGAGGCTGCACGCAGTGTCTTAAGCGGTTAGTAAGTTGTATGAGATTGTAGACTTTGAAAAGTTTCTTTGATCGATCTTCAAATACTTTACCCTGTATGTTTGTACAAGTTGCAGTTTTGTGGGTGCGAACCTTTCAAGCTTTTCAGTTTCGGAAATGGCCATGTGCTAGCCTTGCTACTCAAACTCCCTTTGTTTCAAGCCCTTCAGTTTTGAACTGCCACATGCTAGCTTTGCTACACAAACTCTCTTACGTGGTGACAGCCCTGATATGGCCCTTTGCGGTCGGCTGGGCTATAAGCAACATTATCTTATCTTATCTTATCTAACTACCATCTCTGTATTGGAAAGAAAATGTAAAATATGTGAAATGTTCAGAATTACCCAGCCATCTAAAGGATTGTGTGGACTACTGTACTTGCAGATTTATTGTTGAAAGACTTTATGAGTAACATTTGACAAAAGTTTCACTTTTGCCACTGGGGCATGTCAGCAGATTTTGCAACTTGACTTGACTTGACTTGGTCCCTTAGACGTCGGTCCGTAGGGGCACCCCTGAAGCAGTGACAACCATCCTTCTCCATTCCTCTCTGTTCTCCGCCCTCCGCAATGTGTCTCTCAGCCGCAGGCCTGTCCATTCCGTGATGTTATCCTCCCATCTTTTCCTTTGTCGACCTCTTCGCCTTTGTCCTGGTACTGTGCCCTGCATGATTGTCTTGGCAAGGCCTGTTGATCGTGTGATGTGTCCATACCATTTCAGTTTGCGTCTTTTTACTGAGGTTAGGAGATCGACATATGGACCAATTTCATTCACGATGCACTTTTTAACTTCCACATTGCTGATGTGATCTCTGTATGAGATGCCAAGGAGTCATCTGAAGCACCTCATTTCCATTGTTTGGATCTTTTTCTCAAGGTCTGATTTCAACGTCCATGACTCACAAGCATATAAGAATATCGCCATGACTAAGGATCGCATCAGTCTAATCTTTGAGCTGATGGAGATGTTTTTATTTCTCCAAAGAGGCGTTAGCTTAGATAGCGTAGCTGTGGTCTGAGCGACTCTTGAGATGATTTCAGGTCTTGATCCTTCATCTGAGATTGTTGCCCCCAAGTACTTAAATGTGTTGACTGGTTCAAGCTTTTGCTGTTGATGGTTATGTCTTGGGTAAAGCCGATTGGGTTGTTAGTCATGACCTTTGTCTTTTCCGCACTTATTTCCATGCCATAATCAGCAGAGGTGTTGTTGAGTCTGTTGATCAGGTGCACTAGCTCTTGTTCGTTTCCAGCTAGTCCATCTATGTCGTCGGCAAAACGGAGGTTGGTGATGATTCTCCCTCCAATGGTTACAGTTCCTTCATGGTCTTCTAGCGCATCGGTCATAATTCTCTCAAGGAAGACATTGAAAAGTGTGGGGGAGAGTAGACAGCCCTGTCGCACCCCAACGGTAGTTCGGAACCACAACCACATTGTTGTACATAGCTGACCTCAAAATTTTCCTGGCCCAGAGAAATTTGTCTAAAGGGGGTTCTTAACTAGAGCCTTAATTGATTTTCTGTCTATGTTCCAGTCAACCTGGAACATTGAATTTTCTTTTTTTCATCCTTTCATTCTTGTGTATTTTGTATGTTGGAATAATGATTAGGGTGACACTCCTGCATGATTACTAAGTCACACTGTGGCTAGTTAAGCAAGAATTCTTATCCACAAGAACTTTTGAAGGTAGCTTTTGCCCTAGAATTAATATTCTAAATGGTTAGTCACAAAGGTATACAGCCTCAGATTTAACTGATACATGGCTCAGTGTGATAACTGTGGTAAATAATTAAATTTATTTTTTGTTAGTAGTGTTAGCAATTTCTGCTTGGGAAATTGATCTAATCCTGGTTCAGAAGAGACCTAATTTTGTAAATTTCCTTTCTGGAAATTTCGATTTGGGGTTTGTTGCAACTAATGCAAGGCATTCCATGATTAAATGATCATGGGAGAATCGAGCTAATTTTACCAACCACCACATTGAGGATCAGGTTGGAAAGTCATGGGGAAAAAGGGTCAGAGCATTGAAATTGGCTTCAACTGTCTTTGATAAAATGGTGACTGAAGCCATGACATTGTGGCAAAGTTGTAATTTTATTGTATGTTTGTTTGCTCTCTCTCTCTTTCTCTTTGTGTTGATGTACAAGTTTAAAGCTTTGTGGTATGTGTGTTGAGTTGTGTACAGACAACTACTGCCTATTTAGGTTTGATAATTCCATTTTGTTTGTTTTTTTGCCCTTGGTATGATAAATGACTATGTAAATTATAAATCCATAAATAAAGAAAATGAATTGGGTAGGTGTACGCAAGCCTAGTATCCATTGTAAAATGTAGGTAATTGGATTTTGACAACTATTGTCTCCTACATTTACTGTTTTCTAAGAAGCTGTTTTCTTTGCATGTGTCTATACAGGCTTGCTCCCTGCTGTGTGTGTTGTAGTGAAGATGAATAAACACCTATCACCTTCTAGTCACTGAACTGTTCCATTGAGTGAATGAGCCGCACATTCCAACGAACCAACACCACTCGACCACTTGACTACACGTGGCGTCGCCGACAGGATCGGAACAAGAGTGACCCTACAACACACACAGCAGGATGGAAGATCAACAGCCGAACCCCAGTTATCTTCCTGTGGTGGCATCTCCCACCTCCGCAGGGAATGAACCTCAGTTATCTTCCTGTGGTGGCATCTCCCACCTCCACAGGGAATGAACCCCAGTTATCTTCCTGTGGTGGCATCTCCCACCTCCACAAGGAATGAACCCCAGTTATCTTCCTGTGGTGGCGTCTCCCACCCCACAGGGAATGAACCTCAGTTATCTTCCTGTGGTAGCATCTCCCACCTCCACAGGGAATGAACCCCAGTTATCTTCCTGTGGTGGCGTCTCCCACCTCCACAGGAATGAACCCCAGTCATCTTCCTGTGGTGGCATCTCCCACCTCCACAGGGAATGAACCCCAGTTATCTTCCTGTGGTGGCATCTCCCACCTCCACAGGGAATGAACCCCAGTTATCTTCCTGTGGTGGCGTCTCCCACCTCCACAGGGAATGAACCTCAGTTATCTTCCTGTGGTAGCATCTCCCACCTCCACAGGGAATGAACCCCAGTTATCTTCCTGTGGTGGCGTCTCCCACCTCCACAGGGAATGAACCCCAGTCATCTTCCTGTGGTGGCATCTCCCACCTCCACAGGGAATGAACCCCAGTTATCTTCCTGTGTGGCATCTCCCACCTCCACAGGGAATGAACCCCAGTTATCTTCCTGTGGTGGCGTCTCCCACCTCCACAGGGAATGAACCCCAGTTATCTTCCTGTGGTGGCATCTCCACCTCCACAGGGAATGAACCCCAGTTATCTTCCTGTGGTGGCGTCTCCCACCTCCACAGGGAATGAACCCCAGCTATCTTCCTGTGGTGGCATCTCCCACCTCCACAGGGAATGGACCTCAGCTTTCTTCCTGTGATGGCATCTCCCACCTCCACAGGGAATGAACCCCAGTTATCTTCCTGTGGTGGCGTCTCCCACCTCCACAGGGAATGAACCGATGTTATCTTCCTGTGGTGACATCTCCCACCTCCACAGGGAATGAACCCCAGTTATCTTCCTGTGGTGGCGTCTCCCACCTCCACAGGGAATGAACCCCAGGCCAGTTATCTTCCTGTGGTGGCATCTCCCACCTCCACAGGGAATGAACCCCAGTTATCTTCCTGTGGTAGCATCTCCCACCTCCACAGGGAATGAACCCCAGCTATCTTCCTGTGGTGGCATCTCCCACCTCCACAGGGAATGGACCTCAGCTTTCTTCCTGTGATGGCATCTCCCACCTCCACAGGGAATGAACCCCAGTTATCTTCCTGTGGTAGCATCTCCCACCTCCACAGGGAATGAACCCCAGCTATCTTCCTGTGGTGGCATCTCCCACCTCCACAGGAATGGACCTCAGCTTTCTTCCTGTGATGGCATCTCCCACCTCCACAGGGAATGGACCTTGGCTTTCTCCCTGTGATGGCATCTCCCACCTCCACAGGGAATGAACCTCGGCTTTCATTGCTGGTCATGACATTTGCACTCTCACGGACAATGCTATGCCTCTCAGGCTCTCTACCCTTTGTGTCCTTTTCCTTTTAATACAATTATTAATCATTATTAATGTTGGAAAAAGCAAACTGAAGAAATATTTTTTAAACTTAGGTAAAGCGTTTTATCCCCTTTCTTTGTTTTTTTCTATGAAGAGAACACCTACAAGAATGATTTGACTTTGTGTTCATGATAACTTCGCAGAAGTGGCAGGATTGCAGCCAAGAACCATCTGCGAACAAGTCACACCAGTACCCGGCAGCAGAGTGGTTTGTACCCTGACAGTTTTCGTGAGAATGTGTTTAACTATATGAAGGGGCACAAAAATTGGAGAAAGGACCAAAAGATTTCAGTTAACCCTCTTCGGTATGCACTTACCTCAGCCAGTTACGCTGAAAGCCTACGGCAAGATAAGTAACTCTGTAATTTGAACATGGTTACCCAAATTAAAAATTAATTTAAAAGAGAGAAAAGGAGATATTGAAATGAAAATAATTTTTAAAATTCATAACTCAAGAACTACGGCATGTATCGACTGGTGTTTTTTTTTTTTGCAAACGGAAGTGGATGGCTACAGGAAGAAGGAAGTCACGTTCTCGCAGGACTTCCTTTCTCTATCAGAAAACATGGCAGCGCCCATTGTTGCCACATGTTTTTCCAGGGGCTGGCAGGCGCTCAGCCTTATGTCTGTGATGTCCGGTTGGGCACTAGCGGGCGCGTGCTTGTCAATAGAGTTTACGGAAGCAAGTAATGGCTAGTTTTATCTAGAAAGGCCTACATGGACTTGTTGAAGGTATTAGTTTTGCTATAATTTCATACAAAGAGATATCAATTACCTGTTCACCCATAACAAATCCCGTCAATGTTCTCCATACTATACTGACTGTACTTTGGGAGCTGAGGCTAACTATTAGTCTATTCCCAGTGAAAATTTTCTATCATTTGTTGCTAATGTTAACCTGTTTGGGTTGGGTCGGAAACTAATTTCGACATTAGCAAAAGGATATCTTTGGGAGCAATGGGGACATTGCGTTCAAAAGCAAGGGGTGTGTGTTATAGGGTGCATACAGATGTAAATTTAACATCATCCGTGCGCATAGCCACAAAACCGGAAGTCGTGGTCCGTGAAAGAACAAAAAGGATTGACGAACGGAAACCGGGCAATTTGAAGCCTGGCGTAGACCCGACGACATCGAAGAGGCTGCACGCAGTGTCTTAAGCGGTTAGTAATGTGATGGTGTGGAGGGGTAAGGGGTGTGCAGGTGAAGACAGGCAGATGGTGAGAAGTGCGCTGAGTGCTGTGCGAGAGAGATTGCTCCCAGGGCTGCGTTCCTGGTTTGAGCTTATCATGGAAGGCAAATAAAAGGAGAAAAACTCTGCTTCGTCCACTGTGTCTTCTTGACTGGCTGCTGTCCCTTGGCTTCTACGCATTGCTATCTGCCTGTCTTCACCTGCACACCCCTTACCTCTCCACACCATCACAATTGGCGCTGCGAGCAGGATTCAAACCTGCGCGGGAATATCCCATTGGATTTCGGTGCTGTGCGAGAGAGATTGCTCCCAGGGCTGCGTTCCTGGTTTGAGCTTATCATGGAAGGCAAATAAAAGGAGAAAAACTCTGCTTCGTCCACTGTGTCTTCTTGACTGGCTGCTGTCCCTTGGTTCCTGCACTTCTCACCATCTGCCTGTCTTCACCTGCACACCCCTTACCCCTCCACACCATCACAACTGGCGCTGCGAGCAGGATCGGAGACAGGGGAGCAAGAAGACACAGCCCAAGAAGACCGGACACCATGGCCAGTCTGCCCCTACCTCTGCACCCTCTGCATCAGCTCCCCAAATTCACGGGTAATGAGAGCAGCAGGGAAGTGGACGACTTCGTCCGGGAGGCCAGGCTTGCCCTACACCTGCAGCCCCTGGATGACAGGACAGCCGCCCTCTGGCTGATTGCCGCCCTAGATGGCCGGGCTCGCCAGGAGGTGATCAGGCTGCCAGCGACAGAGGTAGACTCCCCAGCCAAGATCTTGACCATCTTGGAGAACTGGGGAGAGCAGCGTGATGTGGTCACCCTGGCCACAGCATTCTTCAACAGGCAGCAAGGCCAGGACGAGACCATCTGGGAGTATGGCTCCCATCTCCAATACCTATGGAGGAAGGTGAACCAGGCTGGGGATGGAATGTTGCCAGCATCCATACTACGGGACGTCTTCACCCGTGGCCTACGACAAGCAGCACTCCGCAAGGATGTCCGATATTTCGTCCGGAACCATCCTACCACCACCTTTGAAGAGGCAAGGAAGGAAGCCCAAAGGTGGATGCAGGACTGCGGTGCCGACGGTGCTGGCATTGCTACTGTCGCCTCGCTTCAAACTCAGCTAGAGGCACTCAGGGCCACAGTCGCTAGCTTGAGGCAGGAAATGCAGCAGCCACCACTTGCACGGCCACCACTGCAGGTCCGCAGCTGTATGATGGACACACAGCGCTCGGGACGACGGCCCAGACGAAAGCGACGGAAGATGGCAGCGATGATGAAATCTGAGGACAAACCCCAGTCCTCTGCCACTGTCAGCAGCCAGAATGCTGACAAGCAACATGGTTCAGCAGCACCCAGGCGACAGGCAGAGTCCATTTTGCCTCAGCTGTCACCAGGAGAGATACATCGACTCCAGCAGGACCCATCCATTGGGCCAATTCTGTCCTCCTGGCCAAAGAAGCCTGCAGCTGGCAAGAACCGGGAGCTACAGGCCCTCATTCAGCAGCACAGCCGACTCACCTGCCGACAGGGGATGCTGTATCGGCGAATGGTGGACCCTAAACTTGGGGCGTGTGAGCAGCTTCTCCTTCCTGGATTGCTCCGCCCCAAGGTTCTGTCAGCACTCCACAACCGCCAGGGTCACCAGGGCTACCAACATGCTGCAGAGATGCTGCGACCCCAGGTCTACTGGCCCGGTATGTACCGGGATCTGGAGCAGCATTTAGCCAGGTGTCGACCCTGCATTAAGGTCAACCAGACTGCCAGTGCCCCCATCCATCAGACCGTGCGCCAGAACCCAGGCCACCACAGGCTGCTGTGGCCTCCAGACAACGGTCTGGCCCTGTCAGGCAACTTCCCTGCCTGACAGCCGAAGTGACGCACTGCCTGAACCACCTGACTGGAGGAGACCCAAGCTGGAACCATCACCAGACTCCAGGACAGACTGGGTTGTGTTCCCACAACCCAAGCCCAGAACTGCTAGCCACCCTGTGCCAACTCCAGTTCCGCCCCTGATACGCAGTGTTAATCCGCCCACGCCAGCCCTACGGCGAAATGCCTGTCTGGCGGTGAAACCTGTGAAAAGGTATGCTAGTGACTGCCTGGGTGACCAGGAACACTTTCACAAATAACTGACCTGGTCAGATGTCGCAAGGGACAGTAAATATATTCCAAGGCTGATTGATAGTTAAATATCTGTTTGGGAAGAGGTGTTGCAGACTGTTAATTAATTATGTTGTCTATTTTTATGCACAAGCTAGTATATATGTTGATTGTTCTTCAGGTTGGATAATAATGTATGTCACGGTTTTTCAGAAGCCAGCAGTACTGGCTAAGGATTTTATAGCAAATTCTGTTTTTAGCATTTTGAACCCGACTTTATGGAATCTTGATGAAATAACAAGCCCATTGTTGTCGTTTGGTACCCAATACCCTGGAATTTAACAAATCCATTCAAAGTATATTTTGTACCTGACTTTCTTGGAATGTTGTTTTAAATAACAAATCCTCTCTAAGTCATTTTTACTTGACATTTTGGAATTTTGTTCAAATAACAAGTCCATTGTTGTCACTCGGTGCCAACCCAATGTTTTGGATTTTTTTAAACAAATCCTTCCTAGTCATTTTGGTACCTGACCTTTCGGAGTTTTGTTTTAAATAACAAATCCATTAAAGTCATTTTATGGTACCCAAAATTCGGGTTTTGTCCAGAAAACAAATCCTTTCTAGTCATTTTGTATTTGATATTTTGGAATTTTGTTTAAATTATATGCCCATTCTAGTCAATGCGAATCTGCCGACTTTCAGAAGCCTTGTTAAAAAAGCAAGCCCTTGTTAGTTGGAATGATATGAATACAAAGAATGAGAGAGAGAGAAGATGTTTTGATGCTTTGTTTTGATACACTGATATAAGGGTTTTGTTTAGGACTAGAAATGCCTCTCCAGACTTGAGGTCTAAAGCTCCAGTTTTCCCCATTGATTTATGTGTTGTACTTGATGACTGTTATTTTATGTCAGCGAGGACGCTGGTTGTAACAGAGTAGGAGGGGGGGGGGGGGGGATGTAGCCGGGTGCTAACAGTGTATATATTTCTTTTGGTTACCTTTCGTGCATGAAAATGTTTTGTTCGAGAGTTATCTTCCCCTTACCTCCCTTGGTCGAATCTCTTATTTTTTATTGTGTAAATTCTTTAAATCATGAATACCTCAGAACCTACATAGTTGTATGTACGTCGCTAAAGTCACAAAAATTAATGTATTTGATTCATTACAACCGTACTGGGCTGAGAAGCCCATATTTTCTCTAAACTGGTATTTTGCACGAGCAATCTTGGCGCCATTTTCAATTGTCTGTCGAATGAACATTGAATAATTCTTGATTTTACAAAAAGTAAGAGGAAAACCGGAAGAATCTGAAGATGCATGTTAAAAGTAATGTCCATGAGCTCTCATTTCGTATATCGCATGCTTAGGATCTTTTCCGTACAGGCTTGTGACTATACGAAATGACTGATGACGCCGGTTCCCTTGAGCAAGTCGCCTTCTTCGTTCATTGTCGGAGTTTTGATCCAAATTATCATTCTACGAAATTCGGACTTCCCGATCGAAATCTTGCTAATGACTCCATCTCTGTTATGAATACAACTGAAAATGTGTAGAATTTATTATTTAACAGACCATTTCAACAGAGTATTTTTCAGTTGGAAATTGACGTGGTGACAGCCCTGATATGGCCCTTTGCGGTCGGCTGGGCTATAAGCAACATTATCTTATATCTAGTTGGAAATTGTGTCAAAAGTAGGCGCCGACAGCCCGGCGAAGTGAAAAGTCAGCTGTGTTTTCTAGTAAATTTTAATAACAGAATTCTCCACTGAGACACTGTCTCGGAAAATGAAGTTTATATGTATGGAAAGAGCGAAATGCCAGCTATTCATTCATTGTAAAATTATTTCACGCTCTTCAGTATCTTTTGTTGAAATAGTGGAAAATATCACGCAAACGCGTTAAAAGTGGCTTCACTCTGGGACATTAATCAGCAATGATTTAGTACAGGAGCAAAATTGTCAAATGTGACTTACTGCATTTTATTCCTTGTGTTCTGAGGTTTTCATCGATGGTAAATATGTGTTAATAGTTTGAACCGACAGCGAGCCAGACAACACTGAAGCTGCGATAGAAAACACAAAATTCTGTTGGTTCCGGCCTCGCGAGGCCCGTTTCGTCTCTGGCACCGTGTTGCTGGCTTTGCGGCCCAGTACATTCTTATAAAAGTAGAGCGTTGTGTGAGAATGGAACAGAGTTCCCTGATGTGAGCGACTGGCGTGAGAGGCAGAGAGAGTGCTCAGTGCGCTGAGTGCTGTGCGAGAGAGATTGCTCCCAGGGCTGCGTTCCTGGTTTGAGCTTATCATGGAAGCAAAAAAAGGAGAAAAACTCTGCTTCGTCCACTGTGTCTTCTTGACTGGCTGCTGTCCCTTGGTTCCTGCACTTCTCACCATCTGCCTGTCTTCACCTGCACACCCCTTATCCCTCCACACCATCACAGTAAGTTGTATGAGATTGTAGACTTTGAAAAGTTTCTTTGATCGATCTTCAAATACTTTACCCTGTATGTTTGTACAAGTTGCAGTTTTGTGGGTGCGAACCTTTCAAGCTTTTCAGTTTCGGAAATGGCCATGTGCTAGCCTTGCTACTCAAACTCCCTTTGCTTCAAGCCCTTCAGTTTTGAACTGCCACGTGCTAGCTTTGCTACACAAACTCTCTTTGTTTTCAGATCATTACCATCTCTGTATTGGAAAGAAAATGTAAAATATGTGAAATGTTCAGAATTACCCAGCCATCTAAAGGATTGTGTGGACTACTGTACTTGCAGATTTATTGTTGAAAGACTTTATGAGTAACATTTGACAAAAGTTTCACTTTTGCCACTGGGGCATGTCAGCAGATTTTGCAACATTGTTGTACATAGCTGACCTCAAAATTTTCCTGGCCCAGAGAAATTTGTCTAAAGGGGGTTCTTAACTAGAGCCTTAATTGATTTTCTGTCTATGTTCCAGTCAACCTGGAACATTGAATTTTCTTTTTTTCATCCTTTCATTCTTGTGTATTTTGTATGTTGGAATAATGATTAGGGTGACACTCCTGCATGATTACTAAGTCACACTGTGGCTAGTTAAGCAAGAATTCTTATCCACAAGAACTTTTGAAGGTAGCTTTTGCCCTAGAATTAACATTCTAAATGGTTAGTCACAAAGGTATACAGCCTCAGATTTAACTGATACATGGCTCAGTGTGGTAATAACTGTGGTAAATAATTAAATTTATTTTTTGTTAGTAGTGTTAGCAATTTCTGCTTGGGAAATTGATCTAATCCTGGTTCAGAAGAGACCTAATTTTGTAAATTTCCTTTCTGGAAATTTCGATTTGGGGTTTGTTGCAACTAATGCAAGGCATTCCATGATTAAATGATCATGGGAGAATCGAGCTAATTTTACCAACCACCACATTGAGGATCAGGTTGGAAAGTCATGGGGAAAAAAGGCCAGAGCATTGAAATTGGCTTCAAGTGTCTTAGATAAAATGGTGACTGAAGCCATGACATTGTGGCAAAGTTGTAATTTTATTGTATGTTTGTTTGCTCTCTCTCTCTTTCTCTTTGTGTTGATGTACAAGTTTAAAGTTTTGTGGTATGTGTGTTGAGTTGTGTACAGACAACTACTGCCTATTTAGGTTTGATAATTCCATTTTGTTTGGTTTTTTGCCCTTGGTATGATAAATGACTATGTAAATTATAAATCCATAAATAAAGAAAATGAATTGGGTAGGTGTACGCAAGCCTAGTATCCATTGTAAAATGTAGGTAATTGGATTTTGACAACTGTTGTCTCCTACATTTACTGTTTTCTAAGAAGCTGTTTTCTTTGCATGTGTCTATACAGGCTTGCTCCCTGCTGTGTGTGTTGTAGTGAAGATGAATAAACACCTATCACCTTCTAGTCACTGAACTGTTCCATTGAGTGAACGAGCCGCACATTTCAACGAACCAACACCACTCGACCACTTGACTACACATCATAAAATCATGTGCTGCTATTGTCTTATTTATCTTTTGAAACATATTGTTTTAACAACATAATGTATCCACAACCGGTAAGAATGCACACAATGGCACAAAAAAGGCACCACTAGTGCAAACAACTGACATACAAACACGACCCTATTGAGAAACGAAGACTACAGATTATTCTTTAACAGTTTTATCATTCACTTGAAGACCATTTTCTTTTTCCTTTGGCATATTTCATTGGATTTGGTGGGGGGAAAAAAACACATAAAAACTTCATTGCTTAGAGATTCTGACATGTGAAATATCTGATGAAGATCGGCTTAACTGCTTTCAGATTGTCATGCAAACAGACAAATGTAAAACTTTAATGAGTAAGTTGTTCGACTTCAACTGAATTCATGTTGTAACGTACAAACAACATTCTCCCTTTGTAAGCTTTTCCTCAGAATCTTTCACCCTTTGGCATGCTGAACCTACTCTCCACCCAGTACAACTGGTTTGACTTCTCTGTGAAGCTGATAGACCTATCTCCAGACAACACTGAGTGTTGTAGCTGACCTTCCCACTGGAGATCAAACAGTTCAAGTCTGTGGTGATATCCACTTTTCTCTAGGTATGTTGGAGTTGGACAGTGACAGCAGATCTCCAGTGAACGATGCTAGTGTTCAGCCCTACGCGCTTCAGAGGGAGTCCCTGCATCTCCTCAGCTCCCATTATGCCATTCCCATCAGAATAAACAAAATGTGAAATGGAATTTTCCATTATTCCTGAATGTATACAACACATTCATTTTAGAGTTCATGATTGGAATAAAACAGTCCCACATCACAAAAGGTGATTTTATTGCATTTGAACTCCAATCTACACTGAAAAATTAACTGTTTCAGTTTTCAAATAACATGCTTTCCTAAAGCTTTTTTCCTGATACAATTCATTTGTGAACAATTCATTTCAAATCTTTATCATCAATTCTATTTTTTAGCTGTCCGCATGTATACTGGTGAGTTCTCGAGCTACTTGCTGCCTTAAACAATACTCTCAGCACAATAAATACCAACCTGTTCACCTGAAATGGACGGTATGGAAGTACTAACATCATGAACTTCAGCTATAAAGCGATGAAGAAACATTTTTCGTGAACTGAAAAAAATTATCTTCACTGAAATTCTTAATTTAAAGAAAATTATGACATCATATTCACACACTCATTCAAGATTTGCAAAACAATAGGTAATTCTGCCACCCACATATTTCTAGTCATTATTGGCTTTTCATGAAATTACACTTATATATATGTAATGATGTATTACAATTTATGAATATTGTTTTGTGTTTGTGTTCTATACATTCAATACTTCATTTAGTGCAAGAAGTGGTAAGCGTTCAGGAACGCAGTTCTAGACAGATGGCCAGGTCAGGATGCCAGTCAGTACATATGCCGGCAGACAAAACCCTCACCTCACTCATCTAGCTCTGCAGGTGTGCCTGGTATGGCCATGTGTGTCTTCCCTCTCCCCACTCATCTAGCTCTGCAGGTGTGTCTGGTATGACCATGTGTGTCTTCCCTCTCCTCACTCATCTAGCTCTGCAGGTGTGCCTGGTATGACCATGTGTGTCTTCCCTCTCCCCACTCATCTAGCTCTGCAGGTGTGCCTGGTATGACCATGTGTGTCTTCCCTCTCCCCACTCATCTAGCTCTGCAGGTGTGTCTGGTATGACCATGTGTGTCTTCCCTCTCCTCACTCATCTAGCTCTGCAGGTGTGCCCTGTATGGCCATGTGTGTCTTCCCTCTCCCCATTCATCTAGCTCTGCAGGTGTGCCTGGTATGACCATGTGTGTCTTCCCTCTCCCATTCATCTAGCTCTGCAGGTGTGCCTGGTACGACCATGTGTGTCTTCCCAAGATCCCTGTCCACAGGGTGTCCTGGATGGAGGACATGTAAAAGATAGAAGAAAGCTAGCTGGATGGACAGCATAAAGGACTGCAGTTGGTCACAATGCCCCTAGCCTGTTTCTCATGACTGGGACCAGAGGGCTGTGACATCCCTGACAGTCCAGGCCTCCATCCAGACAGACAGACCCCGGCCCCAGACCATGGCCCACAGGTCGGCACCTGCAGGCACAGTGAAAGACCACAGGAAGGAAAAGACACCCACTGCTGGGATCCAGGAGGAGAGGACAGCCGCTGGCGTTGGCCAGGTAACGCAGGTGAACAATGGAGGTGGCCATGGCGCTGAGCTGGCAGTGTGGACAGGCCTTTTTCAACATGGCCACTCCACTGTCGGTGATCCTCATACAGCCATCCAGTTTGATCTGAACACAGGGCCACACACATCACCCCTGACCATGTCTGACAGGACACACAGTGATCACACGCATCACTACACCAATTAGGGCTGGAATTAACTAGACACCATCAATGCCAGGGGCAAACAACAATTCAAAGCTGTGGACAGGGGCGACAGGGAGAGGGCTGGGCATTCATTTCAATTAGTTAAAAGTGCATCACTCCAACTGACAATTTGTCAATCATCTAAAAAAAAACACACAACAGAAAATACATGAACTCGCACACATTTAGTATAGACATTCAAACCACACACACACACACACTATACACAAGATAACACACACACACACACACACACACACACACACACACAGACACACACACACACACATGTGCATGCACACGTATACACAAGATCACACACACACACACGTACACACAAGATCTCACACACATACACACATATATGTACATGCACATATATACACAAGATTTTACACACACACACACACACACACACACACACACACATGTGCATGCACATATATACACAAGATTTTACACACACACACACACACACACACACACACACACACACACACACACACACACACACACACACACACAAGTGCAGCGTAACCAGCTATCCCATGAGGCACATAAATAAGTTTTGAAAATTCAGCACTTTTTTTCTTTTTCTTTATGTTGTCTTTGCTTAGGCAAATATCACACAGAATTATTCCACAAAGGACCAAGACATAAAAAGGCACGCTGTCTCTGTGCATGTGTTACATACAGTATGGTAAGTGAAGTATGTGCAATTAGTGGAGAAATGCAATTAGAGGAAGGGACAGCACTAACAACTTCTACATGCCTATACTCATATTTTCTTTAATGACACATAAACCAAAAAAAGTCAAAAGTGATGACTACAGATGAGTGGCATGACGCCACAATTTTTTTCATTTTCAACACAGCAAAATTATGCTCATTTTCAAAAAGTGTGAATCACAAAATATGGCTTTTAATAATGACCCCCCCCCCCCCTCCTCTCTCTCTCTCCTTTCATGCAAGCACCCAGACATACACTCAACCTCCATTACGCTCATCCAGAACTCTCTCTCTCATTTCTTCCCTACTCTGTGAAGATGGAAAGCTTAATCAACACCAAACACACTGATATTTTGATTACTTTTTTATTCTAAGGAAACACAACTCGTATATAAGGTTATTACTCACAGAGAGAAAAGAGTCGTGGCACTTTTCCTGAAGAAGCGAGGCCAACCAACAAAGGCCAGAATCGGTGATGAGACCACATCCCAGCAGATCGATCTCTTTAAGACTGTCACCCAGATCCTGGGGAAATCAAACTAATAAATCAATCGTTATACCTCTCTCTCTCTCTCTCTCTCTCTCTCTCTCTCTCTCTCTCTCTCTCTCTTCCAAGCCTTAAATTATGACATATCAAGGTTCCTTCAAAGCATATTATTCCCCTCCTCAGTTTTTCCCACTTCTATCATCCACTTTGATGATTGTTTTTTCAACATGTAGCGACCTGAGTGGGTTTAAAGAGATGAACAAACGCGGTTGACTCCCTGGAAAGATTCTTGGTGCATGCTGCCCAAAATTGTGTGCAAGTGTCTCACTCACTTCAGGTCAGGTCAGACAAATGGTCTGCTACTGGTAAAGCTGTAGCCCAGTACTACCTGTCACAGTAGGAGACTTGGAGAGGGGATTGGCGCCACCAAGGATTAACCTAAGCCCACAGAAAAGTCATGAGAGATACAACCATAGCCAGGAACATACCGGATCGGCCGGGGCCCGGGTTACCAACGACCGCGCTTCCCACTGACAAGCACCAGGGTGGAAGTGAAAAGTCAGCTACTGGGGCAAAGACATCATACAAGCTGCCAACTGAGATCAAATTGAAGAAAAAGTACCAAGCTGCGCAGCCACGCATCAAGTTGACCTGGAGAAGTTAAAAGACCCAGAGATAGAAGAGGCATTCCAGCACAGCTCGGGGGCGGTTCGCGGCACTCAACTTCCTGGACAATGACATCAACGACCTCACAAACAGCTTCAATGAGGCAGTCTGCGAAACAGCAGAGGAGGTACTTGGGCGACAGAGGAAGAAACACCAAGCATGGATCTCAAACGACATCCTTGACCTCTGCGACAAAAGAAGATCACTGAAGAATACGAAAAATTCCAGCCCTGAACAAGCCGCACAGTATCGAAAAAACCAACAACCTTGTAAAGAAGGAAATGATTGAAGCCAAAGAACAATGGATCAATAATCAGTGCGAGAACATCGAGAAAGGTATGGAAAAGGGAAACAGCAAACATGCCTTCACCACACTGAAAAACCTCACCAAGACGCAGCAAAACAGATCGTCAGTCATCGAGGATACCTCAGGCGAGCTGCTGACAGAAAGCTCCGCTGTTTTGAACAGATGGACACAGTACTGCCAAGAACTTTACAACTACCCTATACAGCCAGACGACAGTCTGTTTGAGGGGGACTCAACACCATCAAGGGAATCCTCACCACTACCAGTGATGAGAGAAGAAGTGAAGAAGCCATCGGCAGCCTTCCAGCAGGGAAATCACCTGGAGCAGACAATATTCCAGCAGAGCTGCTCAAACATGGAGGGGAAAGGGAATTGGTCACTCTAGTAACATCGATTTGTCAGAAGATCTGGGAGACAAACAGTGGCCCACAGAATGGACTCAATCACTCATCATCCCCCTGCCCAAAAAGGGAAATCTACGCCAATGCCAGAACTACAGAACAATAAGTCTCATTAGCCACACCAGTAAAATCATGCTCAGAGTCATCTTGAATCGACTGAAGAAAGAGGCGGAAGAACACCTGGCGGAAGAACAAGCTGGATTCAGGGCAGCAGAAGCACAGTAGAACAGATCTTCACCTGCCGGATACTGATGGAGAAACATCTGCAACATCAGAGAGACCTGTTCCACAACTTCATTGACTTTAGGAAAGCGTTTGACAGGGTGTGGCACAAGGGTCTGTGGCAAGTGCTCAGAAAGTTTGGCATAGAGGAGGGTCTCGTCCAAACCATCCAGGCGCTGTATAACACCGCCAGCAGCGCAGTCCTCCTCAACAACCAGATAGGGGACTACTTTAAGACCACAGTTGGAGTCCGTCAAGGCTGCCTGCTATCTCCCGTACTGTTCAATCCTTTCCTGGAAAACATCATGCGTGAAACCCTCCATGACTTCCACTCCACTGTCTCCATCGGAGGAAGAACCATCAATAATCTGAGGTTCGCAGATGACATCGACCGGATGGGAGGCAGCAACGAAGAACTACAAGACCTGACAAAGAGACTGGAAGAAAGGGCAGGTGCATATGGAATGGAAGTGAGCACAGAAAAAAGCAAAGTCCTGGTCAACAGCACAACCAACACCCATGCTGAAATCTACATGAACGGACAACAGCTTGAAGAAGTGGGCGCTTTCAAATACCTTGGCGCCACTCTCACCAAAGACGGTCGCTCTACAACAGAAATCAAGACCAGACTAGCGATCGCAACAGCAGCAATGGCAAAGCTAAACAAGATCTGGAAGAGCAGGGAGATCAGCTTTCCTACAAAGATGAAGCTGTACAAGTCCCTGGTGCTGTCCATCCTGCTGTATGGCTGCGAAAGCTGGACCATGACAGCACAGACCACCAAGAGAATCCAGACGTTTGAAACTAAATGCTTCAGATCAGGCGCTTGCTCGGGATCTCTTGGCAAGACCGGAAGACAAACGACCTTGTGAGGAGCCAAATAACATCACTTGCAGGCCCCAAGAACCCCTCTTGGCAACAGTCAAGAAGAGGAAGCTGTCGTGGTTCGGGCATGTCATACGCCACAATTCACTGCCCAAAACAGTCATCCAGGGCACGCTGGAAGGCGGCAGACGAAGGGGACGACAAGCCAAATGCTGGATGGACAACATCAAAGAATGGACCAGGATGGATGGCCCTACGCTGATGCGACAGGCAGAGGACAGGGCCGGATGGCGGTGCCTGGCTTCGAGAGTGTCTCTCATCTCTCCTCTACGCCCATCATGGGCAAGAGAATGATGATGTCTCACTCACTGACACGCTACTATACTGACCAAGGCATCTCGGGCTGACATATGTTCAGACACAGGTCTCCAAAAGAATCAGCCGGAAGTCAAAAGTCAGCATCATCCTCAGCTAGAATACTGCTCCCTGCAGCAAGTTTAGCTAGAGGGCAGTACTAGCTGAGAGCGCCCAGAGTTCATGAGCTGAAATGTTGGATCAAGATGGAGGCCGGCCCATAACCATTTAAGCCTGTCAGATCACTCTGCTTTTCCACGTACTCACTCTTTGAAAAGTGCTATTGGTTGTACTCACTACTCAGACTTTATCATTATCATGCAAAACACACACACATACACACACACAACACACACATACACACACACACACACACACACACATGTGCACGCACGTGCAAGCGTGCGTGTGTGTGTGTGTGTGTGTGTGTGTGTGTGTGTGTGTGTGTGTGTGTGTGCCTATGCAAAAGCTTGGTGTGCTCACAAATGCATTATCTTCATATTTCATGTGTATATACATATATACCATGAAGATACATCACTTGTGCATGACTGCCACCATGCGAACTGGCTGGAATATGTTTTAAAGCAAATAAACTTGATGCTATGCTAACATATATACAGATACACACACACACACACACACACACACACACACACACACACACACACATTATTCTTGATCTTGATACTAAGTAACAATCTTATTCTGTTCCAAATTCTAACAAACTCTGCTACTTACTGTTTCCACAAGAAGAACACCACGAAAAAATAATATACAAAGAATTACATCTTATTCCAGTATCATTTACCTGTATCTTCTTGAGAGAGGTGGATACACATCGGAGAACAGCATCAGTGCAATAGCCATTAGCTCCGAAATTGATGGAACGGATCTGGGACTTTCCTTTGGCATCAACAAAACTCTGAAATAAAAACAACTCTAGATTTATTCTCATAAAACAACAACTCAACAAACTAAACAAAATATCTATTACTACTCTAAGATGTTTTTTTTTGTTTTTTTCACCCTTTAGTACTTAACTGAAACAGGATTTCCATACATTTTTTCTCAAGACACATATCTGCAGAATTCATCTTTT
The DNA here is from genome assembly GCA_018398815.1 of Conus ventricosus. Taxonomy (NCBI): domain Eukaryota; kingdom Metazoa; phylum Mollusca; class Gastropoda; order Neogastropoda; family Conidae; genus Conus; species Conus ventricosus. The sequence goes on from CM031602.1 coordinate 57,347,437, forward strand.
GCAAGTACTGGTGATGATTAAGAATTTGTGAAATTTAAGAAATCAAAGAAAAGATACTTTTTAATCCTGGCAATTGTGATGGCTTGGCAAAAAAATGTTTTCTTCATTAAAAGAATCATTTCAGAATGTTTTTTTCTCAGATTTCTAACAGTTTCCCTCAAAATCATACCAGTTCAACATTTAAAAGAATGACATAATTCTGTACAACATATTCTGCAGCATTCTTGATCACCAGTTTTGGTGTTATAGTGAGCTTGAGATAAGGAATGGTGTTATCACTCTCATTCATGACTCTTTTGAATAACAGACTAGACATTCATTGTATAAAATGACTGACTGATGCATCACATACACACATGAGACTTGTACTTATGTCGATGTACTCTCTCTGGAACAGGTTTTTCACTGTTTAAGTCGTTGCCAATCACAGAAGTTTAAGAATCAGTGCATCTATAAATCAAATAACATTTATAGTTTACATAAGAGAGAGAGAGAGAGAGAGAGAGAGAGAGAGAGAGACAGAGAGACAGACAGACAGACAGAGACAGACAGAGAGAGAGTGAGAGAAACAGACAGAGAGAGACAGAGAGGGGGACAGAGACTTTCTGGGGTTTCGTATGACTTTGCTATTTTTTTTGCCTACTCAGTTTACTGTCTGTTCTCATTTCCATTATTCCATGTATGTCAAGGACTAAATCAATAAACGACAGACTTACTCTCTGTCTTGATCTGATGTTAATCTAAACCAGAATAGACCAACAAAAACAGAAAACTGATGGCATTCCTAGAAAAGATAACTTCCACTTAGCCTAATTTTTTTTTTTTTTTTTTTTTTTTTTTGCTGTCCCAACCTCTGCGCCACCTCAGGCAGTGCACCCACGCCGCTCATTCCGACACCCTGTCAACAGCCGCAGGCCGGTCGGCCCCACCGCAGCCCCGGCACAGGCAATCCACAGGGAGCAGTCAATGTCAAGTTGTCAAGAGGCAACCCACCGGAGGAGACACTGCACTGCCGCCGAGTCACTTCAGTGGTGTTCAGTGGCGCTTGTTCTGATCTAACATACACAGGACACCACCTACTAAGCCCCCTACTGACGACAATAATTGCTTAGTCGTGGAGCCGGCATGAGTGAGCTCTCCCTCCGGAGGGCGCCACCGCGCTCCGTCCAACGACAGCCCCCATGGACTCGCCGATACCGGTGATCCCGACGGAACCAAACCAAGACCACAGACGTGGAGAGGACATCGAAACTGAGGTCACCATGAGAGCAGGGCATGAAGGGCCACAGAATTTGAGACATTTTCTTTTATGCTGATCGATGAGAATGAGGATGATTAAGATGATGCTACGGATTTCCATTTCGGTCTGAGACTACATGACAGGGCTGTATTCTACGCTTCCTTTCATAATATATCCCGGCGTCAACCAGGCCCGAGAGATACAGGCACCTGCAGTGTTGGTCAGGAAATTTGAGCAACACTCTCAGAAACGCATCCATTAAGTGGATGAAACTCGACTGTGTGGTCCCAGTCTTCCCAACTGAGTCCGCAGCAAACTCAACTCTGGGTAGGAGCCGGTCGGGGCAGAAAAACCCACATGACTCTGATGGGATTCGAACCCACGACCTCCCAGCCGGGAGTCCGCGACGCTAACCACTTCGCCACGGCGGCAAAAACAGAAAACTGATGGCATTCCCAGAAAAGATAACTTCCACTTAGCCTAAATTTTGATCCACTTCAGAAGGCAGATTGCCAGTAGGCGATGCCGTGTGGAAATCACAAGAATTTTCAGTGCCAAGCTATGATGTGCGAGATCTTCCAAAAAGTGCAGTCAGTTTCCTCTGCCTGTGCCTGACAAGAACTAGCTATGCCATGATGCAGTTCTCGAGTGATACTGCATGCGCTAATGTATCTCATGCACTGGTGTGTAAGCAAGTGTGTGAGTGAGTTAGCGTGTGTGTGTGCGCGCGCGCACATGCGTGCATGTGTGTGTGTGTGCATGTGTGCGTGTGTGCATGTGTGTGTGTGTGTGTGTGCGTGTGTGTGTGCGTGCCTGCATGCGCGCGTGCATGTATGCACACACGCCCGCGTGTGACTTGTTCCTCCAGCTCTATTCTTCATCTACCCTTGTCCCTCCACCACCCACCCCCACCCCTGTCCTCTTATGAACTCACCTGATTCACTGTTCTGATTCTGCTCTCCACTATTTACAACACACTGGAATGGCTTACTTGCTCTTTGTTTGTTTATTTGCTGGTCTGTTGTCTATTTAACAGTAAACTCATTTTATTTGTCTATTTAGGACCTTAGTCAGCTAGTTAGCACGTTGGTGGCTCGTTAGTTATTAGTTTTTCATAAGACTGGAAGTTAAGCATTGTTTTTTTTGTGTTGCTTTAGTCTGTTATGTTTTATTGAAACTGAAAATTTTAAGTGTGTAAAACTTTTCTTACATTGTAATCTAGAAATTCAAAGTTATTTTATGTTGTTTTCATTTGCAGCTCCAAGTTTTATATCACATGGCCATTTGTGATGTTGATTAACTAATTAATCAATTTATTCATTAAAGATTCATGCATGTTTGTCTATATTTATATATTATCTCCTTATTTGTTACTTTAAATATTCATATAATCATTAATGTCATCAGTTGAAGTATGGTACCAACCATGATGTTGCAACTGAAGTGTTAATCACAAAATTTAAATAGTAAATTCCATACTTCCAATCGTTTTAATATTTCAGTCTGAGACACCAAGTTACAGCTGGCATGTGTTGACAAAGGTCCGTGTGTTTGAGTGTATTGTTACTGACTAACTGAGTGAAATGGAGCCAGAGAACAGCGAAACCTTCATTCTGGCTCACTTTCGCCCTCAACCAGTTTTCCGGCGAAAGTGAGCCAGAATAAAGGTTTCCCTGTTTCTCTGACCAAGAAAGCCTTCAATAACGATTATTTTACAAACAAACAACGGGGGCATTTTTATCCGTTTTAATACAAATTTTTAACTAAAGTTTTCAGAAGAAAGCTTGGGGGAAAGTAGCCGGGACTAAACCCCCCGGGGCCCCATAGAGTAACTGGGGAAAAAGCAGCCGTGACAAAACGCGTTTATATAAAAAACCATGTCTTTTTTCCCCACGGCTCCTTTTCATATGTCAACTCGCCCGGGGGTGTAAGTTTTTAATTGCTAGTTCGGGCCTACCCCCCCACCCACTCGGGGGTTTATTTCCCCCCATTGCTGTGGGGGTTTGAAAGTTTTGCATATGGAAATATACTGCATTTTTTTAGAAAAACAGGTGGATTAAAATTAAAAAAAATTTTTGAATCACAAATACTTTTCAACAGTTTTAAATAGATTAAATTGGTGGAAGCAGGGAATCACACAACTTTATATATAACCACACCACACAAACACACACACACCCCACACACACTACAAAAACCACCCCCACACACTAATTAAAAAAAGTGCCCCTTTTTTACAGTAGAAACCCCCCCCCTCCCTACGGGGGCGTGCTCCCTTTTTACTTTGCGGGTTGTGTTTTCCCCCCCAAAAAAATTTTAAAAAATTACTGCCGCAACCTTTTCCCAAACCCCCACCCCTTTTTCCGCCCACTTGCTCGATTGAAACCGTTTTAAACATCACCCCAACCCCCTGCCCCTTTTTGCGTCGCTGTTACACCCTGGCCAATCAGGGGGCCGCTTAAAAGCAATTTTTAACCCCAACACATTCTTCCACTGACGCTGGCAAGCACGGCGCGTTTTACTTTTGCGGGGGGGGGGGGGTGTTTTTTCAAACAACCGGTTTACGAAGAACAAAATTTTGTGTATTTTTAAAAGGGTTTGTTGGCTAAAGGGAAATAAAAAACTTTTGAAGGCAAAATTTTTAAACAAAGATTTAGCTAGTTTTAATACGTTTTTACTATTGATGAAAATTGGTTTTTTAAATCTAAAAAATTTGGCGCGCTTTTTAAAATTTTCCCCGAAGCAAAAAAAAAACCACACGCTTTTGATTTTTTTGGGGCTGGCTTGAACGCAAAGCCATGTTTAAAAAAACCTGGCTTTTCATTTCAAAAGGGCGTAGGTAAAAAACGGCAAAACCCGTATGCAAAAAAAATTTTATATTTGAAAAAATTTTTGCTTTTCCCTTCCCAAAAAAAAAAATTTTCCCTTAGTTTGTAACGGGACTTAAATTGTTTGGGTTAACTACAGATTCAGTGTTAAAGGGCAGGCTGATCTGTGAAATTAAGATGTGAAAATTTTTTTCTATTTTTCTAATTCAAACCATTTAAACGCCTTTTTTTTCCCCCTTTTCAACTAAAAGGGCGATTTTTTAATTTTTCGGGCCAAACAAACAGATGGGGTTTGGGCCCAACCTTAGAAACATCTACTAATGGAGAGGAGTAGTGTGTGGCCAGCACTATTTTCATTTTAAATGCCCCCAAAATAAAATGACGGATGTACTACTACTGGCGTTTAAGAGCCGCCATAAAAGCTCGGCTACACCCGACTTTGCTGTAACCCTCCCAAAAGCCAGTTGAAAAGCCGGGTTTAGAAAAGGGGAGCACGGGCACCCAAACAAAGGAAAAGTGATTATATGTGATCATTTTGACCTGCAAAGCGGGGCAGCCTGCCGCAATGACGTCAGCAGGGAGCCCCTTTGCAAAGCCGGGGGGAAAACAAAGGCCAAGTTTCATATATGAATACTTGACCTGCAAAGCGCGGCAGCACCCAAAGCTCACCCGGCAAACTGGGCTAATTGATCACAAAGATCACTTGGGCCTAGTTGATTAGGTTCTACCCAAGACACAGCCTTTTTTTAGCCCACAAAGAAAGGGAAGTGGTCCTAGTTTCACTTTTTTTTTTTTTGGGTTGGTGTTTTTGTGTTTTGGCCTCCCCCCCCCCCCCCCCCCCCCCCCCCCCGCACCAACGTCCCTTTCCACCCCACCCCGGACTTTTTTATTGTGTGTTTGTTGTTTTTTGTGTTTGTTTTTTGGGTTTTGTCCAACCCCACGCATGCACACCCCCTACCCCACTCCACCCCCCCGCCCCCCCCCACCCAAAGCATGCCCACACTCAAGTTCCTTCAATTTTTTAAAACTTAAGTTCCCCCCAAAGTAATTTTCTTACCGGGTTTGTCTTTAATTCCCTTTAAAAGTTACCAAAAGTTCTTACTTAAGTTACTTAAAATTTTTTTTTTAATTTTAAGTCGCCCCAGGTTCTTAATAAGTTCTTAAGTAATTTTCTTAAAATTTTCTTGATAAAAGTTCGGGATAAGTTTTTTGTTTAAGTCACCCTTTTAAGAAAAAACCAATTTTTATTTTTTTTTATCTTAAAATTTTATCAAAAAAAATACAAAAAAAGGTTTTTTTTCTTAAATAGAAAGATGTCAAAATATAGTACACACACCCTCAAAAAAAGCGCCATTTTTTGAGGATGTCTTGCTCAGCGTTCTCTGCATAAAATTTTAAGGAAGTTCTTCCCATCCTAAGAACCGCTTTGATTAAAATTTCGGTCAATGGAAAGTCTTTTTTTAGACCCATGTCTTTTTTTTATTGCTTTATCTTTTTATAATACGCCAGGGATCTATTTTTAAAAAAAAAAATTTTAAAAAATATTAATTGCATTTAAATGGCCCAAAATGATCTTTTTTTTGTTGAGGGTTTTTTGGCGGGGCGGGGTTGTCTTCTGTATTTAGCGGTTCAGATTTTTTTTGATTGTTTTTGTTTGGGTTTCCATTGTTTAAAAATTTTTTTATAACAGTTAATCCCCCCCCCAACAGCACCCAATGGCCCCAAAAAAATGGCAACATTTTTTAAGTTCAATTTTCCTTTAAGATTTTTCCCCCCTTTTAAATCACAGGGAGTTTTTATAGCGGGCTTTTAAAACAACTTGTTCTGCCGGGGCGGGGGTTTTTTTTTTTAAATGATGATTTTTTTTCGTAACTTTAAATTTTTTTTGCCCCTGTTCCACTCTGCAATTTTTTTTTCCTGCTTTAACACGCCCGGGAAAGGGGATGTTTTTTCACTGGCCCCACCTGATTCAGTTTTTTTCTGCTGTTTTTCCTGGCTTTTTTAAACTTTCCCCCCACCTAAAATTTAAATTTGTTTCCTGGTTTTTGATGATTTTCCAGCTCGCCCCCTTTTAAAAGGGAAAAAAAAATCAAATATGTTAAAAGTTATTAATAAAAATGATTAAGGGCGATAAAAAATTTTTTCCCAAACGTAAAAAAGTTTCCAACCCTAGAGACTCAAATGATTTTTGTTAAAACTGGATTTTTGCTTAAAACCATACTTAGATCTTGTTCAAAATAAATTGGACAAATCACTGATTATTTTAAGTGTAAAAAACTAAAAATTTTTGCCCCCCCTTTTTTTCCCCCATTCAAAGACCCAGCTGGTTTTCTTTAACCTGTTATGATACTTTAAAATGTCTTGTGGCGAAAACTTTTTGAATCTGTTAAATGTTTGTTTTTAAAAATTTTCCCGAGGAACGTTTTGTTTTTTTCCCCCTGCTGCCAAAGAAAAAGCCTCCCCTTTTTTGGGGCAAATATTTTGGCTTAAACCCTTGGCCCAAATTAAATAAGTTCGGGAAAAGGTTTAGGCTGCCTTGTAGCTGTAGTAATCATCACCCTTTTTCAGGGTTTTTTAATAAAAATAATTATTTTAAATTTTATAAAAAGAGCACCGAAAAAACGGGTTGCTAACCTTTTTAAAACCATTCTGCTTTTTTATTGGGGGCCCCTAAGTGTAGGATACTCAATGCTTGGTAAAAGCTTTTAAAAATTTAAAACCAGCAGAATTTTGGCAAACTAGACCTTTGAGGTTTCCCAGAAAACAAATTTTCTATCATTGAAAGCTTCGGTTGCTACGAAGTTTTTCTGCAAGCAAGGAAAAAACCCCAGACAGTATAAATATTAAAAAAAAAAAAAAATACATTTATAAAAAAGGCTTCACCGCAATAATGTTTGGGCGGCGCTGGGGTTAACCCTTTTGCTTTTACCCGGAAGAAATTTCGAAATTTAGAAAACGGGGGAAAAAACGGGAAAAAAAAGCCCATAAAAAAGCAAAGGGGGAACTAGCAGCCCCACAAAAACGCCTATAAAAGGGCCCAGAGATTTGAGCTTAAATTTTTTTTAATGACACCTGAAAAGACGGGGGAAAGGCAGCTTACACTTTTTAAAAAGGGTTGATCAACAATAAAACAAATTATCTATTAACGGGCCCAAACCCAAAATCGAAAAACATTGCCCCCCCCAAAAAATTCATTGACTTTATCAACCATCAGAAAAACAAAAGTGCAGAAATGGGGGTTTATTTTTCGTTGGAAATACCCGTCGTGAATTTTTGTTGCACAAAAAATTTTGGCTGAAAAAAAAATAAACCAAAAACCTATTATTCGCCCAAAAAATTGGAATGGCATCACAAAATAAAAAAGCTAACCCAAACCGGCAGGAGTCATGAACAAACAGAAAAGGGAAATTTGGTTACTAAAAAAGCGATTTGGAAAAATTTTATTTCCCGGCGCCTAGACAATACAGAGCCCCACACTTGTAAATACAACCCCAAAAACACACCCATCAAAGGGGATTTTTCTATTTTTTACCCTCAAAATAGGTTTTAGCCCAAAAAAATTTTAAGTACGCACTCACAGCCCCAATTAAACATAGCTTCAAGGAAACAAAATCCCAAAACCCTTTAAAAACCCCAAAAAAGTGCTTCTGCTGTTCCCTTTTGCCATACAACTGATATACCAACGGGGCCCCTTTAAACTTACCCCTCGCATAAATTAAAGTCGATGAGGGAAAAAATTTTAAAAAAGGCCCAAAGGGAAAAACAATTTTTGTTGAAACATAGATTTAACCTTTTTAAAAGAGGCTTTCCGGGGGGTTCACAGATCACAGGCTTTAGTTAAAAACCCTTTTAACAAAAATTTTAGCCGAAAGATTTTTCCCTCCTACCATATCACAGAAGCTAATTGACAATTCTCGCAACACAAAAAGGGTTAGAAAAACGCCCTCAGTTTTGCGCGCAATGAATAATGAAAAATTTAAAGGGCTAAAACCAAAAAAAAAAAAAAAAACAATCAAAAGAAAAACAATAAATTTTTCTAAAGGGAGGTCTTCATCCACAAACTAAAACCATTTGGATTAAAAAGTAAGGTACCTTTTTTTTCCCGGGGAACAAAAGGGGGACACTCGCATCAGGGCAACCGACCCAATTTGGAGTTTTTGACCCTTACGAAATAAAAAAAATTGAAAAAATTTAATCCCCCGGGGTTTTTTTTTTACGAGAAACTGGCCAAAAAAACAGCCACCCCAAAAAGACTTTTGTGAAGGAAAAACCTCAGAAATCCCCCCACACCGTTCCCCCCTTTAAAATTTAAAATTTTACGGTTCTCCGTGCCCAATTGCATATAAAACTCTGGATTAACAAACCCCCCTTTTTGTTTGTTCTATCTATGACTTCTTTTTTTAAAACTGTTTGTGTGATCTAAAAGTGATTAATCGCATTTTTTTACGTTGTAAAGATGAAAAGTCTAATTGCCAAACAATCTTTTTTATATTTTGCCATGCGTTTATGTTTGACGGGCCCCAACGCTGCGAAAAATTCCTTTTGCTTTCTTAATGTTTTTCTCCTGGTCAAATACGTACTTTTTTTGACCTTAACCCCAAAACCCCTTGATCCCCTTTTCCCAGAAAATTCATCCTTTCATCTTTCCTAAAACCTTTTTTGTTATTAATTAAAGCAAAGGCGAATCTTTAGGGAAATTTCAGATTTTACAAAACCATCCCGCATTTCCTTTACCCACTTCAAATTTCCAGTTTTTAAATAGATGTTTTCAGTGGGAAATATCTAAACAAAACTGCCCGGGTTTTCCTGTGAAAAGAAACCCCCTGGCCCCCAGGATCCGGGGGCTTAAAGTAGTCAAAAAAGGAAACTCAACATAAAAAGCTTTGAAAAATTCCCTTAAAACCCGTAAACCCAAAAAAACATTTTTTGGTCCAAATTTGAAATTTTCCCCTTTTTTTTCATCATACCCAAAAAGCTGAAAAAGAAATCTTCTGAAGCCCTGATAATTGGGTTTTTTAAAGTCAGCTTAATTTTTTTCGTTCTCTCGGGTGACCAATCTGACATTTTTTGCGCTTGTGCTGATTCCCATAGTCTTTCCGAACAGCTGTTGTTCTTTCAATTAAAAAAAGTTTTTTTCGAACATCTTTTAAATTTATTTTCTGAGATCATTGTTCTTCATGATTTTATGGTTTAAAATGAACTGTTCTTGACAAAAGAAATTTAATCAAATAAAACGGGCTTTTAAATTTTAAAAAACCATTTTTTAAAATAAAATTGTAGAAGTCTGTAAGGGGCAGACATAATTTTTTTTGCCCCGAAGATTAGGCAAAATTTAGGTGGCTCTTTTGGGATCCATCTTTAACTTTTTTCGGCTAAGGGATGGGCCATTAGGGAGGCCCTGGAGTTCATGAGGAAAATTATAAGTCAACTTCTAAAAATTAAGCCACCTGCGATCAGGCGTTAAAACGCCCCAAACCATTTTAATGCCTTTTAAATATTATTCGGATGGGCCGCCTTGTACTTTTTAAAGTTCCCGAAGGGAACATTTGCGCCTTTTGCCCATCCATAAAATTGTTTGCATCTAAATACAGAAAGGGTTAGCCCTTTAAAAACTTAACAATTCTTCCAAGTTTTTGTTGTTTGCTTTACAGAAAATGATGCACGCATACAAATTCCCCCCACGCAATCCGTTTAAAATCATCAAAAATCTTTGGGGAAGGTAAACCCAATAAATCAATCTTTACTCCAGTAAACTTTAAGAAACCCGCCCCAAAACTCACCCCGGGGCGCAGAAATTAATGCGCAGGATCCAGGCTTAATGAAACAGGGCGGGGTTTTTTCTATAATTTTCAAAAACCCCCGTCAACAAACATACATGGGGGGCCCTCAATATGAATCATGATATTCCCCCCCATCTTTTTAAATACAATCTAACTTCTGCCCGCATTTTTAAAGCAGCTGGAAAACAAAATCACTGTTTCCCCTTCCTCTGAAAACTAGAAAAAACGCCCCTTTTTAAAGGGGGAAAGGGTGTGTTTTAAATCAAACCTTTCCCAACTTTCATGTCCCCTTAAGGTAAACCCCTTTCTAACAGATTTGGGGCCCAAAATTTTCCTTCCGTTTTTGGGGCAGGCCCTTTAAAGGGAAAAATACCAAAGCCTCTAATAAACCCAACATGTGCGGGCATAGAGTCATAAAAAGACATGTTAATTTAAAGTGAAACACATGTACTTTTCTGATGACTGGAAATGCATGCAACCCTAAAGGGGCGGGGGTTTAAAGGGGCTTGAAATTAAAAGAGAAGTCGAAAACCTCGCAAGTTAAAAAGAAGATGGGCAGCTTCCATGTCTTAGGATAAAAACCTTTAGTTGAAGATTGCATTTACTAGGCGCCGCTCCTTTTGAACTTTCCGCTAATTGATAAATTTCTCTTACTTTTTGGATTTGCTTCGTTTTGATGAGAGGCCTAAACCAAAAAATCCAACAGTGAGTGGCTGAAGCCAAAAAAACTTTGTTGGTCTTCAGACGCCATCATGAATTTTAGAAAAAATTCCCAAATTTTTTTTGAACAACGTTTTTCGCACTTTCTGCATTTTCGCTTAAAAACTTCTAGCCGCATTTTTTGGGCCCCCTGTATAAATTTTTGGGGTTGAATGACCCAACCACCAACAATAAAAAAAGCAAAAAAAAACCAATCTGTTGATTACTCCCTTAAAAAAACGGTTTTTTTTTTGAAGTTTTTTGTGGTTTCGGCCCTTCATAAGGGAAAAATAACGACTCGAAATCTGCGAAAATACGTAAGGAGAATTTTGCATTTCCTTTTTCCCGTTTTTTAAAAAAACTTAAAATTTAGGAAACCAGGAGGGGCGTAATTTGTTCTGTATTACAGTCTACAAAACTTTTACAATGTTTTATATGTTCGCTCGCGGTTTGAACAGAGGCATTTTTTGTTAAAAATTTTTTACAGAATTCTTGTTTTTCCAAGAAACTTTTGAAATAAGCTGAAATTAGTCTACTCATTGACGTATCAATGTGTAATGTGGGGAGCCCCCCTGGTGAAAAACAACATTTGTAAAAATCAAAATGATTTTTTTTCTGGGGCCCCCTATTGTTGGACGTTCTTGGACACTTTAATTGGGGACCAAATTTTTTTCCCTCATCCCATGTTTTAAACATTAACATTTTTTGGTTGTTTTTTTTCTTTAAACTATCAAATTTTGGGCTACACTAACAAGGGAAAAGGGGGGGGGGGGCACTCCACTAAAGATTAAAAATCATTGATGTAAGGGGGAAAAGTTAGACCCCTCTCTCGCGTTTTTGCGGATATAATGCACCTTGCAGGAAAACACCACTAAAACATTTTTTTTTTCTGAATTCCTTTAAAGTTTAGGGAAATGCCTTTTTTTCCCCTACCAACTCTCGAGCAGTGGAATGTAAGACTTGCCCAAAAATCTGGTGCTTTTCTTAAACCGGTTTTTAAAACTAATCTCAAAAAATTCGCCCCCTGACCAAACCCAAACCTCCCCCTTTTGGCTTCTTTAACGGCAGCGCAAACTGGGGCCCAAACATTCGTCGGGCCCCAAACCCTGTTTAAGTCAAAAAAAAGAAAGGGGAAAAGCCCGTTGTTTTTGGGCGAGACCCAACTTTTAGATTTTCTTCATTTTTTTGTTATATAGTCGATTAAAAAAGCTAACCCTTACTTTTTCGGGGGTCCCAAAGTTTTTTTGCCTGGAACTTAAAATGCATGAAACAACCTTGCCTGTACGTTTGTTGGGGGCAATGAAATTCTAGATCAATAACTTCAGTGCCTTGATAAACCTCTCTCTCAAGCATTTTCCTTTAAACAATTCTCCCTTTCCCTTTATATATCTTTGCCATGTTTTTCTTTTCTAAACTCAAAATAAATTTTTTAAATTTAAAAAAAAAAAAACTTTTAAACAGAAACAAAATCAACGGTCTTTTTGTGCTTTGGGGCCCCATAAACAAAAATATAAAACAACCCTTCGGGGGTGTTTCTGTGAGCTGTTTTTAAAAAGATTTAATGTCTCGTTTTACTTTTTTTAAAACATTTTTTTATCTGCTCGGCTCTTCTGTTTTAGAAAAAGTTTTCCCCCCGGGGCCTTTTTTTGGGAAAAACAAACTTGTCCTTTTTTAGTCAAACAAAATCGGGCCCTTTTAAAAGATTAAATTTTTCACCTTTATGTTTGAGTCAACAAAAACGCTTTATTTATTGTCAGGTTTTAAAAAAAGAACTAAAAATTTTAAACCCTTATTATTGAACCATACTGTGTGCTTTTTTTTGTTAAGTTTTTTTAAATTTTTTTTCCCCCCGCACTTACAGCTAAGAACACAGGCCGAGAGCTAAAGAAAAAACCTCCTAGAGGTAAAGCTGCGGGTTTCCCAAGCCCCCTTTTCTAAAAGACCAACACCGGTTTTTTTCGAAGAGCATTTAAAGTTGATGCTCCCTAGGGGGTATTAACATATTAAAAGCAAAAATTTAAAAGGGAGCAGAATACCTTCGTTTTGGGTTTTTTGCTGTATTTTGAAAGGTCCCTTTTCCCCTAGTACTTGCTGCATTTGCGTAATGTTTGTTAAATTTTGAAAGGGTTTTTTTGTTGGGGGTTTTTTAAATATCCTTCTTTTTTTGGGGGCGCGTAGGCACATTTGGAAAAACCTTAACAGACCTGCTTTTTTTAAAAAAAAAATAATATTTTTATTGTTATCTTTTAAATCTTTTATTTTCAAAATTCAAACTGCGCATTTATATAATTAAAAAAAAATGTACATTAAGCGGGTTTTCCCCCTTCTTCTTTTTTTATCAATTTTTAAAAGTTTTTTACGTCTCTCACAGTTTTTTTTTCCCCCTTCCCTCCCCTTTCCCAAAGAAAAGGAAATTTTCCCTTTCCCTTTACCTTAGGGGCAATCCCAAAAAAAACCTTTTTTTGTTTTTAAATAATCATCAAGTCTTTCACGTTAAGGGGTAGAAACTTTTTCCACAAGGGCAACTGTTGGATTTCTACACCTCCCCCAACCCCAAAAAGTTTTTTTATTTCAAACAAAATGCTGTAAAAGGGGGTTTAAACCCCTAGGGATAGTTTGGGTTTGGACTGCCCTCAATGAAAATTTTTTTAAATTTCGTTTTTTTTGGAGGATTTAAAAAAATTTTCACTTCCCTTTTGAATGGGTTTTTCAACTTCACACAGCAAAAAAATACCTTTAAGGGGGAACCTTTTCTGAACCTAAAACTAAAATTTCCCTATAGTGTCTGCCCTGCTTCTAGGATTGTTGTTGTGAAAACACCTTTCGTAATATATTGCTAAATTTTTTACTGAAATTGTTGTTCAAACCCTTCTAAATTTGGGTTTTCTAACAACGACAAACCTAAAAAAATGGGCAGAAAATGCTGTACTTTGCTTCGTGTCTGATTTTGATAAACCCGGGTTTTTAAATTCCCTTTTAAAAAAATTTGTTTATAAAACAATCTGTCCTTTTTTAATTTCTCCTTGAAAAATATGGCGCCCGGGGCTTTAAACAACCTTTAAAATCTAAGGGGGAAAAACATTTCCCCAAAAGCCAAAAAATTTTCAGCCCCCCCCTAAATTTTTTGGCCCTCCTTTTTAACCCCGGCCCCTATTCCCAAGTTTTATGGCCTTTTTCATTTTCTATTCCTGAAACGGGAAAACAGCCCTTTAGCCCCCTTTAGCCATAGATCAGAATAGGTTAAAAAATATGGGCTGCCCTTGTGGGAAAGAAAATTTTTTCTTGCCCCCCCAATTTTTTTTGGAAATTTTTTTTAACGAAATTTCCCGCCCCCGATTCCCGTAAAAACCCGTCCTTTTTTTGGGGGGTTTTTGAAAACGAACGCTATTTTTAAAGTAAAGGGCGCGCAGACCTGGCACAAAAAAAAGTCATTTGCTCCTAGGTTTTTGGAAAAATTTGGGCAGTAAGAATTTGATCTGCATCAAAAGTAGATGGATTATTGGGAAAAGTAAAAGTCCGCCTTTTTTCCCTTCCCCGCCAAAAGGGTTTTTTTCAGTCCCCTTTTATCGGGGCCCAAGGGAAACGAGCCATGGGGCTTTTGAATTTTTTAAAAAGCAAAATAAAAAAAAAAATTTTTTTAAAAACATGGGAGGAATTGAAATTAAGAAGAAATTTTGATGTTTTTTAAACCGGGGACGACATATTGAAAAAAGATCCCTTTAATCCAAAATCCGGGTCAACGCTCTCAATCGGCATGATTTAAAAGAAAGTAAGGTTTTAAACTTTAAAACCAAAATTTAGGCCAAAAACCTCCCAATTTAAAAACCCAAATGATTTTTAATTAAAAAGAAAAAAATTTTTCTGTAAAAAAAAGATCAAAAGGGGGAAAATTTTTCGGGGTTTTCAACTAAAAACCCACCCATCAAATTTTTTTTCCAAGAGTACAATTAAACAAAGACTCCAGTTGGGAAAGATCAAAATCCCCCTTGGTCCCTTTTTAAAACCCAAATTAGGGGGGAAAGGGAGTTTTCTAAACTTTAAAAAACCCTGCAGAACCCCAACAGCAACCAAATACAAAACATGGAACTTGAAGGAAAATTTAAAACAAACGGGAGTGAAATAATAAATGCAATAAACAGAAAAACCCGTTTTTCAGGGGAAAAAAACAGCAAAAGAAGACAAAACACACTCAAAAGCTAACCCCCTGCAGAAAAACGGGGCCCCCGATCATGCTTTTTAAAAACCCTTAGAGGCGAAAATTTAAAAAACAATTTACAAAACAAAGGGGAAACTAGATGAGCATATAAAAAAGAAAAAGAAAAACCTTGGGTTTATGAACCCCAAAATTTGGGCCCCGATATTAAAAAAAATAACCCCAAAAACAAAAGTCTTGAACAAGAGAGATCAGCAAACTAAAGGCGATACTAACCGGACCAAAAACGAACTCAATTGGGAAAAGAATAAGAGAAACTAACCGGAAAAAAATTTTTTATGGGAAAAATAAAAACCTAGCAGAACGGAAAAACGAACGCTGTTTTTGAGAGCAAGGCCCTCAAAAATTAGCAAGCGGTTTTTTAACGGCCCCTTTTTTTATTTTGCAATAATAAACTTGGGGTTTTTTTCTATTTTCCAAACGGCGGTTTGGGGGTCCAAAATCCAAATAAACCTCCACCCCCCAACTCCCCCCCCCTGATAAATCATGGGGGAAAAAAAAAAGCTTGAACAACTTGCAAGTTTAAATTAAAAAAAAAAAGGGTGGTAAAGCCGTGGACCTTTTCCCCGGGGAAAATTGGGGGATATTGTCAGCTGGCCCTTTTTTCTCTGCAAGCCAAAATAGTTGGCTTTAAGGCCAGCACCCTTTTGGACATTTGTTCCCTTTTAATAGTTTGGTTTCAAATTTGAAAAATAAAGGGCCCCAAATATCCAAACCAGTTAAACCAAAGACCCCAAACGCTTCTTTTCATATTTTGGTCATCGCGAAAAGGGGGCCCGAGCTTTGCGAACTTCAATTAAATTTTTGGGGGTTGGGCTTCGGGGGTTGGATGACTTTTAAACTTTTGGGGGTTCTTTTATTGTTTTTAAAAAATTTCGGGGTCAAATTTAAAAACGTTTTTTTTCCCCAAACCCTTTTGTTAAATTTCCTTCTATAAGAATTTCCCTTTATTAAATTTATTAAAGTTTCCTTTTCAGGACCGAGGGCAAAGGGAAACATGTATAAAACCCCGTGCCAACACAAATCTACTTTCGTCTTTCTATTGTAAAACCCTGTTTTTTAAACCCTTTTAATACTTTAAGGTAAATCAACTGTAAATAATGGGGAAAAATCTAAATTTTTCTAAAATTTGTTTTTTTTGCATCAAAAACCAGAAAAAAGGATCAATTTTTGGGCCAAACCCCGCCTGTGGGTGCACCCAAACAAACCCCAAACGAAAATACAAAGAGTCGTTTTTTTTCCCTTCCATTCCCCCTCTAGTTTTGGCCCTTAAAAAGGTCTAAGATAAAAAAACGTCCAAGCGTTTTATCTCAGCTCTAGGACCAGGGGCCCAACAATTTTGAAAGGAGAACGCCAGTCTAGTTTTACTTTCTGTGCGTGCCCCCAAAATTTAAAAACCCAAACCCCCCAAAAAGATTAAGATCCAAAATTTTGTCTAAAGTCGTCTTGAGGTTTTAAAAATTTAAAATTTGTTTCAGATCCTTTTAAAAACCTTCAAGCTATTCGTTGCTGGGTGGATTAAATGGTTTGTCCCTTTTTTTTAAAGGCCCCTTGCAGTTTTAGTCAAAATACTTTTGAATGTGTAATAAAAATGAAAACTGTTTCAAGGGCCTCACCCAAAGGAAACATTTGGGGATTTAAAAAGACCCCACAACGCCCCTCCACAACCCCCAATGATGCCAAAACCCAGCAAAATTTTAAATGGTTTTTGAAAAAACTCATCGGGGAAAAAACCAAACCACGCTTTCTGGGTGTGCACGTTTTCAAAAGGGGGTTACGATAAACTCTTTAAAGGAGTACCCCCTTTTTATGAAAAGAGCAGCCCGGGGGCACAGCAATTTCCCAAAAGTATCAGTTTCAAAATTTTTTTAAGATTGTATTCGGGCCCCCAGAATATTTTTCATCATATATTTAATGCACCCATTTTTTAAATTTTTTTTAAAAAAAGTTTTTTTAAAAATAACAACTCAAACCCCCTTCTTTTTTTGAACACTATTTATAACAAATTTCGGGGCCCCAAAAAGGTCGCGCTCCATGAAAAATTCTACAAAGTTTGTAAAGGTTTTAAAAAAAGCGAAACCAATTAGAAAAATACGGGTTTTAAAAAATTTTTACAAATCAGGGAACCAAAATTAGCCCTTTTAAACCCAAAACCCATGGGTTTTTACGGGTTTTGCCCCCCAAAAAACAATTTATTTTTCCCTTTTACATTACTTTTCCAAAAATTAACCCAAAGCAAATCTTTAAAAAAAGTAAACATTCCAAAACCTGAAGAAAAAAGGGTTCCCAATTTTTTTAAAGAGGGGACCTAAAAAAAAGGAAAGGCCTTTTTAAAGGCTAACAATTATAATTTTTGAGTTACAACCCCCACCAAAAAAACTTTGAGGGGAAAAGTTCCCCCTCGATCTTTCATTACAAATTTATTACTCTTTTTTCATTTGGATTAGCTGAGCACTTTTATTTAAAAATTATATTTAATTTGGGAAAGGGCCCCCAACGTTTTTTTAAAAGCTCTCCATCAGGGGAAAACTGCAAATTGCCCATTAAAAAAAACAATTCCCTAAATTTTTTAAAAGTTTAAAAAAATTAGTTTTTTGGGAGGGTTTTGGGTCATTTAAAAATAAAAAAAGCAGACCAAAAAAGGGGAAAATCGTGAAATTGATAAAAACCCGCAAATTGTTTTGGGAAAAAAAAAATAACTTACTAAAAAATAATTTCGCTTTTTTGGGGCCCGAAAACCAGGAGTTCCTTTTGGGGCCTTTGAGGTTTTAAAATTTTTTGAAATTTTAAAAAACCTTTTCCCGACGTTCGGACTTTGGGAAAAAATGGGGAATAGGGGGCAATTTTATGGTTTTGATTTCACAAAGAAGGTTTATTTTAAACCAAAAAAGGGGGGGGGGACAGCAAAAAAAATTTCCTAAACTAGAACAACTGCCAATTATAGGCAAATAATTTGGCCATATGAATAAAATATTTTTCGAAAAAACCGGGCCTCAAATTTGGGACTTTGGAAAACCCTTTAAATTAAAAGGGAAAAAAAAATTTTTAATTCATAAACCCCTTTTTCAAATTTTAGCCCAAAAAAAAAATTTCAGAAAAGCATTCAACTCTGGCCCCTTTCATGAAAGGCTTATTCCCCCGGGCCCACAAAAATCGGGAAAAAAATTGAAAAAACGCCGTATGGAAAAAAAATTTCATCCTCCACAAAAAGAAACAGTTGTAAAAAAAACTTCTACAAAAATTAAAAGTTTTTTTTCCAAGCAGAAAAAAAAAAGGGGACACGTTTTACAAGAAATTTGAAATTTTTTGTCTTTAAAGATGTGGGGAGGGATGGGGTTTTGGCGTTAGGTGAAAACCCCCCCCAAAAAAGGAATTAATATTAAACTTGGCCCCAAAATTAAACGTTTAAAAGCCTTTAAAAGTTTCCAACGTCCTTTTATCACAATTTTTGGGGGATATTAAGATCAAAAAACACCAACAAAAAACAATGTTTCTTAAAAAAACAAACTTACCCGAACTGAATTTGGATTAATCTTTACCAAATTTAAAAGGGCCCCGTAGGTTTTTTTAAAACGAACAAGTTTTGGGCGGAGAGTATGATAAAAAAAAATAACTTGGGTTTGATTAAATTTTTGATAAAAACATGGACATTTTAAAAATTTATGAAAATCCCCCCTTGTTTCAATTATTTGTTGGGGGAAAATGGTTTTGGGGGGGGAAAAACAAAATTTGTCCTAGACTTAAACAAACATTTTTCGTTTTAATTTTAATCATATTGGATTTCTGTCCAACACTTAAATGGAACAAAGCAATCCAAAGATAGAAGGGTTTTTAAAGGACAATGATGAAATATAAATTTTTTTGAAACCCAGGGAATAAACTGAATGAATGTTTAGAACGCTTTTTTTTAAATTGTTTTGGGGGGAAAATCAACCTTAAATTTTTTAAAGATGATGTCCCAACAGAAAAAGAAAATAGGGTTTAAAAAGAGAAACCTTTGTCGAAACAGGTTTTTCATCCCGGGGAAAAACTCGAATAAGTTGTGGAATTTTTTGGTCAGAAATAAAAAATCCCGTTTAAAAGACTTTTAAGAACAGTTAAAGACCCGTTAATGTTATTTCACAAGAAAGACAGAGACCATTTTAAAAATGTTTGCGCAAAATGATGTTATTGAAAACGATCACAAAAAACATAAATTTAAAAAAAAACTAAAATCTGGGAAAAATTTAAAATAAATTAAAAAATTTAAAAAGGAAAAACCCCCGCACAGTAAATTTTTGTTTGGGAAAATTTGTTATTTTTTGGGGAATTTAGTCTTACTTGGCAGAAACAGGAAAACCCCTTTTTTCTGGCTCACTTTCTCCCGAAAAAAGGTTTTAGGGCGAAAGTTTACCAGAAGAAGTTTTTCCTGTTCCTGAGCCTGAAGAATTTTTGCATGGGTTAAAATTTTTTAAAATGTTACCAAAGTGAAGACGAAAGGTTTAGTTTAAAATGAAACACTATTTTAAGGCGTGACAAAGTTTATCCAATGTGCCCCACCATCAAAATTTGTTGCCATTGAAGGGAAAAATAAAGTGTTTTTATGTAAAAAATTAAATTTCCCTTAAAAGGGGGACTATTTTAAGGTTGAAAAATTCAAAATATTTTAAGAAAACTCTTTTTTTAAATTTTTTGTTTCCCTGTTCAAATTTTTTTTAAAGGACAGAGAGAGAGGGGGCAAAGAGAGAGAAGGGGAGAAGAAACTGAGAAAAAAAGGGGAGACAGGGAGACAGACTGTATTTGGGAAAAACAGACAACAGACAAACCGGGAGGCAAACAAAAACAGTAGGCAAAACACAGAGAGAGGAGAGAGAGAGAGAGAGAGAGGAAAGAGAGGAGAAGAGAGAGAGAGGAGGGGAGAGAGAGAGAGACAGAGAGAGAGACAAAAGGGGAGGTATGGAAAAAGACAATTTTCGAGTTAAAAATTTCCCCCTTATTCCCCCTTTTCTCACCTCTCCTCCCCGTCTCCTCCTCTCCCCTCTCCTCCCCTCACAAACACAAAAACACACACAACACAGACACACCACAAACACACACACACAACACACACACACCCCCTTTTTAAACTTCTTACATGTCTGAAGAACCAAGCCAAAGGGGTTTTTGGGGTTTTAAAAACAGGGTTAGCTAAATTGGAATTTACCCCCAAGATCAGGAAACATAAAAATCATTTTGAAAAAGCATCCAGAAAAAAAACATAAAAAAAAAATGAAGCCAGATAACTTAAAATTCTTGAATAAAATGGTACATTCCAATATAAAAAAAAAAAAACAAAAAAAAAAGTGCGGAATACTGACAACAAGGCCCAAAACCAAAAAAAAAAAACCTGTCGTTTTGTTTTTGGACATATGGGTTTACTTAAGTTACTTCTAAGTTTTTTTTTAAGTCCCCCCCGGTTTTCTAAAAGTTTTTAAGTAACTTAAAAAATTTCTTGACAAGTTCTTGATAAGCGTTTAAGTCATCCTTTAAGTAAAACCCAAAGTTTTTATTTGAGTTACTTTAATTTAAAAAAAAAAAACAATCTTGTTTTTATTTTAAATAGAGACAAATAGTACCACACCCCCAAAAAAACGCGCCTCTTTGAGGAGCTTCTCCTTTCTGCATAGATCAAAAGGAATTCTTACATCCTAAGCAACCGCATTGTTTAAAATTTTGGCTATGGAATGTCTTTTATAACCCATTCTTTATTTTTTTGACTTTATCATTTATAATACCCCAAAGATCTTTTTTAAAAAAAAAAAAAAAAAAATTGCTTTAAAAATGGATCAAAATAAACTTTTGTTTTTGGGGTTTTTGGCGTGCTGTTTGTCTTCTTTTTAGGGGTTCAGATTTTTTTGATTGCTTTTGTTTCGGCGCCTTGTTTATATATTTATAACAAAAATAACTCCCCCCCAACACACAATGGCCCCAAAAATGGCAACAGTTTTAATTAATTTTCCATGAAGTTTTTGGGGCCCTTTGAAACATGTTTTTTTTAAAAGCGGCATTGAATCAATTGTTTGGCGGGGGGGTTTTATGTTTCATGATGATTATTTTCGAACATAATTTTTTTTGTCTTTCCACCTCTAATTTTTTCCTTTTTAAAAACACGCCCAGGATAGGTGCTTTTCACGGGTCCCCACCTGATTCAGTTTTTCTGTTTTCGGCTTGGTTACTTTCCCCACCTGATTCAATTTTCCTGTTCTGATGTTTTTCCCCAGCTCGCTCTTTTTGAAGGGAAACAAAATCTATAGATTAAAAGTTATTAATCCCATGATTAATGGCAAACAAGTTCCAAACTGTAGTATAGATACACCCAGAACTCAAATTTCTTTGTTAAAAGGGATCTTGCGTTAAAAAAACGTAAATTTTTGCAAACAATGGGGCAATCTACGATATTTAGTGTACAACTAAGAACCGTTTCCCCCAACTTTTCCCCATTCTAGACCCTAGGGGTTCATACCTGTTATGATATTTTAAAAAAGTCTTGGGGCGCATCTGTTGAATCTTTTCAATGCTAAATTTAATTTCCCGAGGAACTGTTTGTTTTTCCCATCTGCAAAGAATCCCCTCCCCTTTTTTTGGGCATAATAGCTGGTCTAAACTGGCCCTTCAAATTTCGGGAAGGTTTGGGCTGCCTTGTAGCTGTAGTAGATCATCACTTTTCATTTTTTTTAAAAATTTATAATTATTTTATTTTAAAAAATGACACCGAAAAAAAAATGTTGCTAACCTTGTATACCATTCGCTGTTATTGGAGGCCCAAGTGTAGGATACTCAAGCTTGTAAAAGCTTTTTAAGAATTTTAAAACCGCAGATCTTGGCAAACTAGACTTTGAGATTCGCAAAGCTAATTGCTATCATTGCACTTCGGTTTTCTACGAAAGATTTTCCCATCAAGCAAGGAATAATTCCAGACAGTAAATATGTAAATAAAAAAAAATACATTTATAAAAAAATGGGTTCACTCGAAAAATGTAGCGGCGCTGTGTAATGCCTTGCTTTTAGCGGAAGTAATTTTGCATTTTGTAAACTGGGGGAAAGCGGCGAGAGAAAAAGAAAACAAAGTATGGAGGGAATAGCGCCTGCCAAGACGCCTAGAAAGGCGAGACTTTAGCAGTTAGATTTTTTTTGACACCTGAAAAGACAGGGGCATGCAGCTTACACATTTAAAAAAGTTGATCAAACAATAAAACAATTTATTATAACAGGCAAACCAATCGAGCATTGCCCCCACCAAAATTCAGTGACTTTTATCAACCATCAGAAAAAAAAAGATCAAGAAAAACGGGTTTTTTGTCGTTTGGGATGACCGTCGTGTATTTTTTTGCACATAATATGGCTGAAAAAAAAAGAAAAAAATTATTTTTCGCCCAAAGGGGTATTTGGGAAGGGGGATCCCGCAAACAAAAAGCAAGCCAAGCGGGAGGGTCGGAAAAACAGCAAAGGAATGGGTTTTCTAAAAAAGGTTTGGAAATTTTTTTACCGGCGCCAGACGAATACAGAGCCAAATTGTCAAAAACTCCAAACGAACCCATCAAATGGGCTTCAATTTACCCCCGATAGGGTTAGACAAAAAAATTTAAGTAACCCCTCACGTCATTGACAAGCTTCAAGGGACAAAGATGCAGAACCATTAACCAAAAAAAGGGGCTTCTGCTGTTTCTTTGCCAAACAACTGATTACCCCAAAAGGCCCCCTTTAAAATTATCCTCCTGATTCAAGCGATGAGGGGAAAAAATTTAAAGCCCAAATGGGAAACAAAATTGTTGAAACATAGAGTTACCCTTAAAAAGGCATTCCCCGGGGTTCAAGATCCCGGCTTTGTTGAAAAATTTTAAAAAACAGTTAGCCCAAAGACTTTTCTCCTACCCGTACCGAGAGTAATTTACAAATTCTCGCAACACAGAATGGGTTAGAAGCCCGGGCCCTCAGTTTTCGCGCAATGAATAATGAAAAATTTTAAAAAGGGCTAAAACCAGTACAACAATCAAAAAAAAAAACAATAAATTTTTCTAAAGGAAAAGTTTTCACCCCAGAAAACATTACCTTTTGGATTGAAAAAAGGGGTACCTTTTTTCCCGGGGGGAATCAGAAGGGGACACCCCGCATCGGGGAAAAACCCACCCCAATTTGGAGTGTTGACCCGTACAAAATAAAAAAAATTTTGTAATAATAACCCCCTTTATTATTTACGAGAAACGGCACAACAAAACCACCAGCCCCTCAAAGATCTTTTTTTGAAGGAAGAACGCAGATAAATCCCGCCAGGCACCGTTCCGTTTTAAATTTAAATTTTTAGGGTTTTCCCCCAGTCCCCAAATTGGGAAATATGAAAACTCTGGATTAACAAACACCCGTTTTGTGTTTGTTCTATCTAATGACTTCTTTGTTACAACTTTTTTGGGGTTGTCTAAAGTAGATTAAAAACGCATTTTTTACTTTTTCCATGATGAAAAGTCTAATTCCCAAAACCAATGCTTCTTTATAGTTCCCCTTTCAAATTATGTTTAAATGCACAACGCTGCAGAATCCCTTTTGTTTTCTTAATGATTTTCCCCCGGCTCGAAATACTGACTTTTTTGGGAAACCTTAACCCCACATACCCTTGACCCACCTTTCCAGTTTTTTTAAACCTTCATCTTTCCAAAAACCTTCTTTAAAGTATTAATTAAAAGGGCAAATTTTTTTAAAGGGGTAATCAGTTTGTATCATACCACCCCCGCATGTCCTTTGGGCCCACTTCGTTTTCCCCCTTTTTCTTTATAGATGTTTTTCAGGGGAAAAACTATAAACAAAACGTTTTTAAATCTTTTGTAAAGTACCTGGACTCAGGAAAAACGAGGGCTAAAGTAGTCATAAAGAAACCAAAACATAAAAAGCTTTTTTAATTCTAAAACAGAAACCCAAAAAAATACAGGTTTGTCCAATTTGACTTTCTTTTTTTTCATCAGTATCCCAAAAAAAAGCTGATCATAAAAAAAATCTTCTGAACCCTGGAAATTGGGTTTTTTAAAAGCCCAGCTTAATTGCTTCGTTCTCTCTGGTCCAATCTGCCCATCTTTGCGCTTGTGGGGAAATTCCCCAAAGGGTCTTTCCGAAACACTGTTTTTAAATCAACTTAAAAAATTCTTTTCGGGAAGCATCTGTGGTTTTAGTTCTGAGATCAGTTTTTTTTCCCAATGATGTATGGTTTCATAAACCCTGTTTTTTGATCAAAAGAAATTTATGCATGAACGCTTTTTAAATTTTAAAACCCAAATGCCCTTAAATAAAATTGAAGAAGTTTTGTAATGGAAAGACATAATTTTTTTTTTCCCCGAAGATTAGGCACAAGTTTAGGTGGCTTTCTTGGGATCCATCTTAAAGATTTTTCCTGCTGCTAATGGATACCCTTTAGGGAGGCATGGATTTTCATGAGGAAAATTTTTTAAAAAGTCAATTTTCTAGAATGAAGCCACCCGCTAAATCAGGCTTTAAAAACTGCCCAACCATTTTAATCCCTTTTTGAATATTTTTCCCGGAAACGCCGCCTGGTACTTTTTAAAGTTTGCGAAATGGAAGCGATTGCGCCTTTGCCCTTTCCATACAGATTGTTTGCATCTAAAACATGAATAGAAAAAAACCCTTTTACTTGGATCATAGTCGTCCAAGTATTGTTGTTTGCTTTACAGTAATAAATCGACCCCCTACAAAATTCCCCCACGCAATCCTTTTTCCCAATCATCTGCCCCCCATTGGAGGTCAGAAAATTAAATCAACCCTGTACTCCAGAAAACTTTAAAAAAACCCCCAACCATCCCGGGCGCAGAAAGTAATGCGCAGGATCCAGGCTATAATGTTTCATGCGGGGTTTTTCTAAAATTTTTCCCCAAAAAACGTCCGTCAACAAACATACATCGGCCCCCAAGTAAAAAACATAAATAGTCCCCCCACCCGTTTTACAATCTAATTTCTCCCCACGCATCTTGAGAAATGCTGGTAACCCAAATCACGATGTCCTTTCCTCTGAGCCCAAGAAAAAACCGCCTTTAGGGGAATTTGTGCCCCTTCATAAAATTTCCCAACTGTTAAAGTACCCCATAAGGGTAAACGCCCTTTCTAACGAGAGTTGGGTCAAAATATTTTTCCCGGTTTTTGGGGGGCAGGACTTTAAGGACATAGCCAAGTCCCCTCTAATGATCCCATAAAGTGCGCATAGAGTCATAAAAAGACATGTTTTTTTAAAAATTTGAAACACATGTACTTTTCTGATGACTGGCAATGCTGCACCCGGGAAAGGCTTTGGGTTTTACGTTTTGCAATATAAGATGAAGTCGTAACCCGCTTTTTTAAAAAAGAAATGGGCACTTCCATGCCCTTGGGATCAAATTTTTTGTTGGGAAGATTGCATTTACTAGGGCCCGTTTCCCTCTGAACTTTCCGCTAAGTGTTTAAATGGCCCTCTTACTGTTGGTTTCGCTGCGTCTGTTTGAGAGGCCAAAACCAAAAAATCCAACATGAGGGGCTGAAGCAAAACTGTTTTTGGTCTTCGGGAACCCATCATTTTTTTCAGAAAAATTCAGATTATAAACCCAATGGGTTACGCACTTGCGGGAAAGCGCTTAAAAATTTTCCCTGGGCCGCTTTTTGGGCCCCTTCTGTAAAATTTTCTGGCTTTGAATGACGCCATCCCGACCAAACAAAACAAAAGCAAATAAAACAAATCGATATTACTCATTAAGACGGGGTTTTTCGAAGTTTTTTGGGGTGCGGGCCCTTCTTTAAGGAACAATAACGACTCAAAAGTCTGCGTAAACTACGTATGGAAAATTTTGCATCCGTTTCCAGTTTTTAAAACAAAACTTTAGATCCAGGGGGGGGGCGAAATTTTATTTCGGGTTATTACAGTCTACAGAATTTTTACAATTTTTTAAATATGTTCGCTTTCCCCGGCTTGACAGTTTGGTTTCTTGTTAAACATTTTCAACAAAATTTCTTGTTTTGCCATGATCTTTTGAAGGGGCTGCAAAAGTCTACTCATTGTTCGTATAAATGTGAAAATGCGGTACCCCCGGGCGGGTGAAAGCATCAGTAGTAAGCCCAACATGATTTTTTGGGTCGCCTTTGTTGGACTTTTTCTTGGACTTTTTAAATTTGGGCAAAAAAATTTGTTTCCCCTCCCCCCAATGTTTTATACTTTAACATTTTAATTGGTTTTTTTTGTTCTTAAAACCCTGTTTAAATTTTTGGTCTAAAACCTAACGGGAAAGGACACTCCACAAATTTTTAAGATCATTGATGTAAGGGTGATATTTTAGACACTCTCTTTTGCGTTTTTGCGGAAAAAAGCAGCCTTGGGGAAAACCCAACCACAAAAAACATTTTTTGGGGCCCTGAATTCTTTATGTTTAGAACTGCTTTTTTTCCGCAAAACCAAACTCCCCGGGGCAGGGAAAAATGAAAAAACTTCCCAAAAAAAACGGGGGCATACTTTAGCCTTTTTTAAATCTAATTTTCAAAAACACTTCGCCCTCTGCCCAACCAGGGGCCTCCCCATTTTGGCTTCTTC
This sequence comes from Conus ventricosus, assembly GCA_018398815.1. Lineage (NCBI taxonomy): Eukaryota > Metazoa > Mollusca > Gastropoda > Neogastropoda > Conidae > Conus > Conus ventricosus. The sequence continues at coordinate 57,373,766 of CM031602.1, forward strand.
GGGCGGCAGCGCAAACTGTGCAAGCATTTTCTTCCGCCCAACCGGGTTTTAAAGGGGCCCTTACGAGAAAAAAAATAGTCTGTTTTTTATTTCGAGCCCCCCAGACTTCTAAATTTTTTCATTATTGTTATATAGTCATTAAAACAGCTAACATTACTTTAACTGGCGGGCCCTTATTTTTTAGTTTGCCTGGAACTTGAAAAATTTACATGAACAACACCCTGTCCGTTTTTTTTGGGTCAATGACTTTAAGATCAATATCATTCATTTCTTGATAAACGCTCCCCTCTCTAAAGGGAAATTCCCTTTCCCAAAACAATTCGCCCCGGTCCTTAAATATATCTTAGCCATGTTGATTTTCTTTTCAAATTTCAAAAAAAATTTTTTTAAAATTTAAAAAAAAAAATAAACTTAATCAGAATCAAAAAAAACGGTTTTTTTTGGGGCTTGGACTCATCCCCCTAAAGTATAACACCCTTCGGTTTTGTTACTGGAGCTGTTTAAAAAACAGATTTTTAATGTCTCTTTTCCCTTTTTTTTAAGCATTTCCTTTTTTTAATCTGCTCGGCGTCTGGCTGTTGAGAAAAATTTTGTCCTCGCCCTTTTTTTTAAAAGACAAATTTTTGTCTTTTGAAGCCCAAAAAATTTGGGCCTTTAAAACGTTTAAAAATTTTTCATCCTGATGTTTGACCCAACAAGCGTTTTAAATTTATTGTCGGGTTTTAAAAAACAACTAAGTTTGGGCCTTTTTGTTAAAACCAAACCCGTTTCTTTTGGAGTTTATTTTTTAATTTTTTTCCCACCGCATTTAAACACCCTAATGAACACACCCCGAGACCCTAAGACAAACCCCCTAGAGGAAAAGGGGCTGCGGGGGGCGCCTATCCCCCGGTTGTAAAACCAACACTCTTCCTGCGGGAAGACCCTTTTATATTTGATGTTTCCCGTGGGCCTTTTTAACCCATTTTTAAAACAGCTTTAAAAGGCAGCAAATACCTTCTTTTGGGTTTTGCTGTTTTTTTAAAAGGGTCTTGCTCTAGTACTTGCTGCATTTGCGAAATTTGTTTTTTAATCTAAGGGTTTTTTTATTTTGGGGGGTTTTCCCTACTATCTTCTTTTTTTTGGGGGCGGCGCTGTGGGCACTTTTTGGAAAAACCCTAAAACAGACTTTGTTTTTTATAAAATAAAAAAAATTTTAAAGTATTGTATTTTTCCTTTTAATCGGGTTATTTTTCAATATTCGGGCTGCGCATCTTATATTAAAAAAAAATGTAATTAAGCGGTTTTTCGGCTTTTTTCTTTTTTAAAAATTTGAATTTTTAAATTACGTCTCTCACAGTTCCCTTCTCCCCCCGTTTCCATGAAAAGATTATCCTCCGTTGACCTTAGGTCAATCCATAAACCGTTTTTTGGTTTTAAATAATCATCAAGTCTTACACTGTAAAGGGGTGTGGGTTTTTTTAAGCCACAAGGTCAACTTTTTGGTTTTCTACACCTCCCCCCCCAAACTTTTTTTTATTTCATCAAATGCTGAAAAGGGTTTTAAAGGGGCCCGCTAGCATAGTTTTGGGTTTAGGACTCCCCCTCAATCGAACATTGAAACTTTCGTTTTTTTTGGGAAATTAAAAAACTTTTCACTTCCCCCCTTTTGGGAATGGTTCTTAAATCTTCACACGCAATAAAAACCTTTTAAAGCGACCCTTGCTGAGACGCTAAAACAAAAAATTCCAAAATAGGTCTCCCCCTGCTTCTGGGATTTTGTTTATGATGAATCACTCTTTCGTAATAAAATTGCAAATTTTTGACTAAAAATTGTTTTTTCAATCAGCCTTGCCCAAATTAAAGGGTTTCTAAAAACGTCAAACTCTAACGAGATGTCAGAAAAGCTGTACTTTTCTTCGGTTTCCCGGGTGAATTGATAACCCCCTTTGGGATTTATTAAAAGTTAGTTCCCTATAAAACAATCTGTCTTTTAATCCCCCTTGAAATATGGCGCCTGGGGCTTTTTAAAAAACTTTAAAAACTAAGGGGTGGAAAAGCCCATTTCCAAACGCAAAATTTAAAAGCCACATACTTTTTTTTCCGTCTTTAGTATCTGCGGCCAAAACCCATTTTTATTTTTTTGTGGGTTTTTCATTTTCTATTTCCCTTTAAACGCAAAGTCAGGCCCTTTCAGGGCCCCGGGTTCCATAGATCCGAAAAGGTTTAAAAAAATGTCTGCATTGTGTAAAGAAAATATTTTTTTGCCCCTCCAAGTTTTATAGAAAAATTTTTTTAAAGATTGCCCGCCCCAGATTCTTAAAAAACTGTTTCCCGTTTGGGTCTGTTGTTTGAATCGAGCGCTATTTTTTAAAGTAAGCCCGCAGAGCCTGGGACAATCCCCTCCCTTTTTCTCCTAGGTCCCGGAAAATTTTTACAGTAAAAAATTTGACTGCAACATAGAGATGGAAATTTTTTTGGAACAGTAATATCCGCTTATTTCCCCTTCACGCCAAAGGGTTTTTCAGTCTTCTATGCCCGGGGCAAGAAAACGAGCCCCCTTTGCCTTGTGACATTTTTATAAAGCAAAAAAAAAAAAAAATTATTTAAAAACTGGCAGGAAAAATTTAAATTTAAGAAATTATGAAGTTTTTTATCCTGGAGACGACATGGGGTGAAATGATTTCCCCTTTAAAAACAACATCGCTCAACGCTCTCAATGCGGGCCAAAGAAAAAACCGAAAGTAAGGTTAAAAACATTTTTAAAAAGAAAATTTTTGGCCAAAAACCCCCCCGAATTTATAGACCCAAAAGATTTTGAATTAAAAAAAAAAAAGGAAAAAATTTGTCCCTTAAAAAAAGATCAAGGGGAACTTGTTCGGCCCTTTCAACCCAAACCCCCCATCAAAGGTTTTTTAAACCAAGAAATACAATTAAAACAAAGACTCAGTGGAAAGAAACAAAATCGCCTTGGGCTTGTTAGACCGAAAATTAAAAGGGGGGGAGGGATTTCTAAAACCCTTTAAAAACACGCGGAAAATCCCCCCCCCGCTAACCAAAAAAAAACAGGGGAAATTTAAGAATTAAATCAATCGGGAGATTTAAAATAATAAATGCAAAAGAAGCAAAACCCTTTTCAGAAAAAAACAGCAGGGAAAACTAAACAAAGACTCCCCGCTACCCATGCGAGAAAAAAAACGGCCCCTTTATCATGCTTTTAAAAACCATTGGGGGCAATTAACAAACAAATTTTGCAAAAATAGTGAAAATAGATTTAAAGGGATATAAAAAGAGAAAAAGAAAAACTCGTTGAGGGTGATACGCCAACTTAGGGCCCCGATAAAAAGAAAAAAAAAACCCAAAAACTAAAAAATCTTTTAACAGAAAAAATCAGCAAGACTAGAAGCGCTGACTACTAACCGAGACCAATTAAAAGAACCAAGGAATAAAAAAGAAAATATCCGGGAAAATTTTTTTAAAGAAGACCCAACGCTAGCAGAACAATACGAACGCTGTTTTTGAGAGGGAAGGCGTCCCCATTTCAAGCGTTTATAACCCGGGCCCAAGGGTTTTTTCAATAAGGGACCTTGGGGGTTGGCTATTACAGGCGCGGTGGGGGTCAAAGTCCCTACCCTCCCCGCCCTCGCCCCCCTGGGTAAAACAGGGGGAAAAAAACAGCTTGATCATCTTGCAAGTTTATTTAAAAAAAATTTGCTGGTAAAGCCGGGACGCTTTAAACCCGGAAAATTGGGGAGTAAATTTTCAGCGGCTTTTTTTCTACGCAACAAAGTATTGGGTTTAAAGGGCCCAGCACTTATGGACATTGGGTTTTTGTAAAAGTTGGGTTTTCTATTTAGAAAAAATAAAGACCAAGTAATCCTATGCCGTTAAACCAAGAACAAGCCTTTTCTTTTCATAATTTATTGGGCCCTCGCGAACAAGGGCCGCGACTTTGCTGACTTCATTTTACTTTTTGGGGGGGGTTTTGGAAATTTTGGGGTTGGATGACTTTTAAACTTGGGGGTTCTTTTATTTTTGTAATATTACTTTGGCCAGAAAATTTTTGTCGTTTTTTCCCCAAACCTTTTTTTTCATTGCCGCTTTTAAGAATTTTATTAAATTTTAGTTTATTATTTTTCCATCGGAGCCTGAGGGCAAAGGCAAACATGTAAAAAACCCGGCCCCAAAAGCAAAGTCCCACTTTCATCTTGCGTTTGTAAAACATGTTGGTACCTTTTTAATACTTTAAGGTAAATCAAAAGTAGAATTTTAAAGGCATCCCCCTAAATTTGCTAATATTTTTTTTTGTGCACAAAACCCCGTTTAAAAGGGTCAGTTATGGCCCCGATCTCGCCTGTGCTTTTCGACCCCCAGCAAACACCAAAAAGTAAGTACGAATAGGGGTCTTTTTTTTTTTCCCTTCTATTCCCGCTCTAGTTAGGCCCTTAAAGTGTCTAAAAATAAAAAGTTCCATGCGTTTTTTTGCTCTTTCTCTATGGACCAGGGCCGAACAATTTTTTAAAAAGGGGAAACCCCCCAAAAAATCATAGTTTATACTTTCTGGGGGCCTGCCCCGAAAATAAATGACGGGCCCAGGGGCCCTGATTAAAATTTCCCAAATTTTTTCCCAAAGCTGTCTTTATGTTAAAATTTGAATTTTGTTACAGATCCTTTCAAAAGCCTTCAGGGGCTAAATTTTTGGCGAATGGGGTTAAATGGGTTTGTCATTTGGTAAGGGGGGCTTGCAGTTTAATTTAAAAACGCGGAAAAAGGGGTAAAAAAATGAAATCTGTACACTGACCCACCAAAAATCATGGTTTATTTAAATTATCAGCAAAAAAACGACACCCACACCCAGTTGAATGGGCCCAAAAACACAGCAAAGTTTTAACTGGTTCTGATAAAAACCCGCATCGGAAGGGCAAACCACGCTTTCGGGTGTGCTCGTTTTTTTAAAAGGGGGGGGAAGATTTGCCTTCAATGGGGTACTCACCTTTTTTTGAAAAAGGAGTCCTTTGGGTCACAAACAATGTCAAGAATCATTTTCTATTTTTTTAAGATTTAGTGGGGGCCCCAACCAAATATTTTTGGGGATCAAATATATTTGAATGCACTCATTTTTTAAAATTTTTTTTTAAAAAATGTTTTAACAATAACAACCAAGACCGGTCCTTTCGTTTTAGAAATGGGATTGATAACAATTGCGGGGCCAAAACGGGCGCGCTCCCCCTGAAATATTTTTTACAAAGTCCGTAGGGTTTAATATAAGCAAGCCAAGGAGAATAATTTCGGTTTCTAAAAAATTGACAAATCAGGGAACAAAGTTAGCCCAGGTTTAAAAATACCTTTATGGTTATTAAAGGGTTTTTTTCTCACTAAAAAAAAGCAATGGGAACTTTGACATTAAATCTCAAACTTAAACCCAAAGCAAAATCTGAAAACCCAAAAATTTAAAAATTTAAGCCTGAAGAAAAAAGGGGGTTACTATTTTTATAAAGACTACTAAAATGTTAGGCTTTAAAGGCTAAAATTAAAAGAAAAAAGAGTTTTCAAACCCACCAAAACTACTTATGGGGGGAGAAAGGGCCGCCATCTTTTCATTTCATTTAAATTTCTCTATGTTCATTTGGTGAGCTGAGCACTGTGAAAACTTATATAGGAAGGCCCTCAAATGTTTTTTTAAAAGCCCCTTCCATCAAGGGGAAAACTGCATATTGGCGATTAGGGAAAATTTTACAAATTTTCCCAAAATTTTCAGTTTAAAAAATTAGTTTTTTGGGAGGGTTGGATCATTTAAAAAAAAAAATTGCAGACAAAACGGGAAAGTCGTGAAAAAAGAAAACCTTCACATTGTTTTTTTAAATAAAATAATACGTTAACCCAAAAAATAATTTTCGCGTGGGGCCAAAAAAACCAGGAGTTAAAATTTCGCCCCGTGAGGTGATAACTTTAGAAAATTTAAAAACCTTGCAGAAAGTTGCGGACTTTGAACAAAATGGTGAGATAGGCCGGGTTTTTTAAAAATTTTGGTACACTAAAATGGTGATTATAAAAACCCAAAAAGGGTTTGGGGACAGAAAAAGTTTCCTAAACTAGAACAAAATGCGCAATCTAGAGGCAAAAAAATTTGGCCCGTATGAATATAAAATAGTTTTTGAAAACCTGCCTCAAATGGCACTTGGAACCAAATTAGAATGGGAAATAAAATTTGAATTTAAAAAGCCCAATTTTCATATTTTAAACCGTCAAAAAAGTTTCAGAAAAGCTTCAACTCCCGGCCCTTTAAAATGTAAAAACTTATGCCCGGAACACAATATTCCGGGAAAAAAATTGAAAAAACGCCGTATGGGAAAAAACAGTACATCCCCCAAAAAAAAACGTTGTAAAAAAAGCTTCAAAAATTACCGTTCTTTTCCAAGCAGAAAATTAAGACACGTTCACAATGATATTTAAATTTTTTGTCCCTTTTAAAAATTGGGGGAGGGATGGGTTTTTTGGGCGTTAGTGATGACCTTAAAAAGGAATTTAAAATTAGCTGGCAAAACTTAGACGTTAAAAACCCCAAAAGTTACCCCCGTCGTTCTCACAATGGGGGAGGTATTAAGATCTTTAAAAACAAGCAAAAAAATCAATTTGACTTAAAAAGAAACAACTTTCAGAACTGAATTGGGTTTAAACTTTTTCACATTTAGGCCTCGTAGGGTTTTATTATACTGAACAAGTTTTTTTTTACGGGGGGGTAAAGATAAAAATAATTTAAAGGGTTAGATTAAAAAAACTGTTATAAAACTAAGGAGGGAGTTTTAAAATTTATGATAAAAATCCCCTCAAAAATTCAATGATTTGTGGGCAGACTGGTTGTGGAAAAACAAAATTTGTCCTAGATTTTTTAAAACAGGGTTTTTCGTTAAAATTTTAAAACATAATTTTGATTTTCTGTCCCCAAAACTTAAATGGAAAAAAGCAAAATCATGAAAAGAAGGGGTTTTTATGGGGCAGAAGATGAAATATATTTTTGTTTAAACCCAGCAATAAACTGAGTGAATGTCCTAGAAAAGCTTTTTTTATATTTTTTGAGGGAACGCAAAAACGCTATTTTTTTAAAAATGAAATGTTTTAGCAGAAAAAAACATATTAAAAAGAGAAACACCTTTTTTCAAACTCAAACTTTCAGCGGAAGACATGCTCGAATAAGTTTTGGTTTTTTGTCAGAAAAATAACTCAAAATTTTTTAAAGACTTTTGAGAACAGTTAAAAAACCCGTAAAAGGGTTTTTTTCACATGAAAGACAGAGGGCCATTTGAAGAATTTTTTGCCCCAAAATTTATGTTATTAAAACGATCACGAAAAAAATAAGGGTTAAACAAAAAATAAAATCTGAAAAGTTTTTGTAAATTAGTATTAAAAACGGTAAACCCTGCACAGTATGTTTTGTTTGTAGATAATCGTTATTTTTTGGGTATTGAAGTCTTACTTGGCAGAGAACAGGAAAACCTTTATTCTGGCTCACTTTCGCCCGAAACTGGTTGAGGGCGAAAGTGAGCCAGAATGAAGGTTTTCCTGTTCTCTGAGCCTGATGATGTGTGCATGGATATATTGTGTACATGTGACCATGTGGAAGACGATAGGTGAGTTATATGATCACTATGTTAAGGCTGTGACATGTTTATCCACTGTGCCACACCATGCACTTTGTTGCCATTGAAGGGAAATATAAAGTGTTCTATGTATATATTAAGTCCCTTAAGGAGACTATGGTAAGGTTGAAATATTCAAAATATTTTATGAGTCTCTTGTTTTAATTTCTGTTTCATGTGCATATTTGTATGTATGGACAGAGAGAGAGAGGCAGAGAGAGAGAGAGAGAGAGAGAGACTGAGAGAGAGGGGGAGACAGGGAGACAGACTGTATGGAGAGACAGACAGACAGACAGACAGGTAGGCAAACAGACAGGTAGGCATACACGAGAGAGAGAGAGAGAGAGAGAGAGAGAGAGAGAGAGAGAGAGGAGAGAGAGAGAGAGAGAGAGAGAGAGAGACAGAGAGAGAGACAGAGAGAGGTATGGTAAATGACAATTTTCTGAGTTAATTTTCGCTTATTCTCTCTCTCTCTCTCTCTCTCTCTCTCTCTCTCTCTCTCTCTCTCTCTCACACACACACACACACACACACACAGACACACACACACACACACACACACACACACACACACACACACATTTAATCTGCTGTTCATGTCTGAAGATCCAGAGCAGAGGGGTATTGTGGATTTAAACACAGGATGTGCTACTTGTGAATTTACTCCCATGATCAGGAATACATAAGATCATTTCGAAAATGACATACAAGAAAATGACATATAAAAAAAATGAAGCCAGATAACTAACTTCTTGAATGTACTGGTAGCATTACAATATAAACAAAACAAAACAAAAAATAAAAAGTGCAGGACTACTGACAACAGAGGCTTAAGCAAGAAAAAAAAACCTGTCGTTTTGTTTAGACATATGTTCATTTATTCATTTACTTTTCTACCATTTGTTTCAGAAACAAAACTGGGCAGGACTATTAATTTTGGAATCTGATGCTGCATTTTGTTACCACTGCTTTAAGAACTAGTATGTTGTTTGTTACAACCCTAATGTGGCTATGTGGATGGCTAGACTCTTAAAGAGGCATGATTTGGTTTACATAGGCTATCAGCTGATTTGCTAAGGAAAACTCCTGTTTTCTTTCATGCCATTCATATGTATGATTTTGTGTACATGCATCAGCTTATCACAGCATCTTTCATTGTTTGGTTCCTGGTAAAGCCAAAGTCACCATTTCTATTTCTAAATTTAAACACATAAAACAGGTTGTTCTTATGGCATTTTTGATAGATTTGAAACTGTTTTCTTTTATTGTGCACACACACACACACAACACACACACACACACACACACACACACACACACACACACACGCACACACACACGCTCTCTCTCTCTCTCTCTCTCTCTCTCTCACACACACACACACACACACACACACACACACACACACACACACACACACACACACACACAGACACACACACACACACACACACACTGACATATGGACTGAACCAGCAATCACTCATCTTCATCCACTGAAGTGGATTGCTGGTTCATTTTTGTTGTCCTGAGTGCTTTGTATCTGGATGAAGATGAGTGATAGCTTGTTCATATTTGTTGTCCTGAGTGCTTTGTATCTGGACGAAGATGAGTGATAGCTTGTTCGTATTTGTTGTCCTGAGTGCTTTGTACCTGGATGAAGATGAGTGATAGCTTGTTCGTATTTGTTGTCCTGAGTGCTTTGTATCTGGATGAAGATGAGTGATAGCTTGTTCGTATTTGTTGTCCTGAGTGCTTTGTATCTGGATGAAGATGAGTGATAGCTTGTTCGTATTTGTTGTCCTGAGTGCTTTGTACCTGGATGAAGATGAGTGATAGCTTGTTCGTATTTGTTGTCCTGAGTGCTTTGTATCTGGATGAAGATGAGTGATAGCTTGTTCGTATTTGTTGTCCTGAGTGCTTTGTATCTGGATGAAGATGAGTGATAGCTTGTTCGTATTTGTTGTCCTGAGTGCTTTGTATCTGGATGAAGATGAGTGATAGCTTGTTCGTATTTGTTGTCCTGAGTGCTTTGTACCTGGATGAAGATGAGTGATAGCTTGTTCGTATTTGTTGTCCTGAGTGCTTTGTATCTGGATGAAGATGAGTGATAGCTTGTTCGTATTTGTTGTCCTGAGTGCTTGTATCTGGATGAAGATGAGTGATAGCTTGTTCGTATTTGTTGTCCTGAGTGCTTTGTATCTGGATGAAGATGAGTGATAGCTTGTTCGTATTTGTTGTCCTGAGTGCTTTGTACCTGGATGAACAGCCCTGATGTGGCCCTTTGCGGTCGGCTGGGCTATAAGCAACATTATCTTATCTTACCTGGATGAAGATGAGTGATAGCTTGTTCGTATTTGTTGTCCTGAGTGCTTTGTATCTGGATGAAGATGAGTGATAGCTTGTTCGTATTTGTTGTCCTGAGTGCTTTGTATCTGGATGAAGATGAGTGATAGCTTGTTCGTATTTGTTGTCCTGAGTGCTTTGTATCTGGATGAAGATGAGTGATAGCTTGTTCGTATTTGTTGTCCTGAGTGCTTTGTATCTGGATGAAGATGAGTGATAGCTTGTTCGTATTTGTTGTCCTGAGTGCTTTGTATCTGGATGAAGATGAGTGATAGCTTGTTCGTATTTGTTGTCCTGAGTGCTTTGTACCTGGATGAAGATGAGTGATAGCTTGTTCGTATTTGTGGTCCTGAGTGCTTTGTACCTGGATGAAGATGAGTGATAGCTTGTTCGTATTTGTTGTCCTGAGTGCTTTGTACCTGGATGAAGATGAGTGATAGCTTGTTCATATTTGTTGTCCTGAGTGCTTTGTACCTGGATGAAGATGAGTGATAGCTTGTTCGTATTTGTTGTCCTGAGTGCTTTGTATCTTGCCTGAAGAAGACCTAAGAGGTCGACACACGTTGTGTTTTTGTCTTGCGATTCATTTGTCTGTGTGTCTTTGGTGGTGTGCTATTAATCACATTTAATATTTGTTTAGATTTCCGCCTGCAGTCGCCTCACTTTGCAACTAGAAGAAGAGGAATTTGTTTCAATAGCTGAAGCAAGCAGATTGGCAACACCTTTTTTCTCTGTTATTAAAGAGTCAGAAAACTTGGGATGGTTCACAGTAGGGCAAGTGTTCTCTGAAGGAAGAAAAAGGAGGAGGAGGGTACAGGGGAGGGCAGGAAGGACAAAGAGGAGGAGGATACAAATTATGGAAAAGATGGAATCTTATATGTATATTAGCAACAATCACAACTGTAATCCCTGAGTAATGATAGTTGTGTCGTAACTGGACTGTTTACAGTTGAGAGGAAGAACGTTAGTTGTTATGGCGCTCTGCGCATGTCCGGGAAAAGTTACACGTAGCGCCATCTGTATAAACATCGTCTGCTATGTCGAGTCGATTCTGACAAGGTATTGTCACATCCCCCTTTCTCTGGAAAAGAACTATTCTTTTGAAAATGTTTATCGGCACAAATGATTTCTTTAAATGTTGAATAAAACACACTTCTACATTTTTCATTTTCCAAATAAATCTCAAGCATGTCTGTCCATCAACACAAAACTGTTTGTTTCGGACCTGACTGATGAAGCATCAACACAAAGTAACAAAACCACCATCACCAGGTCACATGGGAGTTTTCTAGTCTTGTCAGAAACGTGCAGGTTTTCGCACACGCCTGCCCCTATGTGTACGGAATGTGTGATCAGGGTTACAGGGTGTGGTGTAACAGCCGGAGTAGTCTCGCATGCTGGAGAAGTAGGTACAGGGTTGCCCTCTTCAGCAGTAGATGTAGACTCGGCATCATCAGTAGAACCAGGTCGAGGAGTTGGTGTTGGAGTTGGAGCAGGTACCTGAAGGCATAGGTGCTTCCGGTTACGCCTCAGCTCACCAGTAGCTGTCTGGATGATATAGGATCTTGGGGCGCATTTCTCCTTCACCACGCCAAGTTGTTTCCATCCTTTCTCCCCATCTGTTTTGATTAGCACAGGGTCTCCAGGATGACGCTCAGGTAAAGAACGAACACCATGACGACTGTCATAGTTTCTTTTCTGTTTCTGCTTCATTGCTGCATTATATTTTCCGCACTAGCTCATGGTCAACATTTCAAGGAAACAGAGTTCCAGGCATAGATGGAAGATTCGTCCTCGGGCGTCGTTGAAAGGTTAGTTCTGCTGGGCTTGCTCCTAGCTCTGGAATGGGTGTAGAGCGATAGGTCAGCAAGGCCAGAAACACATCTTCTTGTTGAAGAATCTGTTTGGCTGTCTTCACAGCACGTTCAGCGGCCCCATTAGCTTGCGAGAAATGCGGGCTGCTGGTCACATGGAAAAGTTCCAGTCAGTTGCAAATTTCTTGAATTCTGATGATGAGAACTGTTGCCCATTATCAGAGATGACAATTTCAGGAATCCCATGGTGAGCAAAAATGTTTTTTTTCGGTTTGTTGATCACTGAATATGCTGTGATGTTCTGCAGATGAGCAATGTCAATGTACCTGGAATAATAGTCCACACAGACCAGGTAGTAGTCTCCTTTAAGCTCACAGAGGTCCACTCCAATCCTCTCAAAGGGACGGGTTGGGAGAGTTGATGGTAAAAGTGGTTCATGGGGCTGAGATGGGCGGTTTTGAAGGCAATGTCGACATTTTGAGACGGCATCTTCAATGTCCCTGCTCATGCCTGGCCACCACACTGCCAGGTTCGCTCGCTCGTGGCATTTAGATATGCCCAAGTGTCCTTCATGGATCCTGTTCAGTATTTCTGTTCTCATGGATGAAGGAATGACTATCCTGTCTCCTCTCAGTAGGAGTCCATGATGAACACTCAAGTTCTTGCCGGATGGTGAAAAAGTCTCTCGCTTCAAATGATAAAAGTTTCTTGTACTTTGGCCAGCCATTCTGAGTATAGATCATTGCTGCTTTCAGGCTAGGATCTTGCTGTGTTGTCTCCTTGATTTGACTGATCTTGGCGTCAGATGCAGGCCAAGATGAAGCAATTTCATCAACGTAGCTCTGGACGTCTTCTTGCAGGTCAAAGCTGTTCTCTGTTGAAACAGGATTTCTGGATAATGCATCAGCCACAACCATCTTTTTGCCTGGTGTGTATTCTGCTCTGACATTGTAGCGCATCAGACGCATAAGAATCGCTGGCATCTCAAGGGTGTTTCTTGCAAGTCTTTGGAGTTCACCAGTGAGACAAACGGTCTGTGGTCAGTGAAGGCTGTGAAAGTTTTAAGGCCTACCAGGTAACGTTCAAACTTCTCACACGCCCAAACCATTGCTAAACATTCTTTCTCAATCTGAGCGTATCCTTTCTCTGCATCAGTAAGGGTATGAGAGCAATATGCGACTGGCTTCAGTTCTCCATCATTGTTTTGAAGCAGTACCCCTCCAAGTCCATAACTGCTTGCATCAGCACTGACGACAGTTGATTTTGTGACATCGTACAATGCCAGAGCTGGTGTCTCAGAAAGTAACTCCTTTACTTTCTTGACTGCATCTGCTTGTGGTCCGTCCCATATCCATGGAGTGTCTTTGCAGAGAAGATCATTCACTGGTTTCAGGATTGTTAACAGGTTTGGGAGAAATCTGCCAAGGTAGTTAACCATTCCTAGCCACCTTCTCAATTCTGTAAGATCTGTCGGATCATTCATGTTGCGGATCGCTTCAAGCTTTGATGGATCTGGCCTGATCCCATCCTTTTTTTTTTTTTTTTTTTTTGCTGTCCCAACCGCTGCGCCACCTCAGAGGCAGTGTACCCACACCGCTCATTCTGACACCCCGTCCACAGGCACAGCCCGGTTGGCCCCGCCACAGCCCCGGCACCGGCAATCCACAGGGAGCAGTCAATGTCAAGTTGTCAAGAGGCAACCCACCGGAGGAGACAATGCGCTGCTGTGAGTCACTTCGGTGGTGTTCAGTGGCGCCTGTTCTGATCTAACATATGCAGGACACCACCTACTAAGCCCCCTACTGACGACAACAAGTGCTTAGTCGCGGAGCCGGCGTGAGTGAGCTCTCCCTCCGGAGGGCGCCATCCAACGACAGCCCCCATGGACCCGCCGATACCGGTGACCCCGACAGAACCAAACCAAGGCCACAGACGTGGAGAGGACATCGAAACTGAGGTCACCATGAGAGTAGGGCATGAAGGCCTGATCCCATCCTTGCTGAAGATGTGTCCTAGGAAGCTGATTTCCTTCTTGCTAAATTCACATTTTTCTTTGTTCAGCTTCAATCTCACTTCTGACAAGCGCTGAAGTACAGTGTTGAGACGCTGATCATGTTTCTCCATAGTCTCTGCATGAATGAGGATATCATCCATGTAACATTCGACTCCATCAATGTCACCCTGGATGCTTTTTAATGTTCGCTGGAACACTTCCGGAGCCAACGAAATTCCAAACAGAAGACGACCGAAGAAGTATCTTCCAAACGGTGTCATGAACGTCATGAGTTTTGCAGTTTCATTATCAAGAGGAAGCAGTAAGCCAGAAACCAGACGTCGCATCCAGTTTTGGGAACACCATCGATCCTTTCAGATTGTGCATAATATCTTCCAGTGTTGGTAGAATATAGCGTTCTCGCTTCACAGCCCTGTTCAGTTTCTTTAAATCCACACAAATACACACTCCGCCTCCCTTCTTCAAGACTGGCACCATTGGGGCGCACCAGTTGGTAGGTTCAGTGATAAGTTCAATTACCCCATTTTCCTCCATTCGCTGAAGTTCTGCTTCAACTTTTGGCATAAGAGGGAGTGGTATTCTTCTTGCAGTGGCGATGTGATAGGGAGTACAGTCTTCCTCTAATCTTATCTTGATTGGATCACATTGGACTGGATCTCCAATTTCTCCAAAAACCAGATTGTTCAGATCGTGAAGTCTTTTGACAAATCCCAGACATAATGCTGCATCTCTACTGAGGAGATTATCGCAGTTGTTGTCAAGGACGAAGACTCGAAAGGCAACAGTCTTGTCGTCATTCTTGTTCACCTGGGCTATGAATTTGATGTTGCAGATGGCCTCCTGGACTTTGCAAAATGGCTTGTGACTTTTTCAACTTTGGTTTGGGATGTAAACTGTCATATATTTTCTTTGAAATGACAGTCTCATCGGCACCGGTGTCAATTTTAAAATTAATGGAACGTCCATTAATCATGATGTTTGTACGCCACGGCGGTTCTTCATTCTTCTTGTCAATGCTTCCAATAAAATGTGTGGAAGGCTGCAGTTCACTTCTGGAGAAATTCTCTTGAACTTCGCAAACTTGGCTGACTCTGGATAAATGGCAGACTTTCTGAAAGTGGTTATATTTGCCGTAACTTTGACACTGCTTCCCTTTTGCTGGGCACAAATCCTTAGCATGCTGAAATCTGCAGTTGCAGCATGTTTTGCATGCTTCTTATCAAAGTGAGTACCAAGAGGTTTACTTGCTGAATTTCCTCCTCGACCATGAGTGTAGCCTCCTCTGTGATAAGAAGGTCCTGCAGAGCTATGCTTGACTGAATCAAGGGTAGCACCAGTAGCATGTCTTTGCTCATTAAGTTACAGCTTAACCAACTCAGACTGACGTGCTTGCTGTAGAGCATCCTTCAAAGTAAGGTCAGGTTGTAACTGCAGCTTTTCTGAGAGTTCTGTATCAGGTACACCAAGAACAAGCCTATCCCTGATGCTTTCCTCTTTGTTTGCAAAATTAGCATTCTCAGAAAGTTCGTACAGTTTTCTGACTTATGTTTCAATGTTCTCATCAGCAAGTTGGTTTCATGAATAGAACAAGGCTCTCTCATGCACAATATTCACTCTGGAACAAAGTTTTCATTAAAACATTCTATGACTTGCTCAAGTGTCGAGTTATTATCCAGATCAGTGAAAGTTGAATAAACTGTTTCAGTCTCTGGTCCCATGGCATAAATCAGGCTACTCACCTGAACCTTCTTGTCTTCTTTGTAAAGTTTTGATGCTTCACGATACCTGCAAAACCTCTGCTTCCAAGCAGGCCAACCACTAGGTTTTGTAAAGTCAAACTCGTCAGGAGGTTTGAATGCCATTTTCGTAGCGTAAGTCATAGCCATACACTGCCACCATGCATCGTAAGTGGACTGTTTAGTTGAGAGGAAGAATGTTAGTTGTTATGGCGCTCTGCGCATGTCCGTGATAAATTACACGTAGCGCCATCTGTATAAACATTGTCTGCTTTGTCTGCTATTCTGAGTCGATTCTGACAAGGTATTGGCGATTACAGTGTCGATTGATTGTGCATATGAAGTCCGTCTTCCTAAAAACAACAACAACAACAATAAAACAAGATGCAAAGCATATAAACGTACTCCCAGTTTATCCTGAATACGCGTGAGATATTCCATAAAGAGGAAAAATCGTCTTGGGCTCGTGTAACCGTTAGTAATGGTTATTCTGGTAAACATCGGCTATCGTCTGTGACCTAAAATGAACATACTTACAAATTTTCAGAAAGATCGGCCAAGAACTTTCTGAGATTTTCCATAAAGAAGAAAACCATTATGGGCCGTTAGT
The DNA here is from genome assembly GCA_018398815.1 of Conus ventricosus. Taxonomy (NCBI): domain Eukaryota; kingdom Metazoa; phylum Mollusca; class Gastropoda; order Neogastropoda; family Conidae; genus Conus; species Conus ventricosus. The sequence goes on from CM031602.1 coordinate 57,389,902, forward strand.
AACGGCTCTAACGGTAAACTTAAACAGCGGGCATCATCCGTGACCCGTAATGAACATATCTACAAATTTTCAGAAATATCCGCCATGTACTTTCTGAGATATTCTATAAAGAAGAAAACCCGTTACAGGCTGTTACAGCCGTTAGTAACGGCTATAACGGTAAACTAAATCATCGGGCATCATCCGTGACCCATAATGAAGATACCTGCTAATTTTCACAAAGATCGGCCAAGTACTTTCTGAGATATTCCACAAAGAAGAAAAGTGTTACAGGCTGTTACAGCCGTTAGTAACAGCTATAACGGTAAACTAAAACATCGGGCATCATCCGTAACCCATAGTGAACATACCTGCTAATGTTCACAAAGATCGGCCAAGTACTTTCTGAGATATTCCATAAAGAAAAAAAAACACGTTACAGGCTGTTACAGCCGTTAGTAATGCTATAACGGTAAACTAAAACATCAGGCATCATCCTTGATCCATAATGAATATACCTGCTAATTTTCACAAAGATCGGCCAAGTACTTTCGGAGATATTCCATGAAGATAAACAACCATTACAGGCCGTTACAGCTGTTAGTAACGGCTATAACGGTAAACTAAAACATCGGGCATTATTCGTGACCCATAATGAACATACCTGCTAATGTTCACAAAGATCGGCCAAGTACTTTCGGAGATATTCCATGAAGAAGAAAAGGCGTTACAGGCTGTTACAGCCGTTAGTAACAGTATAATGGTAAACTAAAACATCGGACATTATTTGTGACCCATAATGAACATACCTACAAATTTTCAGAAAGATCGGCCAAGTGCTTTCTGAGATATTCTATAAATAAGAAAAACCATTACAGGCCGTTACAGCTGTTAGTAACGGCTATAACGGGTAAACTAAAACATCGGCATCATTCGTGACCCATAATGAACATACCTGCTAATTTTCACAAAGATCAGCCAAGTACTTTCTGAGATATTCCCTAAAGAAGAAAAAGCGTTACAGGCTGTTACAGCCATTAGTAACGGCTGTAACGGTAAACTAAAACATCGGGCATCATCTGTGACCTATGATGAACATACCTACAAATTTTCAGAAAGATCGGCCAAGTGCTTTCTGAGATATTCTATAAAGAAGAAAAAGCGTTACAGGCCATTACAGCCGTTAGTAACGGCTATAACGGTAAACTAAAACATCAGGCATTATTCGTGACCCATAATGAACATGCCTACAAATTTTCTGAAAGATCGGCCTAGTACTTTTTGAGATATTCTATACAGAACAAAAACCGTTACAGGCTGTTACAGCCGTTAGTAACGGCTATAACGGGTAAACTAAAACATCGGCCATCATCCGAGACCCATAATGAACATACCTGCTAATTTTCACAAAGATCGGCCAAGTACTTTCTGAGATATTCCATAAAGAAGAAAAAGTGTTACAGGCCGTTACAGCCGTTAGTAACAGCTGTAACAGTAAACTAAAACATCGGGCATCATCTGTGACCCATAATGAACATTTCTACAAATTTTCAGGAAGATCGGCCAAGTACTTTTTAATATATTCTAAAAAGAAGAAAAACCGCTACAGGCTGTTACAGCCGTTAGTAACGGTGATTGATGATACCAGTAATAAAAATCAATGGTAAGAACAATAATAGTAGTGATCATAATAGTGATAACAGAGATGATATTGGTGACGTTAACTCTAATTGAGATAGTACATTTTTTTGTTTGTTTTGGATGATGATGATAATCGTGCTGATAATGATATGATGACAGTGATTCTGACAGATATAATAATAAGTGATACTGGTAATAGTAATAGAATAGTATAAGTGTGTTGGTGTCTTTGTGTGAACTGTGTGGTGTGTGTCTGTGTGAGCTCAATACACCTGAACAGTGATCAGTGACTTTATTTTGGTCCAACTTAATCATTAATCATTAAATGAAAATAATGTTCTCACCCAATTCTCACATAGGCTTTCCTGTCTACACTGTCCTCTTCTTTTCACTTTGACAACTGGCCTATGGCTTGAAACGACAGTTTCCTCACAAACGGATTCTACTACCACCAAAAGGTTTTTATAAACTTGATTATTTTTTCATTTTAGAATAGTAATAGTTGGTGGAAAGGAACACAGATGGTCAATGAATAAAAGTTAACAGTGCTACTGGAGCAGGGAGAAGGTGGTGATAAACATAGTAATGTTCATAATGTTAACAGTAGGTCAAAAGGCAATAGGGATTATCTATGAGTGAAAGTAACAGTATTACTGAACTAGGGAAGAAGGGGAAAAAACGGAGGCAAGGGGGGAGGGGACCACACACCTACAACTACACTTACACATAGACACACACACTTTTTCTGTCTCTAATTTAGCTACTGTATATAAATATTATTACTATTAGTGATAATAGGGCATAGTAATTAGAAGTATAATGGTAGTGATAATAATGATACTAACAGCAACAACAATGACATCAGTAATAATAAGAATGATGATGATAATGATGACAGTAATGATAATGATGATATGATGATAATAGTAAAGACAGTAATAATGGTAGAAGTAATCTTAGTAATAATAATAGTTGGTGAAAAGGAATGGAAAGGGTCAAAGGATAGAAAGCAAACAGCACTACTGGATGATTATAATAATGATAGTATCAAATGATAAGTGTTGTAATATTAGTAATACTAATAGTGGCTGGAAAGGAATAGAAATGATCAATGAGTAAAGGGTTAGCATCCCTACTGATAAACAAAGGGTGGTTGTCGTTGTTATTGTTGTTGTTGCTGTTCTTCTTGTTGTTGTTGTGTGTGTGCGTGTGTGTTTGTGTGTGTTTGTGTATGGTATCAGTATTATTATTATCATCATTATTATTTTAACTCACATTGTCTACTTCCCAACGACCTTTTTTTCATTCAACGCCCATCTTGCGGTGAATTTGATAAGTTAAGTGATTGCTTGCTCTTCATTTTTGTCATAGGGATTCATGTTTATCTTGCCTGAAGAAGACCTATGAGGCTGAAATGCATTGTGTTTTGTCTTGTGATTTGTTTGTTCATATTTGACCAATACAGTATTAAAAACTTTTAAAGACATGTTTAGAATTTCGCCTGCAGTCACCTCAATTTGCAACTAACTGAGCACTGATGGCTTACCTTAAGTTTTGCTTGCAGCTTGTCCAGAGGAATGTAACCTATGGTGAATGCTTCTTCTGCATCAAAGGTCACCTCTGAGCTGTCATCTCGACCTGCACATTTGGAAATGCATACAAGCACAATCTTGTGGAACAAAATACAATCTGCACGACTATTTGGAACAAACTGAATGGTAAACAGCCTGCATAATTATCTGGATAAAAAATGATTAGTTAATAATGAGCATAGCTACGTGTAACAAAATGAATGCTAAAAACCTGTATAGTTTATAGAACAAAATGAATGCTAATGTATAATGTTGAAGAAAATGTATCCTAACAACCTGTATATTATGTGTAACAAAATGAATGCTAATACACTGCATAATTTTGTGGAGCTAACAAGCTATAGGTCATGTAGAACAAAATGAATGGCTGACAACCTGCAGAATCATGTGGCACAAAATCAAAGCTGAAAAACTGTATAACTATGCTGAAAAAAATTGACTGTTAACATTTTTTGTATGATTATGTGAAACAAAATGAATATTTACAACATGCATGTAGTATGTAGAACAAAATGAATGTTAACACTGTATAATTAAATGGAACAAAATGTATGTCAAACAACCTGAATAATGTATAATAACAATAAACTTAATCTCAAGTTAATGACGGCAAACAACCTGTACACTTATGTGGAACAATATGAATGGCAAACAACCTTATGATTATGTCGAAAAAAAATCCATTCTAACAACCAGTATGATTATGTAAAAGAGACAAATAGCTAAAAAAAAAACTTGTAAACTTTTATGGAAGAAAATGAATGCTAACACAAGTAACAACTGCATCTTATGTGGAACAAAACAAATGGCGAACAGCCTGTATAATTATGTTGAATAAAGTTGATGACTAACAACATGTATAGTCATAGGGAACAAAGTAAATGCTAACGATAATTATTCATTATCATGTCAAAATAAATGCTGATAACTTGCATAATTATGTGGAACACACCGAACACTAATGGTCCGTATATTCCTTAAAACAAAATGAATGGCTTACAACCTGTGCAAATATGTGGATCAAAGTGAATGCTAACAACCTGCATGATGATGTATAAAAATGACTGATTATCAGCCTGTATATCATGGGGAAGAAAATGTATGGGGGAAAAATTGTAAGATTATGTGAAACAAATGAATACAAATAACCTGTCATGTGAAATAAGATGAATGGCAAATAACTTGCATTAAAAGTGGTCAGTGGAATAATGTGAATGGTTAACGACCCTGTATAACAACAAAATGAATGCTAAACACTGTGTAATATGTGAAACAAATGAATGCATACAATCTGTACAACTGAAACAAAATAAATGGACAACAATCTGTATTCTTATGTGAAACAAAATAAATGGCTGACAGTCTGTATAATAGATGCAAGAAAGAGATTAGTTAACAATCTGAACAAAATGAATGGCTACCATCTGTAAATCATGTGGAACTAAATGAACTGTAAGGAACCTGTAGAGTTAAGAAACTCCTCTCGAATTTAAATGCTTCCAAGGCATCAGGACATGATGGTATCAGCAGACGCATGCTTGTTGAGTTATCAAGCATCCTAGCAGTTCCCATGACCATCATTTTCAAGAAGTTTCTAGAGACGGGTAAGATCCCAGAGGATTTGAGAACAGCAACTGTCACCCCCATCTTCAAGAAAGGAAGTCGGCTCAAAGCTAACAAGTACAGACCTGTGAGTCTCACCTGTGTGCTGTGTAAGACGATGGAAAAACTGATCCGTGAGAAAATGATAGCACACCCACAAGACAACAATCTAATCAGTAGACGGCAACGCGGTTTCACCAAAGGACACTCATGCATAACCTTAACCCAGCTTCTGGAAACCCTAGACATCTGGACAGAGACCTTAGATGCTGGAGGTGGCACCAATGCCATATACATGGATTTCATGAAGGCTTTTGACAACATCCCATACTACAGACTGACAGCAAAAGTTGGAGCCCATGGAATAAAGGGTAAAGTCCTTCAATGGATCCAAGATTTCCTGACCAACAGAGTGCAGTGTGTCAGTATCAACGGAACAAAGTCAGACCAAGCAGATGTGACCAGTGGCATCCCACAGGGCAGTGTGTTGGGGCCTGTTCTTTTTCTGTTGTACATCAACGATTTGCCCCAACACGTCCAGAGTCATGTTGAGCTTTTTGCTGATGATACAAAAAATCTTCGCCCGAAACGACAACAGTGATGCACAGGAAACTCTCCAAGAGGATCTCAGCCGACTCCGGAAGTGGTCAACCGACTGGCAATTAAAGTTCTATCCTCAAAAATGCAGTGTGATTAGGCTTAGTAACCCCAAAACAGAGGCAGCATACTGTATGAACAGCAAAAACTCTGAGGGTGAGGATTGCACTGTCAGACTGGAAGAGAGTAAAGTAGAGCGAGACTTGGGAGTGTTGGTGGACAACCGTAGTTTCAAGAACCATGTGGCACAAGCAATGGCAAAGACTAAAAGGATCCTGGGGCTCATGAGAAGGTCCGTCGATCACCTTACACCAGAAACCTTTGTCCAACTCTATATAAGTCCCTTGTGAGGTCAATCCTTGAGTATGGTCACGCTGTATGAGAGCCAAGATTTAAAATCCTATGTGCGGACCTAGAGGATGTCCAATTAGGAGATAGCAACAAAACTCATTGGCCCCCTGAAAGAAAAATCATATCCAGAGTGCCTAGTAGCACATAAACTGCCAAGCCTAGAACACCGCAAAACAGAGGCAACATGATTGACACTTTTAAGTTTGTGCAAGGCTTATATGACACAGACAGACCACAACTCCAGCTCCACCAAGGTAGAGACACTAGAGGGAACTCTCTAAAACTAGAGAAAAGGCATTGCAGACTAAACGTGCGTTCCAACTTCTTTGCGCAGCGATTGGTGTCCACATGGAACAGTCTTCCAGATAGTGTTGTGACGGCCCCGAGCATTAGTGCTTTTAAAAGAAGACTGGATGCCCATTGGGAAAGTCTGCCAAACAAATTTGACCCAGCTGTCACAACTAGACTGCTTTTGCCATGCCACACACGCAAGTCTAGTTTTGAACAGGAGTGGTGAACAGGCCTTGTAAAAAGGTCTCAAACACCCAATATATCAATTATCAAGTAAGTATAAGTATAATCATCACCTTACAGCCCCCCCCCCCCCCCCCCCCCCCCCCCCCCCGAGTCCTTCACATGACTTTGACCACTGCCCCTTACAGCCCCCTGAATCCTTCACATGACACTGACCACTGCCCCTTACAGCCCCCAGAGTCCTTCACATGACCTTGACCACTGCCCCTTACAGCCCCCCCGAGTCCTTCACATGACCTTGATCACTGCCCATTACAGCCCCCGAGTCCTTCACATGACCTTGACCACTGCCCCTTACACCCCCCCCCCCAAGTCCTTCACATGACCTTGACCACTGCCCCTTACAGCCCCCTGAGTCCTTCACAGGACCTTGACCACTGCCCCTTACAGCCCCCTTAAATTCATTTGCCTTCCCAGAAATGTTCTGATCCACAACCAGCTCCTGTGCATCTTTTTTATTATCTTTGTGACTGTCACGCATAATTTGTTTCTTTGTTTCTGTGTGTGAGTGATTAAGTGAGCGAGTGTGTATGTGTGTGCTTGTGTGCGTGTGTGCGTGTGTGTGTGTGTGTGTGTGTGTGTGTGTGTGTGTGTGTGTGTGTATGAGAGAGAGAGAGAGAGAGAGAGAGAGAGAGAGAGAGAGAGAGTGTAGGCATGTTAATTTGTAGTGTGTGTGTGTGTGTGTGTGTGTGTGTGTGTGTGTGTGTGTGTGTGTGTATGTGACTGTGTGCTCGTGTGTGACTCTGTGCTCGTGTGTGCCTTTGCGTGTGTGTGTGTGTGTGTGTGTGTGTGTGTGTGTGTGTGTGTGTGTGTGTGTGTGTGTGAGAGAGAGAGAGAGAGAGAGAGAGAGAGTGTAGGCATGTTGATTTGTATTGTTTTGTGTGTGTGTGTGTGCGCAGGCGTGTTGATTTGTATTGTTTTGTGTGTGTGTGTGTGTGTGTGTGGTGTGTGTGTGTGTGTGTGTGTGTGTGTGTGTGTGTGCAGACGTGTTGATTCACATTGTTCTGTGTGTGTGTGTGTGTGTGTGTGTGTGTGTGTGTGTGTGTGTGTGTGTGTGTGTGTGTGTGTGTTGCGTGCGCGCGCGTATGCATGCATGCGTGCATGCGTGTGTGTGTGTGTACCCAAGCCCACACACACACACACATACACACACGCACGCATATATGTGAGCATGTGCAAGCGTGCAGACACACACACTTTCTCATGATGTAGCTCCTGTCTCTGTCCTTCACATCTAAAGCCACAGTTAAAATTTGATTCAACACTGCAGCTGAAAGACAAAA
>CM031602.1:57404980-57407592 GCA_018398815.1 Conus ventricosus
CCTAAAACTGTTGAAACTTTTTTTAAAATGTAAAACCACTGAAATAAAAGCTATGACTTGAGAGCTTGTGTCCCATGAAATGCTCAAAACAGACATGTATCTTCCATCACACTTCTTTTATTGAGAAAACAATTTATTTCCACAACCACAAAATTTCACATTTTTTAATTTACTTTCGTGGTGTGTCTGAATCAATGAAAAAGAGCTGGATATGATTAATCTATATAAAAAAAAATCACCTTCTATGCTCATTTTTCATGTCTACAGGTAGTCTCCCAATGCATGTCCACCCTACTCTGCTGAATGATTAACTGAAAAAGGAAAAAATAAAAAATGACGACGAAAAAAAAATCTAATCAAAGATGGCTCACTTGTTGCAAATGCTGTCAAAGTCAACTGAAACTGCATAGATCTTGTGTGGATAATATGAAATTTTCAATGACATTGTGTATGTTACAATGTCCCTCATTATACCTTGCATCCTTCTGTCTGATTAAGCAAGAAGAAATTAATTAATCCAAACTAGCTATCATGCTTTTCTTCAACAAACATGTATAAGCACCATAGATAGCAAATACAACAAGTATACAAAATGTCTAGGAAACAGTATTCATATGAAACACACAGGATGCAAGGCATACTCCTTAAAAAACAACAACAAAAAAACAGATTTTATTTTTACAAGAACATTTTGAAACATTCATTTTCATGTTACAGACTGTAACAAAATGTAATATTGTTTAGTACATGCTTTATAATAAAGTTTGGAAAACTCCATGGTGTGTGTGTGTGTGTGTGTGTGTGTGTGTGTGTGTGTGTGCATAGGTGTCAACCCAACTTTCCTAATTTTACAACTTCCCATATTGAAAAGTACTTTTTCCCTTATTCCGAGCAAAAAAAACTTATACAATACAGAAAACGCAAAAATATAAACAAAAATTGCTGTGAATACAATGTAATACTTAGTATCAGGCATAACTTCTTGAAACAAAGTGCAGTTTAAGACAGTTTATGAATTAACAAATAACACACACCCATCCACCAGAATCTTCTCTTCCATTCCAGCAGAATGCATCACTTGAGACAGTTTGTAGATCAAATCACACACCCTATAATGAAGCACTGACAAGGATGCAGAATTAAAACTGTTTATAGACCCATTGTTTACACACTCTTCCACTTTACCAACATCATGAGTCCATCAAAGTCACAAACCAATTTGTTCTATGCACTTTCCACTCCTACCAACATCATTAGTCCATTGAAGCCAGGAGTAGGCAACATCATTACTTACTGTGATCCCCAAAGTTTCTATTCCCTATCATACCAATTTCCCAAGAACACACAGCCATTGTTCTGTTCAACACCGTCACTTGCAAATAAGTTACTGATGTTCATCATTGTACTGCATGGTGGCAGACTTTGCTGCCTGCAACATGGGGGCTGAAGGGTTGATCTCAAAACATGACCGATCATCTACTCAGTTTCTTCCGTTTCAGTGCTAAGAGTCCGTGTCGTCTACTATGAAAATTTGTTCACCTCGTGTGATTTAAGACTTGCTCATATAAATCAGTTTTACCCGTATTGAAACTTGTATACGGCCGTACAGACCCAAAATCGTAGGTTTCCCGTACAGCAATACGTGAAAACCGTATAGGTTGACACCTATGGTGTGTGTGTGTGTGTGTGTGTGTATGTGTTTTTCATTCAGTGTTCATGAGAGAGAGAGAGAGAGAGAGAGAGAGAGAGAGAGAGAGAGAGAGAGAGAGCGTGTGTGTGTGTGTGTATTTCATTTAGTGTTCATGAAAGAGAGAGAGAGAGGGAGAGTGTGTGTGTGTGTGTGTGTGTGTGTGTGTGTGTGTGTGTGTGTGTGTGTGCGTGTGATTCAGTGTTCATGAGAAAGAGAGAGAGAGAGAGAGAGAGAGAGAGAGAGAGAGAGAGAGAGAGAGAATGTTACCTTCAGTAGTCGAGGTTCTCCTCTTCACAGACATTGTATTAACTGCCAGTGAACCAACTTAATTCTCGTTGTGTCCAACGTTAGCCTTGGCTTCCAGGATTGACCCAATACAGGGTGGGGTCTTACTGGTCGCACCTGGCTTGTTGGCATTCAACCATGACGCTGCAAGAAAATCCGAAAGCAGATCGAACCAGTCACCACAACATGAGTAGGTCTGTATTAAACACCGATTGGCGTCGACACTTATATATACTGTATTGATCCCCCCCCCCCCCCCCCCCCCCTCCAAGAAAAAATTAGTAATGAAAAACTGAAACTGTTCGGACACAAAACCGCAAACAAAACGCTATCAACGCCCTGGGTTCAGAACGAAGCTACAGGCTACAAATTAAGTTGCGGCATGACCATGGTAGATCCACTGCAGGTCGTTCATGTCGTGCTTTTGCTGTTGTTTTTGTTGTTTAAAGTGCGCTAACATTTGTAAAAAAAAAATGCTTACTGTCTCACACATTAGTTACACTCACACACCCGCTGTGAAGCATTCGGCACCCGACCGCATTTCGCGGCTTTGAGCACGCGCATCAAGGCCATCGAAGTTTTTTGGCCTCACTTCCTTAGCAACCCACTTGACACCGCGTAAGCAAACATCGCCGGG
>CM031602.1:57416925-57426925 GCA_018398815.1 Conus ventricosus
GATCTTTATGATTTGAAACTTCATTCGTACAAAAAGATGACCAGTATTCTTTTTTGCTTCACCCATTACCCTGTTACATTAATTTGTGGCTTTTTCACATCCACATGATTTTCAATAGATTTGTGCTTTAGATAAGCATTAGATTTCTACTTTTTCTCGTCTTTTGCTCCCTGACAGGCTTCATTCCACCGAATGTTACCGACATGCTTTTTTGATGTTTTTGACTATGAAGTATACAAAGGATTCCCCAAAAAGGAAGAAACACTGGCTGTTGCAATGAACCTGGAAGACGCTTACAACAAAGTCCAGTTCTCACTTCTCATGGAACTACACCTCGACTATGGAGTCAGCAAGACACTTACACGATGGATAGCAGCAGCACTTCAGGAGTCAACCGTCATCCTACGATTTGGAGATTGGACGTCTGAGCCTCATAAACTTTCTCTGAGATTACCTCAAGATTCTCCTCTTCCCCCTGTTTTATACAATGTTTGCACTAAAAAAAACCTCAACAGAAACGAAATTGCTGCGAGTGTTGGCACTAGCAGATGACGGTCTGATCTATAAAACATCAAAGAATGTTCAAGAAGGAACGAAAGCAGTTCAGCAACAGTTGAACAACATCGCTCCGTGGTGTCAAGAAACCTGGAGAGCCCATCAACCCTACAAAAGCCCAGACATTAGTCTGCACTCTCAACAACAAGACATCAGGACAAGTACCTTCACCAGTTTCCTTCAATGGAATACCAATTGAATCAACTGACAACATACGCTATTTGGGTGTAGACTTTGACAGAATGATAACCTTTAGAAAGCAAGTTGAGAATACTGTTAAAAAGCCTTTCTGCCCAGAAAGCAATGGCAGCTAAAGGCATTGAACAGCGCCATCTCTACCGACTGTATCACGCACGTGTACTCAATGTGATTGATTATGGATTAAAGCTTACAATACTGTCCAACACCAATCTAATGAAATTAGAAAGAATTCAAAATGAAGCAATGAGATTGATCCTGGGAACCACAAAGGACACACCAGTTGAAACTATGCGATACCTGCTCGACCTTCCTTCAATGCAGACAAGACACAAACTAGAACAGCTGAAGGTATATTTCAGAGCACTTGAAAATCCCCAAAGGAAACAAAAGGCATTCGGCTGAGACGTGAAAAATCATGGATGGGACCGACAGAAGACCGAATACAGCTTGTGTGCCAGTTAGCAGAACTCAGACAAACGAGGGAATAGGAAAGGCATCCAGACCACTTAAAACACCTCTACCAAATTGCCATCGCTCCAGAACTTGGAAGACATTGTCGAGAATGGCCAGAAGGCAAAACCAACGCAAAATTCAGATGCAGGTAGAAGACCTTGGCACAAAAGATGACATTGTAATATATACTGATGGTTCTGTCACCAAAGGTAATTCAGGCTGGGGATACACAGTGAAGCAAAATGGCTGAATTATCCATGAAACAATGGCGCGCACAGTTTAACAACTTCACGTCTAACAATGGAGGTAGAGGTAGTGACACAAGCACTCCACTGGCTTTCATCCACAAACCAGTTTCGAACTAAACAAGCCATGATACTGACACTCCATGAACCAGCTTCAGAAAGTGAAGAGTGGAATGGGAAGCCCTGCTTGGAATGAACTAATGTGCAGCCTTCCACTGGAGAGACCCATACAAATATACTGCCCTGGACATGCTGGGGTTAAAGGAAACGAGAGAGCAGACATGCTGGTTGGCAAGGCAACGATAAGAACTAGCTTACAACTTGATCGATCTGATGTGATAAAAAAAAATCTGAAGAATCACTGAAGCAAACGAGCAAAGCCTCTATACCATAGACCATCTTTCAGATCTGAACATCAAGAGAGGAAGTTGCCGCACATCCAGACTTAATCCCTTAAGTCTAGAGCAAGAAACATCACCAACCAAACAAATATTGGAATAATCTCAAGGCCAACACTGCGAAGACTCCTAGAGATTGGGGCAAACTCATACTGGGCCTTTCCAATAACAGACCAAAAAGATGAAACACATATCAACTGAGATAAGACTTTGAATCTCTCAGGGTCCCCAGCCGTGCATGCGCTGGTGTGTGTTCATCAGTGGGATGATGCAGGCGTATTAGAGAGCCCACAGACGTGAGTGTGCAAGCCTTGGTGTGTGATTGTGTCAGCGCGTGTGTGAGAGAGTGAGTGAGTGAGTGAGTGAGTGGGTGTGTGTGTATGTGTGTGTGTGTGTGTGCGTGTGTGTGTGTGTGTGTGTGTGTGTGTGTGTGTGTGTGTGTGTGGTTACCGTTACGTGTGTGTGTGCGTGCGCGTGCACTTGTATGTTGTATTTAATGTTCTTGTTCTTGTTTTTGATCTTACGTCATCTGAACATTTCATTCCCCACAAACAATAAAAGGCGCACGCAGTCACTACACACACACACGCATGCACGCGCGCGCGCGCGCGCGCGCGCACGACCTCGCACACACAGACACGCGCTCACTGCTACGCACACACATATGCACATGTGTGCATGTGCACATCCACACCCACACGAGTGCGCACATACACGCATACACATGAACGTACACATGCATACCCATATGCATATGCGTACACGCCTACATTCAAACACACACACACACATATGTACAAAGACACACACACACACACACACACACACACACACACACACACACACACACACACACACACACACACACACACGCACACACATATGTACACATCATAAGTAGATACGTGTGTATGCTCATACAAACCCACTAATCACCAACACACATGCACATGCACTTCTGCACATTCACACACACCACGCAGGCACACACACACACACACACACACACACACACACACACACACAAACACACACACACACACACACACACACACACACACACACACACACACACACACACACACACACACACACACACACACACACACACACACACACACACACACACACACACGTGCGCGCGCGCGCGCGCATTGAAAATGTTTAAAGAAAGCACTGTCGGTTAACTACGATTGTCCGACAACGAATCGACATGTTCAGAAAAAGATGTTCTTACCCTCTGGTTTAACATATACTTTATTTCTTCTGATCCGCAACGTACCCCGCTCTATTTTTCTGACATACCTTTCTCGCTCTGGAGAAGCATAGATAACTATATCAAGATATGGAAAAGCATTATCCAGATTGTGTTTGAAATCAGCAGATTTTTGCTCATTTTGATAAGTGTATGAATACTCATCTGACCACATATAGCGATTCTCGTTACTGGTTTAAGCTGTACATGACTGAATAATTTCTCCACATTTTTTCCAAATAAACTCTACAGGCAAATGCCAGGAATCAATCCGATCACCAGCATATAAATCACAACTGCAGGTACACAACATACCTTTTGACATAATACATAATGATCACACTAGCACCATGTGGTGAAACAGAAGTAAAATAACCACTAGAATCATTGTCAAAACAGCCGTTCTAAATGACACAATTAAACATGGAACAAAAAATCAATAAGGATTGACCAAAAGTATTCACAACATTTTCTTTCCAGTTCCTGTTCATCATTTCCTCACTACTGTCATCATCGTCATCATCATCAAAATACAGTGCATAATTACTCATGTCTTCCACCCTTGGCCGTTCGCACCCAGTTCTTACATTAATTAAAGTCACCCATATGTGTCAAATGCACATTATCGTTTTGGAGGACGTGTAATAAACTTTCTTCCGATACCTTCCTTAACTTTGATAATATTACACAGAATGCAATTTTCTGGCACGATATAACGTGCAACCATAAGGACATCCTGATCACTTTTGAAAACAGATTTTTTTTTTATGTTGACATCAACTACGTTTCCACAATTAATATTGATAGCTGAAACGAATTTAGATAAGGATTTTCGAATTATAAGTAACACACCACCTGAGCTTCGTGGCGAGAAAGCTTGTTTGCAGGAGTAGCAAATTTGAAATAATCATGGAGTATACCACTAAAGTCAAACAGTTCATTGACAAAGGTTTCTGTCATGCAAACAATATCAAACTTCAAACTTAGAAATGTAGTCAATGAAAGAAAAATCAACATTATTTAAATTAACAATAATATAAACAAGACGTTTCAATTCCTCAAGATAATCTGGCCGGTCCTAGCGCACGTGCCGTGATGATCGCCAGGGCAGGCGGTGGTCAGTCAAGCTCCTGTTGACAGGCGGGGAGTAGGAGTGTGTGTGTGTGTGTGGGGGGGGGGGGGGGGACTATGGAGACTCGTGTTGCTTAGTTACTTACGCCCTGAACACCCCTACCGCCGCACTGAACACGTGTTTCCGTGATGCTGTTGATCTCGCTGCCCTGGTCACAGGGAAGAGGGTTCCTGTCACAGCTTCCGCATTCTTTTGCCTGCTGACCTCTGGCTTTGTTGCATTGATTGTCGCTTCTTTAACTGCTGCGTTGGCATCGGTGGGTGTCGTTGCAGCATTAGCGTTAGTCACGGGGTTGTCTACGGCAGCCGCCACCTCAGCATACGCTTCAGGATAAGATCGTTTTGGTCCCACCACTAATTTGCCTTTCCTAAAGTAGCCACCCGGGGGGGGGGGGGGGGGGGGGGGGGGGGCTCACTCACGTCGGCTCCGCGCACTTAGCAATTATTGTCGTCAGTAGGGGACTTAGAAGGTGGTGTTCTGCGTATGTTGCATCAGAACAGGCACCACTGAACACCATCGAAATGACTCGGCAGCAGTGCAGTGTCTCCTCCGGTGGGTTGCCTCTTGACGACTTGATATTGACTGTGGCTTGCCAGCGCCGGCGCTGCGGCGAGCCGGGCAGGGCTTTGGCTGTTGTTGTGGGTGTCTTGGCACTGACGTGGCACAGAAGATTGGACATCAACTCAGTGGCACCAAAGATGGGAAAAAAATAACTTCCCTGGGTATTGGCACAATACTCGTTATACTGAACAAAGAAAAACAAACCTGCTAATGTTTCATGGCCTAAGAAAGACCATGGAGGATGTTCTGCCTAATAGGGTGGTGGTGGTGGTGGAGATAATCCTTGTCCTATTCCTTCTTTTTTTTTGTTTTTTTGTTGTTGCTTTTTTTATGTGGGGCCTCCATCCTCCTCTTTTTTCCCACTTAAAATCCCCCCCCCCCCCCCCCCAAAGACTCACACACCATGAACAGTCTGTCTGTTACATTACCGATGGACATTCGCTTGCTGTTTGTAGTTGTTGTTTGTTTGTTGTTGTTGTTTTTTGATACAAGGCGTCTGGGTTTGCATATGTTCTAATGTTTAGTGTGCTGACACTTCCGCTCATACCGAAAGGAACAATTAAGCACGAGAACAACTACTACACTGCTTATGAGAAGTGGTACACAATGTGTGTGTGTGTGTGTGTGTGTGTGTGTGTGTGTGTGTGTGTGTGTGTGTGTGTGTGCGTGCGTGCGTGCGTGCGTGCGTGCGTGCGTGTGTGCGTGCGTGCGTGTGTGTGTATGTGTGTGTGTAGAGAGAGAGAGAGAGAGCGAGAGACAAAGACAGACAGAGAGAGAGAGAGAGAGAGAGAGAGAGAGAGAGAAGAGAGAGAGAGAGAGAGAGAGAGAGAGAGTATGTACATACATAAGAGAGAGAGGGAGAGAGGGCAGACAGACATGCAAACAGGTAGACAGACATTGACAGAGGAAGACACCCAGAATGCAACAAACATTGAGATTACGACAAAGAAAAAGGCAATGAGTCGGACGGAGTGACAGCCAAACAAACACACACACTTTCAAACGGAGAGAGAGAGAGAGACAGATACAGATAGATAGACAGACAGACAGACAGACAGCATATTGTCCTATTATGAAATAACTTGTTTAGAAAAACTCCGAACGCCTCGTTCCCCAAAATTTGGGAACGGTATAACATCGTTTAATTGCTGGGAGTGACGGAGAAATGGGAAGGAAGGAGAGAGAGTGTGTGTGTGAGGAGAAGTCGTTTTCGTTGTGTCTTCATTAAACGTCCTGTAAGATCTGGACTCAACCCTCATTAAGCTGATCCAGGCCAATAGAGATGATAATGCTTCTTGCCCCCTTGAGCATCAGATCCATAACTAATCATAAAAAAGGAGGTTAGGGGTGGGAGGTCATTCTGGGCCTATGATAGATTTACTCCTGGTAAAGAGATCCAGGGCAGTGGGATAGATGGGCGCGGCGGTGGTAGTGGTGGTGGTGGTGGTGGAGGTGGGGAGGGGGGGTGTTAAAAGGGCAGGACCAGACTGACTCCCGGATGTAAAACCTATAGAGCGGCCCGTTTCAGAGCATTACCCTATGAAGTGACATGGATTTTGTGACCTTGTCGGTGTGTTAGACCATATGCACTGGCCTCTATTCCGTCAGTTCAGTTCCTTGGAGCTATTTGATATGTGGTCAGAAAGAGCCCATAGCATGTGAAATGAGTGATGACGATGTTGAATGTAAATCCTGACCATAAAGTCATCGGCTGATTCTCATCTGTATCTGATTACATGCAATGCAGCAGTTACAGGGTCGTCAGGTTTTTTATGTAATTTGTTAGCTTCTAAAAGGTTACCTAATCGAAGTAGCGAGTGCAGAATAATTTTCACACACTGGGTATCTTATCACATGCAAAATGTTCTGGCCTTGAGATTGCTAACATGGTCTGTGTGCCTGCCTGGCTCTGATCACACGTAAAATGTCCTGGCCTTGAGGTTGTTAACATGGCCTGTGTGCCTGCCTGGCTCTGATCGCATGTAAAATGTCCTGGCCTTGATGTTGTTAACGTGGCCTGTGTGCCTGCCTGGCTCTGATCACATGTAAAATGTCATGGCCTTGATGTTGTTAACGTGGCCTGTGTGCCTGCCTGGCTCTGATCGCATGTAAAATGTCCTGGCCTTGATGTTGTTAACGTGGCCTGTGTGCCTGCCTGGCTCTGATCGCATATAAAATGTCCTGGCCTTGATGTTGTTAACGTGGCCTGTGTGCCTGCCTGGCTCTGATCCTGGACATCTGATCTGAGAGGTCAGGCGTTCAGACCTGATGGGATTCGCTGTCAGACAGCGTATCGATACTCCACCCGCTTCATACCCCCACCCCTTCCAAGCTCGATACTCTCCCTACTCGTTATTTCCCCTTTCGTAATTCACCCCTGCTTGTGGCTGATTATGCTTGGTGACCGGGGATAGATGGCCCACCACACCGTTCTGCAACAGGTTTGAAACCAGAGAAAAGGGAGGGATAAAACGCTTACCTGTCATGCCGGCAAGTCATTTGGCGCTTGGACTTGAGCTATTTCAGCCAGCAACCATGTTTTCTACGAGCTAATTGGTTCTTGGACAGCACTGTTTACTGTGCACAGGCCTCCTGGTGACACGTGCTGTTTTACGTGTCACGGAAACATTGTGTGCTTTCGCATTTCAATATCTTATACGTTTCAGTAATTTACCAGCCTAGTCCGCCAATAGTGGCTGACAGGATTTCTTTCACTTGCAGATGCGTCAGCCAAGGCCGCCGGACGGAAAGACAGTACATTCTGCCGTGTCCACCGCTATCGGTTGACGGGAACATAAACAAATTCCTACACTTTCCATGAAATGGTCTAAGGGAAATAAGCTCTGTAATAACTAGTCTTGGGGATGTCGTAGCGAGTTGTAGATCCTACTTTTAGTGCTCTATCGTGAACTTGGCTGACCCCAGCAGCTTTAAAACAAAAGAACTGGCGGCGCTGGGCTCTCCTGCTAAGCGGCAGGTGTTTCCTGTGCCAGAAAAAATGTCGGTCAGGCGAAGGGGTGGTAGCGATTTCTCGCTCAATGAAGCGCTTGAAATCATATTACTAAGTGGATCTGTGGATGGGGGGAGTGACAGAGAGGACAGAATAGAATACTATGAAAGAGAGAGGAAAGTGAATTGTTTGAAGATGTAGCCATCCCTTCATCTTCTGATTTGGTGTTGTAAAAGAACGGAATAGAATGTAAACAAAGGATTTTTTTTCTTTTCTTGTCAGACATGTTTTTCAACGCACAGTAAATGATTCGAAATTACAAAGTTCGAATAGTTGAGTGTTTGTTCTTTCCTATGACACCTAACACAACACTGTCAGTCGTTGTCTAGCTACCGTAAATTTTTTTTTTTTTAAAGTGGCGAAATATGCGCGTCGGCAGGGATTGAGCGCCATGCGCGAGCGTGCGGCAGCAGGGAATCGTGCCGTGCGCGCCGCCCTCGGCTAGATAATAATAATTTCAATGCATGGCTTCATGCATTCACCCAAACCAGGGTCGAGAGAGAGAGAGAGAGAGAGAGAGAGAGAGAGAGAGAGAGAGAGAGAGAGAGAGAGAGAGAGAGAGAGGGGAGAGAAACAAACAAAAAGACAGACAGGTAGACAGACAGACAGACAGACACACACACACACACACACATACACACACACACACACACACACACACACACACACACACACACACACACACACACACACACACACACAGAGGCCTACACACGTAAACGCACACACGTGCATGTGCGCATGCACACGTACATCAGGGATAAAAGGGGATCAAAGGGGTGAGAGAGAGAGGAGAGAGAGAGAGAGAGAGAAGAGAGAGAGAGAGAGAGAGAGAGAGAGAGAGAGAGAGAGAGAGAGAGAGAGAGAGAGAGAGTCAAAAGAAATTCGTTCACAACAGGCCGAGGCCCCTTATGAAGGGGTGTGTGAACATCATATAAGTAAACGCAATCAGAAAAAGAGCAGGAATACATTATGTGAAATTTTCTGAGCAGATGCCAATAACCATACACAAAAAGAAAGCAAAAACTAATGAAGTAAATGTCTCTATGGTGTTTGTAGTTCTCTTAATTTGAATGCACTATACAGGTAGAGTGATAAAATTCGTACATCGTGAGAACTACGTGAAGACATTAGTATGCTGAGCTTGAATGATGAAGGTTGTCAATAAGATACAGGTTTTTATAAAACTTTCACGAATACCTCTGAACGCCGGACAACATAAAACAAAATGTACTTCATTTTCTTCTGCTTCTTTGCACATTGGACAAATCAACATATTTCTGTCAACAATTCTGTATCTAAGGCTTTGTACTGTTAAATTTGAAATTCCAAGTCTGAATCTTGTTGTGACATATTTCAAATGCGAAAGGTGCATCACTAAAGGTCTTATACATGTGAATCTGTTACTGGTCTGAATATATTCTGTCCATTTTTGCCATTTACAGTCTATTCATCGTTGACGAAATGTACGAATAAAGACATCAATGCTTCCAACACTTTGATTATACCAGACAAACCCAAAACCATACTCAAAAAACGACTACGCACTTGTGACACCAATTTACTTTACCCTTAACATCTAAGTTATAGGCTTATAACATCAAATGCCTTGCGAGGTATTTTTTGCTGTTCCATTTGTAATGACTATAACCAATAGCGAATACATTTTACAGCAGACTTTACATATAAGGGATATCTGTTAGTTTTGCCATATATAATGTCATTTGATGTCCTGATATCTACCCTTAGGACTTTCTCTGAAGCGTAAGAGTGAAGTGTTTCACACTGTATAGCTGCCTTATCTAATCCCATAACTCTGCTCCAAATTGGACCATAGGTTGAATTTGAGAATAAAATAATTTCATGAATAAGACGAATATAACAAATTGTTATTGAGGATATACATTTTGTTCATGGTGCAGACCAATGCATTTTTAGCTCGGCATGCAAGATCTTTGCATGCAACAACCAAACTTAGTCGGGTGGAGAATAATATTCCCAAATATTTGTAAACGTTGACGATAGGCATTATGCAGCGTCATGAAACCTTGAAATCGAAAATTTGCAATATGCATATTGGGTGTTGCTGGTTTTTACTGTTCAATGAAACTATTTTTTTTCTCTTACACTTGAAAAGCCACCTTTTCGAAACACTATGATATTACTTGTATTTAAGTTAACTTTTAATTG
>CM031602.1:57429425-57449425 GCA_018398815.1 Conus ventricosus
CAAGGGGAGGACAATCTCCAATGGGGAGGAAACTCAGTAACATATAACTCCTGGTCAGATACTGATATTTCGAAACCTGATTGTTTCTCCAGAGTGACCGCGGAAAGTGGTAATTTGACTCCTCTGCCTTTTCGGTTTTAAGAAGATTGCTATCCAAGAAAAGGCTGGTGTGCAATACCGTAGTATGTTTGTTGAGCTTTCAAAAAACCAACCAAAGGTGCCATCTAAAAAGCAAACGAAAATCATGAAAGAGCAAAACAAGCTACATTTTCTTGTGAAAAGTAGAAAATATTAAAAGATAACCTCTTAAGACACAAGTGCTGAGGGCCAGTTCTTGGAATGAATCCGCAAGGGACTAAATTACAACAAACTAATAAATTCCAAGGATAAGTACCAAGCACCATTCCAGCAACTTATAGAGCAGCTTGGTGTTGCAATGACTGCAAGGAGAATTGAATTATAAACAAAGCTTGCTCTCATGTCCTCGATTGAAGAAATAGGTGGAGATAAGCATTCATATCTGCAGTGGTAGATAATTCTGCCTAACTAACAGTATGTGCTTGAGTGGGTGAATGGGGAAAAATAAAATGAATGCTTCTCAAAATGAGCCTTCAGAAAGCTTATAGTCTCCAAGGGGGAGACAATCTCCAATGGGGAGGAAACTCAGTAACATATAACTCCTGGTCAGATACCGATATTTCGAAACCTGATTGTTTCTCCTGAGTGACTGTGGAAAGTGGTAATTTGACTACTCTGCCTTTTCGGTTTTAAGAAGATTGCTATCCCAGAAAAGGCTGGTGTGCAATACCGTAGTATGTTTGTTGAGTTTTCAAATAACCAACCAAAGGTGCCACCTAAGAAGCAAACGAAAATCATGCTTATCTCCCCCTATTTCTTCAATCTAAGTCATGAGAGCAAGCTTTGTTTATAATTTAATATATATATATATATATATATATATATATATTGAAAAATGAGCCTTCAGTCTACTATGACGTCAATAGTATTGATGTCATCGCTGCTAAGGAGATGTACTTGCATCGGTTCCTGAAGAAGCCTTTTGGCGAAAGCTTGAAAATGAACTCCGTGGGCGGTGCTGACTACTTATTTTTCATCACTATATATATATATATATTCAATTATAAACAACGTTTGCTCTTATGTCTTAGATTGAAGAAATAGGGGGAGATAAGCATTCATATCTGCAGTGGCAGATTATTCTGCCTAACTAACAGTATGTGCTTGAGTGGGTGAATGGGGAAAATATAATAAATGCTTCTCAAATTGAGCCTTCAGAAAGCTTATAGTCTCCAAGGGGGAGACGATCTCCAATATGGAGAAAACCCACTAACATATAACTCCTGGTCAGATACCGATATTTCGAAACCTGATTGTTTCTCCTGAGTGACCGCGGAAAGTGGTAATTTGACTCCTGCCTTTTCGGTTTTAAGAAGAATGCTATCCCAGAAAAAGCTGGTGTGCAATACCGTAGTATGTTTGTTGAGTTTTCAAAAAACCAACCAAAGGTGCCACCTAAAAAGCAAACGAAAATCATGAAAGAGCAAAACAAGCTACATTTTCTTGTGAAAAGTAGAAAATATTAAAAGATAACCTCTTAAGACACAAGAGCTGAGGGCCAGTTCTTGGAATGAATCCACAAGAGACTAAATAACAACAAACTAATAAATTCCAAGGATAAGTACCAAGCACCATTCCAGCAACTTATAGAGCAGCTTGGTGTTGCAATGACTGCAAGGAGAATTGAATTATAAACAAAGCTTGCTCTCATGTCTTAGATTGAAGAAATAGGGGGAGATAAGCATTCATATCTGCAGTGGTAGATAATTCTGCCTAACTAACAGTATGTGCTTGAGTGGGTGAATGGGGAAAAATAAAATGAATGCTTCTCAAAATGAGCCTTCAGCAAGCTTATAGTCTCCAAGGGGGAGACAATCTCCAGTGGGGAGGAAACTCACTAACATATAACTCCTGGTCAGATACCGATATTTCGAAACCTGATTGTTTCTCCTGAGTGACCGTGGAAAGTAGTAATTTGACTCCTCTGCCTTTTCGGTTTTAAGAAGATTGCTATCCCAGAAAAGGCTGGTGTGCAATACCGTAGTATGTTTGTTGAGTTTTCAAAAACCAACCAAAGGTGCCACCTAAGAAGCAAACGAAAATCATGCTTATCTCCCCTATTTCTTCGATCTAAGTCATGAGAGCAAGCTTTGTTTATAATTCATATATATATATATATATATAATATATATATATATATATATATATATATATATATATATACAATTATAAACAACGTTTGCTCTTATGTCTTAGATTGAAGAAATAGGGGGAGATAAGCATTCATATCTGCAGTGGCAGATTATTCTGCCCAACTAACAGTATGTGCTTGAGTGGGTGAATGGGGAAAATAAAATAAATGCTTCTCAAATTGAGCATTCAGAAAGCTTATAGTCTCCAAGGGGGAGACGATCTCCAATAGGGAGAAAACCCACTAACATATAACTCCTGGTCAGATACCGATATTTCGAAACCTGATTGTTTCTCCAGAGTGACCACAGAAAGTGGTAATTTGACTCCTGCCTCTTCGGTTTTAAGAAGAATGCTATCCCAGAAAAAGCTGGTTGCAATACCGTAGTATGTTTGTTGAGTTTTCAAAAAAACAACCAAAGGTGCCACCTAAAAAGCAAACGAAAATCATGAAAGAGCAAAACAAGCTACATTTTCTTGTGAAAAGTAGAAAATATTAAAAGATATCCTCTTAAGACACAAGAGCTGAGGGCCAGTTCTTGGAATGAATCCACAAGGGACTAAATAACAACAAACTAATAAATTCCAAGGATAAGTACCAAGCACCATTCCAGCAACTTATAGAGCAGCTTGGTGTTGTAATGACTGCAAGGAGAATTGAATTATAAACAAAGCTTGCTCTCATGTCTTAGATTGAAGAAATATCTGCAGTGGTAGATAATTCTGCCTAACTAACAGTATGCGCTTGAGTGGGTGAATGGGGAAAAATAAAATGAATGCTTCTCAAAATGAGCCTTCAGCAAGCTTATAGTCTCCAAGGGGGAGACAATCTCCAGTGGGGAGGAAACTCACTAACATATAACTCCTGGTCAGACACCGATATTTCGAAACCTGATTGTTTCTCCTGAGTGACCGTGGAAAGTAGTAATTTGACTCCTCTGCCTTTTCGGTTTTAAGAAGATTGCTATCCCAGAAAAGGCTGGTGTGCAATACCGTAGTATGTTTGTTGAGTTTTCAAAAAACCAACCAAAGGTGCCACCTAAGAAGCAAACGAAAATCATGCTTATCTCCCCCTATTTCTTCGATCTAAGTCATGAGAGCAAGCTTTGTTTATAATTCAAATATATATATATATATATATATATATTCAATTATAAACAACGTTTGCTCTTATGTCTTAGATTGAAGAAATAGGGGGAGATAAGCATTCATATCTGCAGTGGCAGATTATTCTGCCTAACTAATAGTATGTGCTTGAGTGGGTGAATGGGAAAATAAAATAAATGCTTCTCAAATTGAGCATTCAGAAAGCTTATAGTCTCCAAGGGGGGGACGATCTCTAATAGGAGAAAACCCACTAACATATAACTCCTGGTCAGATACCGATATTTCGAAACCTGATTGTTTCTCCTCAGTGACCACAGAAAGTGGTAATTTGACTCCTGCCTCTTCGGTTTTAAGAAGAATGCTATCCCAGAAAAAGCTGGTGTGCAATACCGTAGTATGTTTGTTGAGTTTTCAAAAAACCAACCAAAGGTGCCACCTAAAAAGCAAAAGAAAGTCATGAAAGAGCAAAAAAGCTACATTTTCTTGTGAAAAGTAGAAAACATAAAAATATAGGAGAAACTGAGGAGAAACAATCAGATATGAATGCTTATCTCCCCCTATTTCTTCAATCTAAGACGTAAGAGCAAGCTTTGTTTATAATTCAATATTTCTTGCAGTGATTGCAACACCAAGCTGCTCTGTAAGTTGCTGGAATGGTGCGGTACTTATCCTTGGAATTTATTATGTATATATATATATATATATATATAATGCTGAACAATTAAATTAGTGGGGGAAAACAAGTGCAGGCTAACAATTCTTCAGTCATTATAGTAATGACTTGGCAAAGATTTGAACTTTTAGAAGGAAAAAAAGAAAATAAAAAAATCGGGGAATATATTATAAATATGAGAAACCCTTCACTAGCTGCCTGAGTGAACCATCGTAATCCCTCTTGAAGGCAGATCTACTTGTATTGCCTGCTCCTAGGCCTTTCGTCCGCTGGATCGGACTCATCAGGGAGACACAGCTGATTATGTCTGTGCTCCTGGTGTCAAATAGAGACACACCACAGTCCATAATTCTGTGGTGTTCTCACCACCAAGGGTTCAAAAAAAATCCAACAGCACCCCCAAAGCAGCCAGCGAAGGATAGTAAATGGAATAAAACGAGAGTGTGGAGAGGAAAAAAGTTGCTGAAAAACTAAAACTTAAGCATTATGCAAACAGTATAAAATGTAGGGGATAATCTTTGAGCCTATGCTTGAGGATCCATTCAAGGATGCAAGGGAGATCAAAAGATACGGAACAGTCTGAGTGGTCAGCTCTGCTGTTCAATAACTCAAGCATTGTCAGTGGCTAAGAATTGTGCAGGACAACCTTTACTTGGATCTCCTAAGAGATGCAATCTCCCACTGATTGACCAAACAATATAATGCTGAACAATTAAATTAGTGGGGGAAAACAAGTGCAGGCTAACAATTCTTCAGTCATTATAGTAATGACTTGGCAAAGATTTGAACTTTTAGAAGGAAAAAAAGAAAATAAAAAAATTGGGGAATATATTATAATTATGAGAAACCCTTCACTAGCTGCCTGAGTGAACCATCGTAATCCCTCTTGAAGGCAGATCTACTTGTATTGCCTGCTCCTAGGCCTTTCAATCATATATATATATATACCACTGCAGATATGAATTCTTATCTCCCCCTATTTCTTCAATCTAAGACATAAGAGCAAGCTTTGTTTATAATTCAATTATATATATATATTATATATATATATATATATATAATATTATGGCCAAGTAACGGTTTCAACGGTTACTTTAACGATGTACACTTTTCAGACTGGCATTTTAGTCCTCACTGGGCTAAAGCCTGTGTACATATCAAATTTCATCCAAATCGGACAATATGTCAAGAATAACGTTTTTAAATTTGAAACACTATATACAAGTGCCATTTGTCTGTGATAACCTTTCTATATACCAAATGTCTTTAAAATCCACCTATATGTAAGAAATAACGGCCAAATAATAGTCTTTAACGTTTGTTTAATCGATATTCAGCATTACATCACTTACATATGGAAAGAGGCTCCGATTTGTCACAAGATCATCCAAACCGCTTATAAATCGGCAAAGTACTTTCTGAGAAATTCCATAAAGATGGAAAACCCTTTTGGGCCCGTTTAGCCATTAGCAACGGCTATTCTGGTAAAATAAAACATCGGGCAATAATCCGTGACCCATAATGAACGTACGTACAAATTTTCAAAGATCGGCCCAGAAGTTTTGTCTGGAGCGAGTGGAACACATTTTGACCATGGAGAGACAGACAGACACACAGACAGCATCTCTTCGTTCCCTTCTAAAGTACTCCCTGTTCTTTAAGACACTGCTGACAATGAAGATATGCTATCATTTACGCATGTCTTGGCCCGTAAGAAACACAAAACAAAACACAAAACACCACACACACACACACACACACACACACACACACACACACACACACACACACGTACGCATGTAATCTCTCTCTCTCTCTCGTTCTTTCGTTCTCTCTCTCTCTCTCTTTCTCTCTGTCAACCTCGGGGTATGTCAGTGGGGGAAGGACTAGCGCACAGCCCAAACACACTCACAGCTTGCTTACGATCTCATTCATATATCATGCATTCGTCACATCAAACCACTAGTAAAGTCTATAACTTTACTACACATGATCATAGAACGAAACATCAACGCATATGGAATCAAACAAAATAAAACATTCTCTCTTTCCTTGAACTTCACAAAATCATTTATCTAAATCATCATTAACTAACCCGGGTATAAATAGATTTCTACTTTACCTGGCCAGGTGATCTTAACTATTCACGAATCACTGTCTTTTCTTTTCTCTTTTTTTTCTTCACTGTCACTTTCACAACACGACACAACGGCTGGCACCGGTCAGGTTAGACTGCTGGCACCGGTCAAGCTGGACTGCTGGCACTGGTCAGGTTAGACCGCTGGCGTTGGTCAGGTTGGACTGCCGATGAAAGTGGCGCTGGCCAAGTATGAGGTCGAACCCCCGGTTCAGATGGAACAGTGACTATCAACATCGATCTGTTCTCCTTTCTTTCTTCCTGCATTAACGCATTGCACTCTCTCTCTCTCTCCTAGTCTGCTCTATCAAATGAACATGTTGCTTTTCTTTTCCTTTTCTTTTCTTTCTTTTTCTCTTCATTAGTTAGCAACTCTCCCTCTCTCCACATCTCTCTTTAGTCCTCCCTCTGCAGACTATCTATGGTGCTTAAATGCTACAAACTTGGTTTCTCTCCTCTCTCCTCATCTCTCTCTCTGCCCCTCTCTCCTGCAGAGCTTACACTCAGAACCTCTCTCTCTCTCTCTCTCTCTCTCTGTTCGTTCCCCTCTCTCTCACTCATGCATTACTTTATCCCCTAACTCCGTGTCCAAGGGCGAGTACCATTGGTCAGTATTTTTACCACCTCATACCCGAAGTTATCTCCCTCTAATTCCATTGGATATCAAATCATGACAGTCACGCCTACACGCCTTACTCTCTGTGGTGGTCAATTGGTCATTTAATTGATTAGCTTGATTTCACCCCCACCACACACTACCTTCTCCCCTCCCCCTTTTCGGCGACGTCGACCTGATTGTGGGCATTGGTCGTAAATTGGCTAGATCAGTCTGGCCCAGCCCTGTTGAGACGTTGGTCAGCCACTCCGACTGTCCTACGTGGCCGATGCTGTCTCCGTGGAAGATTAGGATTAGCCTCTCGCTGTGCTCAAATTGGCCGGATGAGTCTGATCCGGGCGTCGAGACTCGTTTGACCAGACATCGAGGCATCGGTCAGCTACTTAGTCCGTCTGGCTGGACAGACCATCTCCGTGGAGCCTCTCCCCTATGCTGAATTGGCTGGACACGACACATGGGGCCGTCTGCCTGACGCCCAGAATATTTGAGTTAGAGCTTATGTCCAACCAACTTGGCTGGCGACGGACCACGACTTTGGTTGTGTTTATTTTTGACCGTGACAACCCCTTGCAAAAGACTATGCACCGCATTGTCTCAAAACAACGGTACAAAAAAAAGACAACAACCGAATTTGCTGACACACAGCTACACGTGCAAAGTTTGAAAAATACTTTACAACCAACGGTTTATAAATTATAAATATATCATTAGTGAATACCACTCCAATGAGTTTATCATTGACGTGCGCTCTTGCGTTATTTCAAACTCATTTTATAACAACCTCTGTGCGCACTTATGCAATTCCCCTACCTGCGATTTGCCACATCTTCTCTTCACAATTCCTATGAAAAGCACAATATAGTATGATCACGATCCATGACACTTCACTGAGGAATCTCCATCCTCACTTATTGCAAATAATGCATCACTACACAAGCGACTGTATGCTCCAAGCATAACTACATTCACATGAGCAAGTCTCACAAAGAAAATATGAACAAGTCTCACACAAAGAATATGAACCATAGCCAACTGGGAATGAACCCATATCCAATCAACATAACTGTAATCAACACATATTATCAACAAAGCACCCCGGATATGACTGACTTCCTCTGAGTTGCAGCTTGCTAGACTACGCGACTTAAATAGTCAGCTCCGACATTCTGTCGACCTGGAAAGTACTGCACTCGATACCTGTAGGGCTGCAGTGCCATTGCCCAACGCAGAACCCTGCTGTTTTTTCAGCTGTGCCTCCTGCAGAATTTGAGTGGTTGATGATCTGTCTCTATCACGAACTCTTTCCCATACAAGTATTTGTGGAACTTCTGCACGGCCCACATGACAGCTAAACACTCCTTCTCTACAGTTGCGTACCCTTCTTCACACTTTGTCAACTTCCTGCTAGCATACCTCACAGGGAACTCGACCCCTTCATGCTCCTGCAACAATACTGCACCTATCCCACCGCCTGATGCATCTGTCCGCAACAAAAATGGTTTTTGACATATCTGGTAGCTTCAAGATGGGACGGGAACCTAGTCTTTCCAGCACCGTCTGCAGTGCTTGCTCTGCAGCGTCTGACCACTCGACCACTGCCGGTTTCCCTGCCTTGACCAAATCACTGAGAGGACTCGTGATTGCTGCGAAATTTGGAACAAACTCCCTGTAGAAACCAATAAAACCTAGCAGACCTCCAGACTTCTGTTTTGGTCTTTGTCTCTCTGAATTCATCATCTTCTCCACCTTTCCCCTTTCTGGCTGCTTTGTGTCGCCTCCGACAACAAAACCTAGAACTCCAGGCTTGGAAAACCAACCTGGCACTTTGTTGGTCTGGCTGTGAGATTGGCTTGTCTCAACCTCTCTAAAACTGCTCCTAGCTGCCTCATATGCTCCTCCCATGTCTCGGATGCTATCAGAATGTCATCCATGAAATTCACAACGCCTTCCAATCCCGTCAATAACTTCCTCATCATCCGAGAGAAGAGTGCAGGTGCGTTGACCATCCCAAAAGGGAGTACTCGCCACTGGTATAGCCCCATTGGAGTGGAGAATGCTGTGACTTCCTTTGAGTCCTCACTCAAGGCTATTTGCCAGTAACCCTTGCTCAGATCTATCCTGGTGAAATACTGTTCTTGCTTGTGGCGATCTGAGCGAACAGGTCTTCCATGTTCGGTATGACCTCTGCATCGACCTTGGTGACACTGTTCAGACGTCTATAGTCAACACAGAATCGATGCTCACCTGACTTTTTCCTCACTAAGACGACGGGTGCACTATACGATGATTTGGACGGTTCAATCACCCCAAGGTCCAACATCTTTTCTACCTCCTCCTCGATCACTTGCTTGGTGGCATATGGGATCGGGTAGACTTTCACATGTACGGGTTTTTTTGCGATGTTAACTCCACCGTACATGTCTCTAGAGTTGTCCTGCCTGGTTTATCAGTCAGGGAGCGCCCTATACTGTTCTAGGAGCCCCCTAACTTCCTCCTGTCTCCTACTGTCTAGCCCTTCATACAGTGACACATCCCTGTATGACTCTTCTCCTGGAAACTCAGGCAACAAAATCTCCCCTTCTTCTGCTGGGTCTCCTTCACCTCCATCAATGATTGCTGCTGCGCCTATGTGCTGAGTCTCACGCTGAATATATTTGCGGAGCAAATTTGCATGGAAAAGTTTTGATTTCCCATTCACATCGATTCGGTAGTCCTGATCCACCTTTTCAATGATGGTGAACGGTCCTTTCCAATGCATCAGCAGCTTGTTGTGATCCGTGGGAAGCAGTAACAGGACTTGATCTCCCACCTTGAGGAATTGCTTCCTCACCTTCCTGTCATATTGCTTCTTCTGAACGACCCTAGCCTCCTGCAAACTCTCCCTTGCGACCTTACATGTCTCCTCTAGCCTATTGCGTAAGTCCACCACATACTGATAAGTGGTTTTGACTTCTTCTGACTCCTGTTCTCCGGACCACAGCTCTTTGAGAATGCACACTGGACCCCGAACTGTCCGCCCATACAGCAGCTCAAATGGCGAAAAGCCTGTGCTTTCCTGAGGGGCTTCCCTGTAGGCGAACAGTGCCGCTGGAATGTAGCGGTCCCAATCTGCTGGCCTTTCCTCACAGAGCTTCTTTAAGATGCCCTTCAGCACACCATTGAATCTCTCCACCAAGCCATTGCATTGTGGGTGTATGGGGTAGTGAGAAGCTGTGTGATCCCTAGCAGCCTGTTGACCTCCTTCATCACGCCTGATGTGAACTGTGACCCCCTGTCACTGAGAATTTGTGCTGGCACACCCACGCGAGAGAAGATGTCTACCAGCCCTTCAGCGACCTGTTGCGTATCTACGCCTTTCAATGCAACTGCTTCTGGTATCTGGTCGCGTAGTCCACGAGCGTCAACACATACCTGTGCCCGCCTTTGGAACAGGGCGCGATTGGGCCAATCAGATCAACAGCCACCCTCCTGAATGGAGTGTCAATTAAAGGAGGCTGTTTAAGAGGCGCCTTCCTCTTCACCCCTCTTGTGGCTGACCTTTGACACACGTCACATGACATGCAGAAACGCTTGATGTCTGCCATTGCTCCTGCCAATGAAAGTCATCAAAGATTCGGTCAGCTGTTTTGCTGGTGCCGAGATGACCCGCCATGAGCGAATCGTGACCCACTGACATGACAGTGTCACGATAACCTGCTGGTACCTCTAACTGAGTGGTCACCTTACCTGTCTTCCCCTTGGTGAACACTCGGTACAACAGCCCGCCTTTCACAAGAAATTCTGTCTCACCTCCTCTAACCTCCTGTTTCTCTCCACCTCTTGCCAACTCCCAAGACTTCACGAGCGAAGGGTCTTGTTTCCTGCGCTGCCCTAAACTCATCAGGCGACACATCTATGCCTGACTTCCTTGCTGGAACGACTAACGGTTTATCAACCTTTTCCTCCTTCTTGCTCCGTGTTTGAACTGCTGCCCCTGTAGCAGTCAAACAACTCAGGATCCCCTGGATCCCTTGCCCCTGGAATATTTCCAATGATCAAATCATGAAGGGGTTTCTCCATCACCAACGCAGACAACTCGCCTGAGAAGTAAGGGGTACGTACTTCTATCTTGGCAACTGGAAACTCCCTCACAGTGCCATCGATTAGAGTACAGGTCTGGATTTGCCCTGTCAAATCCCCTTTCTCGACCAGCGTTGTTCTAACTACACCACATAAACAACCAGTGTCTCGTAACACTTTCACCCTCTGCTGGCCAATCCACCCTTCTTCCACTGGTACGAACCACTCAGCCTAGTGCCCTCCATCCCTGACACTGACTGCTGTCCAGTGCTAGCCATAGGCTGCACTCCACCCTCTTCAGATTGGATCCCTGTTGGTTCCACTGCAGTCGTTTTCCCTTGACGACCCTTATCCACCTCTTGCAAGGCTGCTGCCTTCTGGAACCTCATGCGACAATCCCTCGCCACATGTCCCTTCTTGTGACAAATGAAACACCTATTGTCCCTTTGTCCTCCTTTCTGCCCCACCACTGGTTTGCAGACTGTGCAGAAAACTCCCCTAGTCTCCTTGCACTCTTCTCACCTGTGCCTGGCACCTGTTTTCTCCTGCACCTTAGTGCCCAAACGTGCCTCTCTATACACCTCAGCGAACTTCAACAACTCCCCTGCTGTCTCTGGCTGTCTCTCTTTCAAATGTATGGTTAACTCAGGCCGCAACCTGACAAAATCTGTTCCTTCATAACCAGCTCTTTCAATTCAGCGAACTCCTTCTTCGTACCACTCAACTCTAACCATTTCTCAAAATAGTGATCTAAACGTGCACCAAACTGAGTGTACGTTTCCCCTGCTTGTAATCTAGCTGAACGAAATTTCTTTCTGAATCCTTCCTCTGTGAGGTCAAATCCCTTCATCAATGATTCCTTCACAGCACCAAAATCAGATCGGGTGTCTGCTGGCAACGCAGTGAAAATCTGTAATGCCTTACCCGTCAATAGCGCTGACAAAATGACTGCCCACTCTTCTGAAGGCCAACCCTGACTGGTCGCAAACGTTTCGAAACGACTGATGTATGCATCAATCGAATCGGTTCCTTCAGAGAACTTTGGCAACTTGGTCGGGGGGCGTAACTGCGCACAGAGTCACTGGAAACTGAACTACCATCCTCGGTGGTCTCCCTTTGTATTTTCAGTCTCTCTAACTCTAATTGAACCCTTAATCTTTCTGTCTCCTGTGTTTCCCTAGCTTTTAATCTTTCTGTTTCCTGCGCTTCCTGATTAGCCTGAATCTTTAATCTTTCTGTTTCCTGCGTTTCCCTTAGTCTTTCTGTTTCCTGCGTTTCGCTAGCTTTAATCCTTTCCTGCTCTGCTATTTCTAGTGCGACACGGCGTCTCTCCGCTCGCTCATCTCTTTCCATCTTTTGTTGGTTTTTCAACGAATGCTCGCAACTCTTCGCCCGAATAGCCTAAATCACGAGCGACGCTCACAAGTTGTTCAATAGGGGTGTTCTTTTCTTCCGCCATTATATCTCTTTTTTTTTTGAACAAGGTTTTACTACAACGACAGCCAAACTAGGTGGTTACCGACACGAGTGACGTAATAGCACGATCCTATGAATGATAATATTAGCTTGGGACAACGTAATTAGTTTTTATAAGACGCCCAGCGCCTGACCCAACTAATGAGAGCGAATTATAGGAAATCTGTGCGAAATAAGTACTCTGGGGCTGAAATGCCAAGCCAAGTATTAACTATCTTGGAAGCAATGCCAAGCCTAGTATTTAACTATCTTGGGAACATACAGTAAGACAACACCTTGTCTTAGGATTACAACACTTGAATCCCACCCACTTCCTCTCTGAGAAGTTTGAACAATTATAATAAATGGGCCAGAATATCCTGGCAGGCTCGCCAATAAATTGTCAACCTCGGGGTATGTCAGTGGAGGAAGGACTAGCGCACAGCCCAAACACACTCACAGCTTGCTTACGATCTCATTCATATATCATGCATTCGTCACATCAAACCACTAGTAAAGTCTATAACTTTACTACACATGATCATAGAACGAAACATCAATGCATATGGAATCAAACAAAATAAAACATTCTCTCTTTCCTTGAACTTCACAAAATCATTTATCTAAATCATCATTAACTAACCCGGGTATAAATAGATTTCTACTTTACCTGGCCAGGTGATCTTAACTATTCACGAATCACTGTCTTTTCTTTTCTCTTTTTTTTCTTCACTGTCACTTTCACAACACGACACAACGGCTGGCACCGGTCAGGTTAGACTGCTGGCACCGGTCAAGCTGGACTGCTGCACTGGTCAGTTAGACCGCTGGCGTTGGTCAGGTTGGACTGCCAATGAAAGTGGCGCTGGCCAAGTATGAGGTCGAACCCCCGGTTCAGATGGAACAGTGACTATCAACATCGATCTGTTCTCCTTTCTTTCTTCCTGCATTAACGCATTGCACTCTCTCTCTCTCCCTAGTCTGCTCTATCAAATGGACATGGTTGCTTTTCTTTTCCTTTTCTTTTCTTTCTTTTTCTCCTTCATTAGTTAGCAACTCTCTCTCTCCACATCTCTCTTTAGTCCTTCCTCTGCAGACTATCTATGGTGCTTAAATGCTACAAACTTGGTTTCTCTCCTCTCTCCTCATCTCTCTCTCTGCCCCTCTCTCCTGCAGAGCTTACACTCAGAACCTCTCTCCTCTCTCTCTCTCTCTCTCTGTTCGTTCCCCTCTCTCTCACTCACGCATTACTTTATCCCCTAACTCCGTGTCCAAGGGCGAGTACCATTGGTCAGTATTTTTTACCACCTCGTACCCGAAGTTATCTCCCTCTAATTCCATTGATATTCAAATCATGACAGTCACGCCTACACGCCTTTACTCTCTGTGGTGGTCAATTGGTCATTTAATTGATTAGCTTGATTTCACCCCCACCACACACTACCTTCTCCCTCGCCCTTTTCGGCGACGTCGACCTGATTGTGGGCATTGGTCGTAAATTGGCTAGATCAGTCTGGCCCAGCCCTGTTGAGACGTTGGTCAGCCACTCCGACTGTCTACGTGGCCGATGCTGTCTCCGTGGAAGATTAGGATTAGCCTCTCGCTGTGCTCAAATTGGCCGGATGAGTCTGATCCGGGCGTCGAGACTCGTTTGACCAGACATCGAGGCGTCGGTCAGCTACTTAGTCCGTCTGGCTGGACAGACTATCTCCGTGGAGCCTCTCCCCTATGCTGAATTGGCTGGACACGACACATGGGGCCGTCTGCCTGACGCCCAGAATATTTGAGTTAGAGCTTATGTCCAACCAACTTGGCTGGCGACGGACCACGACTTTGGTTGTGTTTATTTTTGACCGTGACACTCTCTCTCTCTCTCTTTCTCTCTCTCTCGCATACACAAACACACATACACACGCACACACATACACGCGCGCACTCACGCACGCACGCACGCAAGCACGCATTCACTCACACACACACACACACACACACACACACACACACACACACACACACACACACACACACACACACACACACACACACACACAGAGAGAGAGAGAGAGAGAGAGAGAGAGAGAGAGAGAGAGAGGAGAGAGAGAGAGAGAGAGAGAGAGAGAGAGAGAGAGAGAGAGAACGATGTTCGCGTTGGTATTCATTGAAGTGTGTGCTTCATGTAAATGAGACAGGGGAGAATGATTGTGCTGAAATTGTGTTGATGGAATCGGACAGAATTCCCTCTCAAACCTTCCCCTCCCAGTCCCCTCACATTCGCAAACATTCACATAGTTAGTTAGTTAGCTAGTTAGTTAGTTGGTTAGTGTGTGTGTGTGTGTGTGTGTGTGTGTGTGTGTGTGTGTGTGTGTGTGTGTGTGTGTGTGTGTGTGTGTGTGTGGTGTGTGTGTGTGTGTGTGTTGTGTGTGTGTGTGTGTGTGTGTGTGTGTGTGTGTGTGTGTGTGTGTGTGTGTGTGTGTGTGCGTGCGCGTGCTTATGTGTGTGTGTGTATGTATCAGGAGGTGTGAAGTCGATTATTGATACCTTTTGGTCTTTGAAATACTTTTGCTGTTTGGGAGCCTGGAAAAAAGAAGTCTGTGAGATGGCTCTGGTGCTACTACACGTAGCGTTTGATGGTGTGATGGAAGAGCACGTGAGTCAAACAGTGTCAGAGCTTCTTGTTGAGCAGTCCCTGTATTCACAGACATTTTACCCCCAGTTTTCCTACAGCTTGAAGCATGTGCGTAAGTTCGTTTTAACCGAGGGTTTAAGCTGCTTCCCCTCTCTGCACCACCTCCAACCACCTTCTGTCCCATACTCTTTACGCTGTGTCTACCCAGGTGCCAGATTCAGCAGTTGTCTGCAATACAGCGCGTTAGCTGTTCAGTCATGGTTACCGGACCTCAACGATTTCAGCAGTATACAGCTTTCTGTGGTCCGGGGTGCTTCTTTTCCCTCTTTTTCTCATTCTGTAACCTCCTGGACACACTCCTCTGCCAAGCATCCCCTCATCCCCGCATGTCCTCCCACCTCCATTCTCGCCCCTATCATTCACACTTCAGTGCACGCGTGCCTCAGCGGCATCTTTCTGTCCTTCCCCTCCCTCACCTCAGTGGGGTGGCACTGAGACAGAACATTAAAGAACAGGTCGCCATGTCTTCTGTCATTGTGTGTCATGATTTCCCTGTCCTTTCTGCTAGGTTGTCAGTTCATTACGCTTTTGTGGCTTCCCCTCTTTCTCCCTCCCTCAACAGTTCCCTGGACATTGTTTTAGCAAGGCCATTGGATCTTGTTGCATGACCATACAAGGTTTTTTTTAGTTTGTTTTTTTAAAGTGATGTCAGTAGATCTTCGTATGTGCTCTTGAAGGTTTGACGCGATTGTTCGTCGGTGAAACGCTCAGCATATGTGATATTTAGTATTTGGCACATCACCTCCTGCCTATGGCTTGGATTCTTCTGTC
This sequence comes from Conus ventricosus, assembly GCA_018398815.1. Taxonomy (NCBI): domain Eukaryota; kingdom Metazoa; phylum Mollusca; class Gastropoda; order Neogastropoda; family Conidae; genus Conus; species Conus ventricosus. Next base: position 57,445,198 of record CM031602.1, read on the forward strand.
CAGATCCGCTGCGAAGGTCGATGTCTTGGATGTTAAACAGAAGATGGAGTGAACAAGAGCACACTGGAGCCTGTTGTTGAGTGCGACATTTGCATCGCTAAATTGGCCTGTTCACACACACACACACACACACACACACACACACACACACACACACACACACACACACACACACACACACACACACACACACACACACACACACACACTGAGGCAAAAACTCTCTCTCTCTCTCTCTCTCTCTCTCTCTCTCTCTCTCTCTCTCTCTCTGTTATCACCTTGACAGATAACAAATGGGAAACCCTGGCATCTGTTGCCTCCACAACTCCTTCCATGCAGCAATATTTACTTCCTCTTTGCATGCAGAGAGTTCCTCCATCCCTTTATGTTTGACCGTGGTTCAGAAATAACCCCTACATCAGAATTATCCCCGGCCCCCTCTCCTCCAACCCCCGCCCGCTATTTCTTTCTGAATCCCTCCTCTAGGAAGTATGGAGCATTCAGTTTCCTTCCCTTCCCTTTAATCTTTTTTGTTTGTTTGATACCACCAAAACATTTTTGAGTGTGAACAGTTGCATATGATGTTTCTAATGGCATCGGTAAAAACAAATATGATGAATATGATGTCTTTAAGTAAGAAGAGACAGGTAAGTCGACAGATAGGCAGATATACAGACAAGCAGTGTGTGTGTGTGTTGTGTGTGTGTGTGTGTGTGTGTGTGTGTGTTGTGTGTGTGTGTGTGTGTTGTGTGTGTGTGTGTGTGTGTGTGGGGTTTTCCCTCTTGGAGACTATAAGCTTGCTGAAGGCTCATTTTGAGAAGCATTTATTTTATTTTAATTTTTCCCCATTCACCCTTTCAAGCACACACTGTTAGTTAGGCAGAATTATCTACCACTGCAGATATGAATGCTATATCTCCCCCATTTCTTCAATCTAAGACATAAGAGTAAGCTTTGTTTATAAAATTTAATCTTCTTGCAGTCATTGTAACACCAAGCTGCTCTGTAAGTTGCTGGAATGGTGCTCGGTACTTATCCTTGGAATTTATTGGTTTATTGTAATTTTGTCCCTTGCGGATTCATTCCAAGAACTGGCCCTCAGCACTTTTGTCTTAAGAGGTTATCTTTAAATATTTTCTACTTTTCACAAGAAACTGTTTCTTGTTTTGCTCTTTCATGATTTTCTTTTGCTTCTTAGGTGGCACCTTTGATTGTTTTTTGAAAACTCAACAAACATACTACGGTATTGCACACCAGCCTTTTTCTGGATAGCATTCTTCTTCAAACCGAAAAGGCAGAGGAGTCAAATTACCACTTTCCGCGGTCACTCAGGAGAAACAATCGGTTTCGAAATATTGTATTTGACCAGGAGTTATATGTTAGTGAGTTTCCTCCCCATTGGAGATTGTCTCCCTCTTGGAGACTATAGGCTTGCTGAAGGCTCATTTTGAGAACAGTATTTTTTTTTCTCCCCCCATTCACCCTTTCAAGCACACACTGTTAGTTAGGCAGAATTATCTACCACTGCAGATATGAATGCTTATCTCCCCCATTTCTTCAATCTAAGACATAAGAGGTAAACTTTGTTTATAATTGAATACTTCTTGCAGTCATTGCAACACCAAGCTGCTCTGTAAGTTGCTGGAATGGTGCTCTGTACTTATCCTTGGAATACATTGGTTTATTGTAATTTAGTCCCTTGCGGATTCATTCCAAGAATTGACCTTCAGCACTTGTGTCTTAAGAGGTTATCTTTTAATATTTTCTACTTTTCACAAGAAATTGTAGCTTGTTTTGCTCGTTCATTATTTTCTTTGCTTTTTAGTGGCACCTTTGATTGTGTTTTTTAAAACTCAACAAACATACTACGGTATTGCACACCAGCCTTTTTCTGGGATAGCATTCATATATATATATGTATGTGTATATATATTATAGAGAGAGAGAGAGAGAGAGAGAGATCCAAGTAAAGACTATATGGAGATCTAAGTAAAGGCTACTTTTCACAATTCTTGCTGCTGACAATGCTTGGATAATGAAACAGCAGAGCTGATCACTGTGACTGTTGGACGCCTTTTGACCTCCCTGGTATTCTTACATGGATCCTCAAGCATAGGCTCAGAATTTTCCCGAACATTTTATTCTGTTTACTTGATGATTTTCGTTTTTCAGCGAGTTATTTTCTTACCGTTCTTTTCGATTTACTTTTCTAACCTTCGCTGGCAGCTTTGGGGTGCTACTGGATTCTATTTTTAACCCTTGGTGGTGAGAATACGACAGAATTATAGACTGTGGTAAATCTCCATTTGTCGTGCCTCCCTGATGAGTCTGGTCCAGCGGACCAAAGGCCACGGAGCAGAGATATAAATAGTTCTGTTATCAGGGTGGACTGGAATGGTCCTCATACGCTGCTAGTGAAAGGTTTGATATTTATGATATGTGTTCCTGATTTTTTTCCCTATTTTTTGTATCTTGTTCCTTTCCCCCTGCCTCCACTTTTTATGGTTAAATCTTCCCAACTTATTAATGTGATGACAGACGAATTGTTAGCCTGCACTTGTTCCCCCCATTACTAAATTGCTTACACACACACACACACACACACACACACACACACACACACCACACACACACACACACACACACACATAATTATGGACGCAGATTTATGGACTGTGGTGTGTCTCTATTTGACACCAAGGGCACAGACACAACCAGCCGTGTCTCCCTGATGAGTCCGATCCAGCGGACGAAAGGCCTAGGAGCAGGCAAGACAAATAAATCTGTCTTCGAGAGGGATTACGATGGTTCCCTCAGGCAGCTAGTGAAGGGTTTCTCATATTTATAATATCTTCCCCCCATTTTCTTCATCTTCAATTCCCCCCCCCCCCCCTTTTTTTTTCCTAAAAGTTCAAATCTTTGCCAAGTCATTACTATGATGACTGGAGAATTGTTAGCCTGCACTTGTTTTCCCCCACTACTTAATTGTTCAGCATTATAATAAATTCCACCAACTTACAGAGCAGCTTGGTGTTGCAATGACTGTAAGAAATATTGAATTATAAACAAAGCTTGCTCTTATGTCTTAGATTGAAGAAATAGGGGGAGATAAGCATTCATATCTGCAGTGGTAGATAATTCTGCCTAACTAACAGTATGTGCTCGAGTGGGTGGATGGGGGGAAAAAAAATGCTTCTCAAAATGAGCCTTCAGTAAGCTTACAGTCTCCAATGGGGAGACAATCAATGCATGCTCACACTAAATGCGTGTATTTATACATACATTGGATTCACCAAAAAGTTAAATTGTTCATGTTATACTTAATTTATTTATTTGTTTCACTGCTGCTAAATTCCAAAAAAGTTTTAAAGACTTTACACATATTAATTTGAGTAGTGTTGAAAGGACAAAACAAGTGGAAAATAACATATTTGAGAATACTCAACTCAGTATCTATTTAACTTTAATTTCATGCATGATGCTTGTATTTTTCTCAGTTGATTATTCAATGGTGGGGAGGAATGTTGTATCGAAGGTAGAGCTGCATGCTCTCCCTTTAATCATGTGACTTTTTACGTCACTTTACTTGACTGCATGTCAACAAACAGGCTGACCACCTTCCACATTGTACTGTTATTTTAATATTAAACTGTTTTCATTACACGAGCTGTAATGAGTTATATTTGATCTGAAACGACAAGAGATATAACAAATCCGACGTCCTCTCTCTCTCTCTCTCTCTCTCTCTCTCTCTCTCTCTCTCTCTCTCTCTCTCTCTCTCTCTCTCTCTCTCTCTCTCTCTCTGTAATGAGTTATATCTGATCTGAAACGACAAGAGATATACCAAATCCGACGTCTCTCTCTCTCTCTCTCTCTCTCTCTCTCTCTCTCTCTCTCTCTCTCTCTCTCTCTCTCTTCTCTCTCTCTCTCTCTCTCTCTCTCTGTCACGTCACACACACACACACACACACACACACACACACACACACACACACACACACACACACACACACACACACACACACACACACACTTATGCACCCACTCTCACATGTGCATCCAGGTATGTATCCAGAGAGAGAGAGAGAGAGAGAGAGAGAGAGAGAGAGAGAGAGAGAGAGAGAGAGAGAGAGAGAGAGAGAGAGAGAGAGAGAGAGAGAGAGAGAGAGCGTACCACGGCACATAAAACCATTTCACGCAATACATCACACAATACACATCACACCAA
>CM031602.1:57454425-57465315 GCA_018398815.1 Conus ventricosus
GTGTGTGTGTGTGTGTGTGTGTGTGTGTGTGTGTGTGTGTGTGTGTGTGAACTTTAAAGGTCTACTTTAGAGGTTTTCGATAATTGGTCAGCTTATGCAGAAATATGAAATGTTTGCTAAATTGGTAAAATAAACATCCGATTCGCTCCCGATCACACGAAATCGATCCGCGAAAGTGGGCATTTTAACCTGTAATCAAGAAAACGGGAGGTAATCAACCAAATCTTGGCATGGCTTAACTGCTCTTGGATGTGACGTCACATGATGGACAGCGACCGCGACAGAAAGCGATTCTGATGGTTCTTGCACATCTCGCTCGGTATTTAATTTATCATGTAAAAGCAGTGACTATGATTGCGACAGCCAATGTGACTCTGGGGATGTTTCTGCAAGGCCTGTACCTTATCAGTTTGAACGCTACGTTCTTTTTACCACGTCAGTTCAGTTCCAGCTGGACGCCCGAACACAGCATTCCGAAGGCGTACGGACTTTACCGAAGTCTCGAGGGAGGCTACCGACTGACTTCTTGATGGGATCACGCGTGGACGGCGAGCGGAGATTCTCCTTCCTCAAGCCTTAACGTGTTCATTCAGTTTAACAAGTGTGATCTGTCCATAGATAAGAACAGAATAAACGTGCGACTATCGTACTCATCTGTACGAGCTTACCACTCCGCCTTCAAAGTATACGCGCACAATGCAGACGAAGTTTTTGAGCCATTCGAACGGGCTCGGCAATTGTCGGAATAGCTCGTTTCCGCGGTCCAGCTGGAACTGACGTGATGAAAAGAATTGTAGCTGCCCGGCATGGTTGCACGAACCGAATCCACTTCTTTCGAGTATCTGGATCAGATGGAAATGTGTGCAAAGAATATCCGTCTCCTGCTGAGCTGCTGCACTCGCCTACAGCACAATATCTCCCACCCCCTCGTGACTTTTTAGGCTGTGGGGGATCGCAACTCGTGTTGATTTCACTTGGCGTTGGCTTGTTGTGTAGGTCGCGGCTGACGGCCAGTCCATCAAGTGACGTCACGGTTTTCGGTCTACCGCGCGGGGTTTGAACAGGTGTGCAAAAGTCGTTTTTTATCTATTAAATTCTTCCGGCGAATTTTTTTGAAAAATGAATACCATACTGTAGTTACATGACATGTAGACCTGTTTTTAACAAATTATCGAAAATCTCTAAAGTAGACCTTTAATGTCTATCCACTCTAGGTGACATTAGACGAAAAAAAAAAAAGAGACCCCAAAACAAACAAACAAACCAAACCCGAATGATAAAACTAGGAAACACTACAAATAGTTTAGATGTGGGAGAGAAGAGTGAGAGATAGAGGACGGATGAAGATGGTCCTTTCGTATATTTTACATAGATTTAGCAACAGCTATATGATTGACTCACTTATCAGTAACCTCGTAAGTATGAGATGATAAATGTGAGAAACTATAAGTACTCAAGATCACAATTCCACCCTTCAAATTTTCGACCACGTGGCCTTTTTCAAGAGAAAAAAAAAGCAAAAACAATACAACTACGTAATGCTAGGTTCACACGAGAGCAACTTTTACTGCCAACAAATAGACCCCAAAAGTTGCCAACTCGATGTGCAACAAATCAAAAATAGATTTTGGCCAAAGTTGCTTCGTCATATGTGAACGCAAGAGGCAACTATATGGCAACTCCGTAGCTCCGCCCCTTTTTTTTTGCTGGCTTGGCCTACGTGCGCGACCTACTTTCCTTGTAGTTGCCACGTAGGAAAAAAGCGAGAAAAGCGTGGCGGCACGTGCCGCTTTTTGTCGCACGCATGCACTTCGCTCCGCCCCTTTTTTGTTGTCTACCGGATATACTTGTGTTGCCAAGCTGTTCACACAAAAGCAACTTGAAGTTGTCATGCAAAAGTTGCCAACCCCACCAAAAGTTATATCTCCCGACGTTCAATTTTTGGCTGTGACAACTTCATAAGCAACTTTTATTGGGAAAATCCAATGGGGTCTAATTGGTTTATAATGAGTTGCTGTAGTGACAACTTTTGAAGCAACAATGTAGCAACACATAGGCAACTTGGAGTTGCCACCCATTGTTGCCTCATTGTTGCACTCGTGTGAACCAGGCATTAGGTCCATCTTTGGCAACTGGACAGAGCAAAGAATGGACGTCGTAAACATATTATCGTAATGTGTGATGTCATCAACAAGAAATGGGCGAGGGGGGGGGGGGGGGGGGTTAAGTTGTGTGTGTGTGTGTGTGTGTGTGTGTGTGTGTGTGTGTGTGTGTGTGTGTGTGTGTGCGTGTGTGGTTATACTGTAACCAATGTACTTCAAAACCATGACGATACGCTCCAAAAATCAATGAAAATAAAACCATAGAATAATGTGAATATAGTCTCTCTCTCTCTCTCCCTCTCTGTGTTGGTGAATGGAGAGAGAGAGGAGAGAGAGAGAGAGAGAGAGAGAGAGAGAGAGAGGAGAGAGAGAGAGAGAGAGAGGAGAGATTTTGTTCGTCATTGAAAATGAAAACGATGAAGATGCTCTGGAGCTCCATTCTGGTCCGAAAATCCATGACAGGGCTGTAATATACGAATCCTTTCTTAGCGTCAACCCGGCGTCAACCCGGTCTGAGAGATACTGATATTTGTAGTGTTGGTCAGGAACTTCCAGTACTACTTACAGAGACTCATCCATTGAGAGAATGAAACTCGGTTGTGTGATTCCTGTCTTCCCATTTGAACCCATAGCACCATGAGCACAGCATTGGAGCCGAGCGAGGCATAAAATCACATAAACAGATGCCTCTGATTGGAATCGAATCTACAGCCTCACAGTCCATCAGTCTCAGACGCTAACCACTGCACAAAGACAGTTGGTAGGCAAATGATTTAAGTATAGACAGGTAAGGGGGACTGACGTCGACATGAAATAATAACGTGTTTTGATACTGACCTCCCTCTCTCTCTCTCTCTCTCTCTCTCTCTCTCTCTCTCTAATCGATGAACACCCGGCGGGCATAAAATGCAATACCGCTCTCATTATTTCCACCCATGAAAGCATCCACTGTTGCCACATCCCTTGTGTTGCGATCTCATCACCAATCTGCCATAGCCTCTTGGGACTACTTTGTCTCTACCTCTGTTCTGGGGGGCTGGACATTGCCATCTGTGTAGTCTGGCCAGGTAGTATGTGTGTAGTTTGACCTTGGAGCTTACGGGCATTGACCTGAGATAGAAACCGAATTCTGGTGCAGAGAATTTGGCTTCGTAGGTTTGGGAGCTCTGAATTTTGGTTTGTGGATGCCTACATTAAAGTGTATGGAGTTTAGCTTCTGTCAGATAGGGTTGTCGGCGCAACACGCTATAAATACTACCGTGCCCACACTGCACCGTGGTGCGTACGCTGTGAACACTGCGGTAATTTTTTTTCGAGTATGCCATAAACACTATTTTAATACGGTGAGAACTTCAGCCAAAATAGTAATCAGCTACCCAAGCAAAATGCACTATCCATAGTTCTTTCAAAGCAGCATTTTGTTTTGATTTTTCCCACTGATGCGGACAAATTTATTTTGTTTGCGGCCAAAACAGTTTTTCCCACAGAAATCCTTCAAACACAAAAGAATTTCCCCTTATATTTTGCAGTTAGAAAAAAAAATCAAGGGACACTGCTCCACATCAGTCTCTTCAACTTTCAGATATTGTTTTAAATTATCCCACTTCAGTATCCCATCATCTTTGTCTGTGACACAGCTGTCAGAGTGAATGAATAGGATTTGTATCTGGAAGGTGGTGCTGAGGGAGTGTGACGTGCGCTATGTGTGTATGCTGTACAGACACTTTGTTCACGGCGTACGCCACAGGCATTACAGTATTCTTCAAAGCTGGGCTGTCCAACACCCTGTTGACTGTGGTAGTCCTGCCTGCGTGGAGAGATTCTGGCGAGTGACACCGGCCCCGCTTCTGTAGCGTCGTCTTGGTTTAGTGAAAATTAGCCAAGATCTGTGAACTCTGGAATTCATCTTGTGAGAAGAGGTTTCACCAGATTTTTAATGCAGTATGACCTCTTTTCTAAGGGGACTGGATTCGGTGCATTCAGTCACGGCCTGGAGACTGGTATTGTTGTCTATGGGTGCGAGTACACGGCCAGTTATATCATTAGGACATGTCTCACGTATGTTGAGTGATTTTTGGTGAACATTTGTGTCTAATCCCACCCCATCCCGAATCTCTCTCTCTCTCTCTCTCTCTCTCTCTCTCTCTCTCTCTCTCTCTCTCTCTCATACATATATGTATATGTGTGTGTGTGTATGTGTATGTATGTTATATATATATATATATATATTGAATTATAAACAAAGCTTGCTCTTATGTCTTAGATTGAAGAAATAGGGGGAGATAAGCATTCATATCTGCAGTGGTAGATGATTCTGCCTAACTAACAGTATGTGCTTGAGTGGGTGATTGGGGAAAAATAAAATAAATGCTTCTCAAAATGAGCCTTCAGCAAGCTTATATTCTCCAAGGGGGAGACATCCTCCAATAGGGAGGGAAACTCACTAACATATAACTCCTGGTCAGAGGAGTCAAATTACCACTTTCCGCGGTCACTGAGGAGAAACCACCGCCTGTACTTAACTTAAGAGCCTAACTAGTAGTTACTTAAGAACCTAACTAGTACTTACTTAAGAACATAACAAGAACTTACTTAAGAACATAACAAGAACTTATAATTTACTTGCACTTAACTTAAAAAGTACTTTCTATAACTAACTTAACTTGTACTTATCTAGTTCTTAACTTGTACTTTATCTAGTTCTTAAAAATTATTCCATAGAAAATGGATCTACAGCGGGAGGTTGCACTTTTTTTGCAGAAGCTGGTTCTTCTTCTTCTTTTACTGTGGGGGTTTGTGGCTTTGTTGTTAGGTATGGCGTTAGGTATTTGTATGCAAAAAAACCACCAACAACAGCAGCAGCACCCAATACATAATGATACATCTTATTGTTTGATTGTGATTGTGTTGTTGTTAATTGTGTTGTTGTTGGTGCTGACGATGTTGTATTACTATCTAATAATTTTGTTTTGCTGATTGGTTTGCTTTTCTCAGTCTGTTCATTCAGCTAGTTTATGCCCAGCCTCAACACGCCCAGGATTTTTAGTCTTAGAAACATTACTCACCTGCTGTACATTCACTTGCGGAGCACTCACTTGTGGCATATTCACTTGCTCCTGCGGACTGTCCTGCGGCGTCTTCTTCTCCTGATCGCTCATTTTTTTTATTGCGATTAATTTAATATGATCAAAATAAATGATTAAAAGTAATTAATCCCATGATGAATGGGCATAACATCGTTCCAAATCTGTAATACATGTCACATGCAAGAGTTTCTAAGGACTTGTTTAAAACCGGATCTTGTGATAAGTCATATTTTAAATCTTCTTCTGAATCAACCGGCGCCATCTTACTTACCAACTTAGCATATAGGCTAATCATTGTCTGCCCACTGATCTAACCATTTTTGACCCTAACTGCGCTTCGTACCTAGCGTAGTACTTCTCAACGTCTGGTGTAGACAGTTGCTGAATCTGTTCAATACTTAGTTCAGTGCCTAAATACTGTCTAGTTTTTCCACAAGCAGCCAGAGAGTATAATCTTTCTTTATGGCAGTGGTCTGCTGAGTAGCCTACGGAGTAGTCTGCCTGCTCCTCACACTTTAATAGTTCGTCACAATCCATTTTAAAAAGCAATAAAAAAAATAATATAATACTTTAAAACCATGAGTTTAACGCCGGTTAATTATGCAGTGCCTATCGTTGGTGTTATAGTCTATTCCACCCTTGCAAAATGTTTGTTAGGAATAAAACCGCCCCAAACATGGGAAAGATAGAAGATTCGCCAAAACTAGTTGCAACCTTATTTTTAGCTTTAACAACAAAAGATTATCTGATTAAAAAGCACATAGACAGTCTTTCGTATTATGATTATTTAAATTATTTTTTTAGTTAATAAAAAGATGAGTGAAAAAAAGATTATCAATACGATTTATCATTCTGCTGTAATTAGCGGTCTTAGTATAGGCTATAGTGTTAGCAAAAAACATGTTTAAAATGAAGCCGGCTGACCTAGGAAGGTTAGACATTGAGGATGTTGTTATGGTTATAGTTGTAATTACTGCAGGTATTGCCTCAAAAGACTTTCTTGTTACGCAGGGAATTATCCAGAAAATATTAATACATAGAAAGATTAATCTAGAAAATATTGATTATAAAGATGTCTGGATTGGTTCTGATGGTAGGAGGAGCTATTGTTAATGCTTTAGCTTTCTTGGAAGCAATTATATTTTAGTAAATTGAGGTCCGACGAAGAGAGAGAACGTCATAATAAGGCAATAGAAGATTTAGCCAAGGCAAGAGACGCTTATGAGAAAAGGCGAATTGCTCACTTAGACTTTATTAATAAAAAGTTAAGAGAACAGGGGCATGCAGAGCACACATTTACAGACGTTGATGACGCAATGAATGAGTATTACTTAGTGACAGGAAAGAAGTTTCTAACATCGCCGCCGCCAGAACTGTCTGACTTTTATGAACCATCTGAGGAACAGAAGACTGCAGAGATAGTTTTTATTGCAGTTGGCATGACCTCAGTCTATCTTGTTGCTCACTTCCTTGTGTAAAATAAAATGCATTTAAAATATGGACAATACGAAGTACAATACGAAGTACAAAATATATTATTCTCCTAAAGGTTATTGGAAAGGAAAGACTGCTATTGAAAAACTGAGTAAAGCTGCTAGAGTGTCTGAATCAGATGCGAAAGACTGGCTTTCAAAACAGGCAATTTGGCAAATATATCTGCCCGCCCCCAAAAGAATAATAAGGCCTAGATTTGTTAATTCAGTTCCTAATGACACCCACCAGATGGACTTGCTGTATCTTCCACATGACAAAGTTAGAAGAAAAAAGTTTAAGTATGCTCTGACAGTTGTTGACATGGCTTCAAGATACAAAGACGCTGAACCTGTGGCTGTGGCTTTACAACAAATATACATGAGAGGTCCATTAAAGTATCCTAGGATGATCCAGGTTGATGATGGAAAAGAGTTTAAAGGTTCTGTAAACAGCTGTTTTTAAAACATCATGTTACAGTTAAGAGAGGATCCCAGGCAACCATCGATCACAAGCCCTAGTAGAAAACTTTAATAAGAATCTAGCTGAACGCCTGTTTACCTATCAATAACACAGAGAAATTATGGACAGAACGCGTAACACAGAATGGGTTAGGAGATTGCCTGCAGTCTTACGCGCCATGAACAATGAAGAATTTAAAGCAACAGGCCTTAAACCAGTAAACGCGATCAACTTAAAAAAAATTAGCATTACTGAAGATGTGCAGGGGGCTCAAAAACTCTTGCCGTTTGGACTAAAAGTAAGATACTTGTATGCTCCTGGAGAGGCAGAGGGCGATGTTAGAATTAGAGCCACAGACCCCATATGGAGCGTAGACGTATATGAAGTTGAAAGAATTATGAAAACAGACCCTCCCGTATATTATTTAAGAGAGACTCTCTCTTCTAAAAAGCCTGCCCTAAAAGATCCTTTGTTCATGAAGAGCTGCAAGTTGTCCCACCAAACACAGTGAGTTAACAAAAAAAATAGTATTTATTTTTTGTTAAACTTATTTTTTTAGTCTATTTTGGGTTTAACTGATCGTGTGTTTGTTTTTCAATGTTCTGTTTAATTGCATCAGTGTCTACCTGTCGTGAAGTAAAAGTCTTTCTCCACTCCTTTTGAAGTTCAATTTGTTGTCGTCTGTAATCCTCACCATCAGCCATAAGCTTCTGAAATTCTTCGTCCGTAATGTTTTCATCCTGTAATGATTTGCTTATTCTTAATCTTAATGAAAAAAGTTTTGCTGATGCTAGGGCCACAATGGCAGTGTGCTTTTGTAATTTAGGAGTTAATTTTTTTAAAAACAGCACTTACAATCATAGACATGCGCCTAAACCTAACCCAAGGCCTCCTAATGCTAAAGAGACTGGCGCCCCAGCCCCAGTAGCTAAAAGAGCAACACTAGACCCAGCACTTACGCTAGCTACAGCCGATGAGCCAGTAATTACATAAGAAAGAGTATTTAAAGCTTTAGCATATTTTTTTTCTTATCCAAGTCGCTTTCTATTTTCTTTTGAAGTTCAGTTATTTGCCTTAACCTAAACTGTTGAACCTCCATTTTTAATTAAGATTATCTTTAAAATTAATCTTATACATATCGTCTTATTAATCCGTCTGGCAACACTTCATCAACAGAGTAAAACGCAATAAAATCAACATATTTAATGAAAATAAAGTCAAGTACTGTTAGTTTGTCTTTGTCAACCACCACAGTAACCTTGTCAGATGATACATGGTGGTTTATTTCATCTCCGTTTTTAGTAATTGCAATAACAAGCTTAAGAGGAGCATCCAAGTTTTCAGCCTTTATTTGTATACCTCTAATTAACGTATGTTCTGGCAAACTAGGATCGCCCTCCCTCGGAGTAATAAATAAGCGAGAAATCATCGTCATTTGCTTAGGTAGTGACTATAGCGTTGGGGTAAATTCTAAGCCCACGGTGTCACCCCCCACTTCAGCTAAGGACTTCTTTCTCTGTAGCATATATTCAGAACCCCGATTAGTTATTTCAATCTGTTTTTTCTGTTGTGTTCCTGGAACTAGGCTAACAAGAATGGGCCCCTCATTTAAAGCTTTTCTAAAATTGTTTTCCTTATCAAAGTATACATTAGGACTTCGTAGTTCAAACTTTAAATTCCAAGCAATTTCAGGAAGCAACGCCCAAGCATTCTCTCTTTTATGAAGTTTGTATTCATGTTTGCCAAAATCGTTTGCCCTTAAATTTCATATCTCTTCTAGGGTAGGATATTGCTGTCGTTTTTTGTCTTCAATTTCTGTTCGTTTGTAACCCCCATCATCTGTGTACTCAAATCCATAAACATTTCCTGGCACTCCTTTTAGATCAAACTCAGTTGTGTCTGCTGGATCTTTTAGCTCTACTGCAGTGCATTTAGGAGCTAGCTGCGCTTTTGATTCTGGCCCTCGAGACATTCTTTTTAATATTTAAATTAAAATTAAAATTAAAATAAACAATCAATAATAAACAATCTACAATAAACAAACGTATTGAATGGGGGGTCAGTCCGTAAGCACAGCTTAGCGTGCTTGATTTTTCTAACTGCTCTTTTATTTTTTTTAGCTCATCTTTGTCCCTTATTATATAATTTTCACTTAAACATTCTTCAAAGCTATTTTTGTCCTTAGTGTAAAATAATACAACCGATTTTAACTGCGATCGAAAGTCTTTTAAGACAGCATTGTATTTTTGAGTTAAGAGCCACACAGAAACTAAGGCGTGGCGACCACTAAAGGCTAGCTTTGACAGAGCTTTTCTTTTTTTAACAATGTCTCGTTCAGCTGAACAGTCATCAATAATAAACAGCGTTTCAGTTCCCTCAAATAGTCTGTAGTAATGTTCTAAACAGTCGTTCAGTTTGTCGCTAGGATCAACTAGAAAAAATATTATCGTCTGTCCAAATAAACTTCCTTTCTTTGTAAGACTTGTTGTGCTTAATGGTTGTGCAGAATATAACAATGTGCTCGTAATGAAACCTGTATATTGTTTGTAACAAATCAAGTACGAAGACAGTTTTCCCACACCCTGTAATCCGCAGATAAGAGAACAGTGCGGATCTTTAGGCAGAAACTTCAAGCTATCCATGTTTTTAATAGGTTATTTCTTCTGCATTTTAAATAAGCCACGTCTTTTAGCCTGTTTTCTTCAATGTTTAACTGAGCATCACAAACCATAAAAATATGCATTTGTATTGGGGCGTTTCCATCTGCTTTCTTGTGAATATTTATTTTTATACCATCTTGCCCTACCCTTTCTCCACTTCCAAACAATCTGTTGTCAAATGTGGATCTAAAATCCAACCACAGCCCATATTTGGTTATTAAGTAGTCTTCGAGTCTTACATCATAAAGGCGAAGTTTTTTTACATACACGATCAACTGCAGGATCTCTTTGCCTACCTCCAGCGAACAACTTTCTTATTTCGGTGATCGGAAAGAAAGTCAACGGGAAAGAAAGTCAATGGGAAAAAAGTCACGGAGGAAATGTCAAAGAAAAAAAAGGCATCAGGAAAAAAGTCAACGGAACAAAGGTCAATATCCGCATCCGACGTTGACATGTACTCATAACAGTGAACAATCAGTCTTGTGATGGAAGGGGTGATGGAGTGGTGGTGTGAAGGAGTGATATGAACTCTCAAGTCAGTTTTGTTTTATAAGCTTACTGCACTCGAGACTCCTGATAGAGTATTCTCTTTTGCACTGGTTACCGTCAGAATGAAAATATTGAGGAACAACAAAGGGGGGATAAAGATCATCTTCGATGGCTATCTGTACACGAGACACTCCACGAAAACAAACAAGATCTGGTGGAAATGTGTAAAGAAATCAAGCTGCCAGTGTCGGGGGATGTTGAAAACCGACCTGGAGAGAAACAACCCCGAAGTTGGTCTGCCGCATAACCACGCCGCAGACCACTCTGCAGTTCGTCTGGCCAAAGTACAGTCAGACATGAAACACAGAGCTGCGACTACACGAGCGACGCCTGCCCAGATCTTTGCTGAAGCAGTGAGCAGCTGCGAAGAAGATGTAAGAGCATTGCTTCCTCTGCCGATTCCTGCAAAAGGACAATCAGGAACCAGAGACCAGCACCTCCTGCACCGCGCCGTCTAGAGGACCTGGGGGAGCCCCGATGAGTTCCGGTCACTGTGGACTCTGATCTGATGGATTGTGATCGGAATCCTGTATGGATTTGGTTCGGTGGACAATGGGCCCC
>CM031602.1:57465415-57472915 GCA_018398815.1 Conus ventricosus
ACATTTACTGATGTTACTACATTTGTTCTTTAAAAGAAGTACTTAGCGAAATATTTTTAAAAAACGAAGCAAACCTCAGAATTACTATACATTTCCCACTAGAAGAAAGAAGAGAGTATACTTTTCCTAAGGGGCTTGCAAGAATCTTAGGCTTCCACGGTAGCGATAGAACTTATAGATTTAGTACAAGAGAAGATGTCTGGCAATTTGAAGGTAATAAACCATCTGATTTTCTTGTGAACCCAATGTTGTATGTTCATTTACAACGTTAAGAACAGATACTAATTTGTTTGATGGCTACCCGTCTACAGTTCTAAAGGTTTTGCCATCAACTAGGGCAGGATTTTGCGATTATCGATTAATCTCAGTTGGAAAAAACAGTGAATTTAAAGAACTAATTAATGGGCCTATAAATTCATTAGATGTAAAAATAACTAATCAAGATGGAAAGCCAGTTGTTTGTTCTGATTTATTAATGGTATTAGAAGTAGAAGAGCACGCTGTGAGTCATTAGGGTTTTATATATGTGTGCGTGCGTGGGCAGGGGGTGGGGCGTGTGTGGTTTAATTAATTATGTTAATCAATAGCAGGTCTTTTTGACCTGGATTACTGCATTGCTTTGTATGGCAAAACGCTCTCTCTCACACATATACACACAAACAAACAAACACAAACAAACAACAAACAAATACAAACAAACAACAAAACAACAACAACAACAAACAACACACACACCACAATAGATGGGGAAGGTGCTTGTGGGAAATGTGAAGCGGGGCTTTTTGTGGTTCACACTTGAACATCGTGAATTCGAGACAGCCACCAAAAGCACTTAGCAGAATCCTGAATCAATAATCACAGGATCTGTTTCAGTTCTATTGGCGGCCACCTGAATAGGCAGCCTGAAAAAGTCAAAAAGGCAGCAAGCACAGTAGAAATATGAAGCGGGGTCAAAGCAGCTGAAGCGAAGCGTTGAAGCAGGTAATCAAAGCAGCACAAACGTCATTTCACTCTATATACAAAATCGTGGAGCAGGAGTGGCAATGTCAGCAACTAGTTGACCTTTTACCTCTCCAGGGTGGAGAGCTCTGTTCAACCATGACTGTTAACCTTTTACCTCTCCAGGGTGGAGAGCTGGCTCACAGCCGAGTGTTTTCCGTTGGAGGCTCTTGCGAGGATTGTGTGTGGATTTGTAGTGGTTCTTGCATGGAAGAAGACCAATATTTTCTGATCTCCTCACTACTTTCAAACATTACCTTCAAATCTTTTCTCAGAGAGTAGATTTCAATGAAAGACAGGCCGACAGTAAAAAACCTACTCACAGAAATCACACGCACCTGCATAGCACACCTCTCATCAATAAACTCAAAATGTGAATGTGCCGGTGAAGCCTCGTCGCTAGACAAACAAACCCACTCGCGTGACATGACAACCACGCTTGAACGATAGCATTGGTTAAAAATGATCCCCCCTTCTATATTTAACTGCTTACTAAGGTTCCGCTTAAACACGTCTTCAGTACACCAAGAGAAATGGTGAGGCACGTTGCTTCGCTTCCAACAAATCTAGACTCTCTCTTTGACCGGGTTGAAAGCAAAGCAAAGCTCTCGTTAAAAGCGTCCACACTCATCGACAACCCAGCCGCAAAAGACCGTCTAGCTGAGGCTTTGTTAGCATCCGGGCAGAAATGATGCCATACCTACTATTGATTGGTTAAACACGCTCGCGTGACAGCTCAACTAATTAATAATGCAGTATTGCAGGCAACAGGTCTCGTGTTGCATGCTCTACTGCACACAACCTTTCGTTGCAGTCTTATTGATTAGAATCGAGCTGGCGGTTAGACTGTCAACCCATATCGAGCTGGCGGTAGACTGTCAACCCATATAAACCCTTAGATTTTTATGTCCCGGGAGAGAAGGTAAATATGTTTGTTCACGATCACCAATCCTATTCTGCACGGAAACCCCCGTTTCAATGTGCAAAATACGTCAATATTTGGCAGTTTTGACGTGTTAATTTTGTTTAAAAACAGGTGTTAAAATTGGTCAAAACTGATATGTGATGGACGTGATTTGTATGTGAAAAAGGGGGTTTTCGGGCAGAATAACATGGGTGGTCGTGAACGAAGATATTTACCTTCTCTAGCAGCATTAAAAGAAAGTCTTAAATTCTGTGGCCATTCATGCCTTGCTGTCATGAAAACCACAGCGCTACCGTTTTGATATCCCTTCTACCTCTGTGGCCTTGGTCTGATTCTGTCGGGGTCCCCGGTATCGGCAAATTCATGGGGGCTGTCGTTGGCGGCGCCTTCCAAGGGAAAGCTCACTCAGGCTGGCTGCATGACCAAGCAACTATTGTCAACAGTAGGGGCTTAGTAGGTGGTGTTCTGTGCATGTTGGATCCGAACAGGCACCACTGAACATCAGGAGCGCAGTGTCTTCACCGGTGGGTTGCCTCTTGACGACTTGACATTGACTGCTCCTTGAGGATTGCCGGTGCCGGGGTTGGGGCGGGACGGGCCAGGCTGTGGCTGGGGACAGAGTGGGGGGGAGGGGGAGGGGGGGGGTGTTCGGAACGAGTGGCATGAGTTCAATGCCATGGAGGTGTGGCACAGAAGATGGGACAGAAAAAAAAAACTTCTATTTCCGGGGACTTATAGTGTCATCACTATTTCAAATCGGAGTATTATCTGTGAGACTATATAGATTTGTAACTAGAGTGTGTGTGTGTGCGCACGCGCGTGTGTGTATGTGTGTGTGTATGTGTGTGTGTGTGTGTGTGTGTGTGGTGTGTGTGTGTGTGTGTGTGTGTGTGTGTGCGTGTGTGCGTGCGTGTGTGTGTGTGTGTGTGTGTGTGTGTGTGTGTATGTGTATGTGCGTGTGTGTGTGTGTGTGTGTGTGTGTGTGTGTGTGTGTGTGTGTGTGTGTGTGTGTGTGTGTTCCCTGTAGGACTGTTTCCCGCTGTTGTCTTACATGGGAAAACTGTCCTGCATGAAAAAAAAAGTTTGTGGCCACAGCTAGTTAGTGTGTGCTTCATGTTTGAAATATGCCAGACATGGATTTGAGAAAACAACGTTTGACATGTGTGCCACACTGGAAAACCTTATGCACTGCGTGGAGACACGTTGAAATGTTACGTTCCGTTATGGATTAAATAAAACGTGCCCAACATTAAACACATCGACCGGGTGCATCACACGGAAATTTATCGCGCACAGTCTGGGAATCTTGTTACAACATAAGATCAGTAATTAGCTAATAAACATTGGCATTGAAGCCAATGCTGTGCTGCAAGAAAGATAGTTTCAATGCATTTTGACAGGTTGCTCAAGCTTTAAGAACTTTGAAGTGTAACTTTGACCTGACCATGAACTCACTTCATTCTGATCTCTGTGGCTTTGGTGCTGGCAGATGGACACAGAGCTGACGCAGCTGGACATCTCTGGCAACGTGTTTCGCAAACAGGAAGCGGACTATTTGTCTCAGCTGCTCAAAACCAACCGTTTTCTGACCCATTTGGTACGTACGACCATTGTGCTTGACACGTCAAAACCAACCGTTTTCTGACTCATTTGTTACGTACGACCATTGTGCTTGACACGTCAAAATCAACCGTTTTTTGACCCATTTGTACGTACCACCATTGTGCTTGACACGTCAAACACTGATGTCAAGTTTCGCCTTGTGGGAGTGCATGATAGCAAGCACGTGAATGTTCGTCTGGCGCACCACACGTGATACTGTATACGGACACACTTTACAAGAGAGAGAGAGAGAGTCACAGTAGTAGGTAAGTTGGTACGTAGTTAAATGATTGAACACACACACACACACACACACACACACACACACACACACACACACACACACATATATATATATATATATATATATATATAATATGTGTGTGTGTGTGTGCACATACATGCATGCAGAGAGAGAGGGGGTAGATAACTGAATGAATAGATAGACAGACAGACAGAGTGGCAGGCAGGGTAGCAGACAGGCAAGCAGATTAGACAATCATGCAAGTGGGTCATCAGATCATATCTGGCATGTGTGTATGCAGGGGGGGGGGGTGGAGGGAGGGGGTAGATAGATGGGGATATTCGTATCGCTGTCAGGTAACATCACTTTCTTGTTAGTATGCCCTTACTGTCATCACAGATTTCACCCATCACCACACCCTTCACGATCGCCACCAACACCAACACCACCAACACCTCCACCACACCCAAAATCATTAACTCAGTCATCATCATTACCATCATCAGTGCTATCACCATCATCAGCGCAGCCACCACCACCTCAACCACCACCAGTGCCGTCATAAAATCATCACCACCATCACTACTACCGCCACCAATACCATCATAACATGGTCATCACCATCAGTGTCAGCACAACTATCCTCATCATCATCATCATCATCATCCTTCTCCTCCTCTTCCTCCTCCCAGTCATCCTCTGTTGTCGGAGTGTTCACAGTGACGGCACTGACATCAGGAGGGAATACCTGACCAGCGGGTGGCCATGTTGCAGGTGCTGTCCGACAACCAGCTGAGTGGGGAGGGTCTGGAGAACTTGGTGCCCTCCCTCTGTGTCTCCAAGGCTCTGCGCAGTCTGGACCTGTTCCTGTTAGTAGTCCACGTGCTGACCTGTCTGATGGGGTCCACGCGAATGTGCTGCTCTCTCTCTCTCTCTCTCTCCTCTCTCTCTCTCTCTCTCTCTCTCTCTCTCTCTCTCCTCTCCTCTCTCTCTCTCTCCTCTCTCTCTCTCTCTCTCTCTCTCTCTCTCTCTCTCTCTGGGGGAGCTGTAGTGGGTATCAGTCGGTGAACAGCGTGTGGGATGGCGTCTGACGAAGTTGTTAAGTTATAAGCATCATGGGCATTGTCGTTGCTTCATCTGTGGCAAAGACTGTTGTTAGGCGCCATGCCTTCAGAAACACTGGATTTCAGGCAGCGACGTGGACACTTCGTTTTTGTTTTTATGGCATGTATGAAGAAACGTGGATATTCAAGATGACCGAGACTGGGACTGACGTTGAAAACCAAGACTTCGGTGTCGTGTGTGGTTTCTTCCTGTCCTATGATTTTGTTCTGGGGAGGTTGTTGTTGTTTCAATGCAGCAACATCGAGTTGAATCCAGGACCCTGTTCTTCCATGAAACAAAATAATACAGCTTGGATCTCCGTCCTGACGTTCCCCTCGTGCCAGTGTTGGAGACACACCATCGGGTGCGTCATCCCAGAACAGAGATCGCAGGTCTGACGATGTCATGCCTGTGCTTCACCAGTTGTACATGAAGGCTGATGCGGTGAGGGATAATAGAGATCGTCGGTCTGACGATGTCATGCCTGTGCTTCACCAGTTGTACATGAAGGCTGATGCGGTGAGGGATAATAGAGATCGCAGGTCTGACGATGTCATGCCTGTGCTTCACCAGTTGTACATGAAGGCTGATGCGGTGAGGGATAATATCAGAGACATCAAAGACGGTTTTGATGTGCTACACGAGGAAATCAAGAACATGGAGAAAGAGTTCACACGAAGAACAAAACGCTGCCCTGAGGGAGAGTAATGTCCGCCTGGAGAAGAGGGTCGAAGAGATGGAGAAGAAGACTGACTATTTGGAATGCAGGTCGAAAGGGAACAACGTCATCATCCACGGACTTCAGAAAGCAGACCAGGAGTCAGCAGATGACCTGGAGGCTGCTGTGAGAGATCTCTTCACTGACAGGCTGGAGCTGTCCGAGGACGATCCCTTCGATTATCTGCATCGTCTGAACCAGAGGCCCAACTCTCCAATAATCGAGTGCTGTACTTTCGTCAAGGGCAGGGTGGATATACTCAGGGCAAGAAAAAAAACTGAAAGGTATTGGTATTTTGATTGGGGAAGATTTTTCTTTCAGGGTAAGGGAAATATGACACAAACTGCTGCCCCATTTGAAGAAAGCTATAGCAGATGATAGAAAGGTGTCCATGATGTTCCACCTTCTCATCATAGACGGCAAAAAGTTTTCTGTGGACTCAGAGGGCAACCTGAAAAACATTTCCATGGAATATTTAGCCGCTCTTCTTGTGAAGGGGTTTCTTCTTGCTTTTGTTTTGTAAATATTTTTCTTCTGCATTTGATTTAAAGGGAGCATAAAAAACAATGACACCGGTTGCGGAACCGTTTGTGAGCAATCGTGTAGCATTAAAAAAGTTCTGCTGGTCGGCAGTTTTAATATATATATATATATATATATATATATATATATATATATATATATATATATATATATATATATATATATATATACTGACTTCCATAACAAACGCGAAAACAAAACAAGCTGAAAGCTGGGGTGAATTTTATTGGTCACAATTGTACAGAGTGGAAGCGAGAATTCAACGTGATTTGATTCATTACACCGATAATGTGTGAAAATGTCATCAGCAATATGTCTTTTGTGTGGAAAATCCAAGGTCACGTGACAAACCAGCTTGAAGTCCTAATACCGTGTGTGGCCACCATTTGCGTTGACAACTGCTTGACACCTGTGGCTCATTGAGTGGACCAGGTGGTTGATGCGTCCCCTTGGCACACCAGCCCACACATGGACGATGGCCTGGTGAAGTTGAGCCGCTGTTGCTGGTCGTGGACGCAGGAGGTCCAACCGTCTGCCAAGTTCATCCCAAAAATGTTCTATTGGGTTTAAATCGGGACTGAGGGCTGGCCAGAGCAGCACATTGACGTTGTTATGCTGAAGAAATTGTTGGGTGGCCCTGGCGGTGTGTGGTCTTGCATTGTCCTGTTGGAATGTCCAGTTTGGGTGTTGCGCAAAAAAGGATCGACATGGGGTCTGAGCACCTGGTTGATGTAGCGCTGTGCATTGACACCCTGTCCGCGACCAGGACCAATGTTCTGAAAGATGACTGGTCCTATGGCGTGGTTAATGCCAATTGCACCCCATATCATAACGTTCGGGCCTCCCCAGGGTTCCGCTCTACCACACAGGAGTCAGCATAGCGTTCACCAGGTCGACGCCATATTCCACACGACCGTCAGCCATGTCAATACAAAAACGGCTCTCATCTGAGAACAGTATGCATCCCCACTGCTGCCTGCGCCAGTTGATTCGGGCTTGTGCCCACTGCAGCCTGTCCTGCCGGTGTCTTGGTGTCAGTACCGGACCTCTGTGAGAACGCCTACATGTCAGCCCGTTCTCCTGAAGATGCCGCCGCATAGTGTTGAGGCTGATTCGTTGCTGGAGATTCCCAGGCACCTGTCGACCAGTGTTAGCGGCTGTTTGCCGCCTGTCCCGCAGATGGGTTCGAACAAGATGGCGATCCTCTCTTTGTGTGGTGACCCAAGGACGGCCTGGCCGGGGACGATCATCAGTGGTACCAGTGACTTGCATGCGGTGCTGCAGACGATAGATGGTTGAGATGTGGACGTTAAAGATGTTGGCGACCTGCCTGGCATCCACACCAGCCTCCAGATGGCCTAGGGC
>CM031602.1:57477915-57482915 GCA_018398815.1 Conus ventricosus
TGGGGGTGGGGGAGTGGAGGGATTAGAAATTTGTATCGAGTCAAGGGAATTATGGTGGAGAGAATGAATGAATGTGTGTGTGTGTGTGTGTGTGTGCACGCGCGCGCACAGCGCGTTTATGTCATGTCATTGAAAGAAAAATATTCTGCTGAGTTATTTTCTGAATTTAATCCTCCTAGTTCTTGTAGGAATTGATTCAAAATGTCCGGCTTCCACTCACTTTTAAAGATGTTTCAGCTTCTGTAACTTCAAATGAAGCGAAATGATTTGTACTTTGCTAATGTCAGTGCCAACTTGGCTTTGTCAAACAACGTGTCGTGGCACCGCTGTGTGGACATGTGCCTTTGTCTGTGTGTGCTACAAAGAAGAACAATGGACTTGAGAGGGGAAAGGGAGGAGACAGTGAGGAGGGAGAAGGCAGAAGGGGAGAGAAGGGAGAACGACAGTTTGTGTGACTTTGGTACGGCTGTGCATGCTCACTTGCATCTCCAGATTTATTTATACATTATCATGGTCGTCGTCATCATCACCATCATCATCACCATCATCATCATCATCATCATCACCATCATCATCACCATCATCATCATCATCATCATCATCATCATCATCATCATCATCATCATCATCACCATCATCATCACCATCATCATCATCATCATCATCATCATCATCACCATCATCATCATCATCATCATCATCATCATCATCATCATCGTCGTCGTCGTCGTCGTCATCATCTCTCTCATCACTGTCACAACTAGTGTTTTATAACAGACGTTCGTTAGGATGCATTGACCAATGGTTGGATATCTCACTAGCTGTCCTCTGTCAGTTAGGTGTTAGAGGTGTCTGACTGCCCCTCACGTTATCCACCCATGGTTTCTGTTGGTCAGCCTGTGTCAGGCACAGGGACCCACACGCCGTGCATACTGACCACTGACCTGTTTGATGTCGGTCAGCCTGACCTGTTTGATGTTGGTCAGTCTGATCTGTTTGATGTTGGTCAGTCTGATCTGTTTGATGTTGGTCATCTGACCTGTTTGATGTTGGTCAGTCTGACCTGTTTGATGTTGGTCAGTCTGACCTGTTTGATGTTGGTCAGTCTGACCTGTTTGTGTCGGTCAGCCTGACCTGATTGATGTTGGTCAGTTTGATGTTGGTCAGTCTGATCTGTTTGATGTCGGTTAGCCTGACCTGTTTGATGTTGGTCAGCCTGACCTGTTTGATGTTGGTCAGTCTGGTCTGTTTGATGTTGGTCAGCCTGACCTGTTTGATGTTGGTCAGTGTGATCTGTTTGATATCGGTCAGCCTGATCTGTTTGATGTTGGTCAGCCTGACCTGTTTGATGTTGGTTAGTGTGATCTGTTTGATGTTGGTCAGTCTGATCTGTTGGATGTTGGTCAGTGTGACCTGTTTGATGTTGGTCAGTCTGATCTGTTTTATGTTGGTCAGCCTGACCTGTTTGATGTTGGTCAGCCTGACCTGTCTGATATTGGTCAGCCTGTGTCAGGCACAGGGACCCACACGCCGTGCACACTGACCAGTGACCTGTCTGATACTGGTCAGCCTGACCTGTTTGATGTTGGTCAGTCTGATCTGTTTGATGTTGGTCAGTCTGACCTGTTTGATGTTGGTCAGCCTGACCTGTTTGATGTTGGTCAGCCTGACCTGTTTGATGTCGGTCAGCCTGACCTGATTGATGTTGGTCAGTTTGATGTTGGTCAGTCTGATCTGTTTGATGTCGGTTAGCCTGACCTGTTTGATGTTGGTCAGCTTGACCTGTTTGATGTTGGTCAGCCTGACCTGTTTGATGTTGGTCAGTCTGGTCTGTTTGATGTTGGTCAGCCTGACCTGTTTGATGTTGGTCAGCCTGACCTGTTTGATGTTGGTCAGTCTGGTCTGTTTGATGTTGGTCAGCCTGACCTGTTTGATGTTGGTCAGTGTGATCTGTTTGATATCGGTCAGCCTGATCTGTTTGATGTTGGTCAGCCTGACCTGTTTGATGTTGGTCAGTGTGATCTGTTTGATGTTGGTCAGTCTGATCTGTTGGATTTTGGTCAGTGTGACCTGTTTGATGTTGGTCAGTCTGATCTGTTTATGTTGGTCAGCCTGACCTGTTTGATGTTGGTCAGCCTGACCTGTCTGATATTGGTCAGCCTGTGTCAGGCACAGGGACCCACACGCCGTGCACACTGACCAGTGACCTGTCTGATACTGGTCAGCCTGACCTGTTTGATGTTGGTCAGTCTGATCTGTTTGATATTGGTCAGCCTATGACAGGCACAGGGACCCAGACACCGTGCACACTGACCAGTGACCTGTCTGATATTGGTCAGTCTGTGGCCAGGGACCTACACGCTGTGCGCACTGACCTATTTGATGTTGTTCCGTGCAGCTGGGTCTGAACCCCATCCCTGCCCACCTCACCACCTACATGCTCAACCGACTGGCCAAGTGGAAACACGGAAATCTCAAAGAACTGGATTTGCAGGTAAGAGACTGACAGACAGATAAGACGGAAAGACAGTTAACCGTGTATGCCTATGGTCTCCTGTTTCTCAACCTTTCTTCCATCTACTTCTTGTTTTCTGTTTTATTTTTTGTTTTTGTTTTGTTTGGTTTGTTTTTTGTTTTTGCTCCAGCTTCGGGTTTTTATTTGAATTTAGTTGTCGTTGTGATCACAGCCTTACAAATGCACCACAACCATTATTATGTTCATCAAGGCAGGACGGTGTTTGGTTATACCGGCATCTGCGGCCACATCAGGCCTCATTGTCATCATCATCATCATCATCATCATCATCATCATCTTCACCATCATCATCATCATCATCTTCACCACCATCACCATCATCATCATCATCTTCACTACCATCATATAATCATCGTCGTTGTCGTCATCATCATCATCATCATCTTCATCACCATCATTATCAACATCATCGTCATCACCACCACCATCACCATCACCATCACCACCACTACCATCATCATCATCATCATCACCACCATCATCTCTATCATCAGTGAGAGCAACTGTAATTCTGCCGAGAGAAATCTGTTGTGATAATAAGACGACTAATACAATGCAATACATGTAATCAGAACACATCAGAACCAGGCTTATGTTGCGCTACACCACAATGTGTTTAAGGTGACCACAGGTCTTGGTGACGATGTTTATTGATCTTCTCACAATACATTTTATCACAATGTGTTGGAGGTGACACAGGTCTTGGTGACGATGTTTACTGATCTTCTCACAATACATTTTATCACAATGTGTTGGAGGTGACACAGGTCTTGGTGACGATGTTTACTGATCTTCTCACAATACATTTTATCACAATGTGTTGGAGGTGACACAGGTCTTGGTGACGATGTTTACTGATCTTCTCACAATACATTTTATCACAATGTGTTGGAGGTGACACAGGTCTTGGTGACGATGTTTACTGATCTTCTCACAATACATTTTATCACAATGTGTTGGAGGTGACCACAGTCTTAGTGACGATGTTTACTGATCTTCCCACAATGCAATACATTTTATCACAATGTGTTGGAGGTGACACAGGTCTTGGTGACGATGTTTACTGATCTTCCCACAATGCAATACATTTTATCACAATATGTTGGAGGTGACACGGGTCTTGGTGACGATGTTTACTGATCTTCTCACAATGCAATACATTTTATCACAATGTGTTGGAGGTGACCACAGGTCTTGGTGACGATGTTTACTGACTTTCTCTCCCAGATACCTCCAAGCTTCAAAACATAGTATCCATGAATGACACCTGCCCCCCCCCCCCCCCCCCCCCCCCCCCCCCCCCCCCCCCCCCCCACCCCCACCCCCCGACCTCCTCTCCCCCAGCACCTGTTTCTGTCTCTGTCTCTCTGACTCTGTCTTTGTCTGTCTGTCTATCTGTCTGTATGTCTGTCTCTGTCACTCTCTCTCTCTCTCTCTCTCTCTCTCTCTCTCTGTATGAGGGTGTGTGTGTGTGTGCATGTGTGTGTGTGTTTATGTATGTGTGTGTGTGTGTGTGTGTGTGTGTGTGTGTGTGTGTGTGTGTGTGTGTGTGTGTGCGTGTTTGTGTGCGTGCGTGCGCATATGTGTGTCTGTCTGTCTGTATGTATGTATGTATGTATGTCTGACTCTCTGTTTGGCTGTCTCATTTCCTCCATCCTTCTCTCTGTCTCTATCTCTCTGTCTGTCTCTTCTCTCTGTAAGTGTGTATGTATGCGCGCGCGTGTGTGTGTCTGTCTGTCTGTGTCTCTGTCTGTCTGTCTCTCTTCTCTCTCTCTCTCTCTCTCTCTCTCTCTCTCTCTCTCAATCTCTCTCTCTCTCTCTCTCTCTCTCTCCGCATAAACCGGAGAGAGAGAGAGAGAGAGAGAGATTGAGAGAGAGAGAGAGACAGACAGACAGACAGACAGACAGAGACACAGACAGACAGACACACACACGCGCGCGCATACATACACACTTACAGAGAGAAGAGACAGACAGAGAGATAGAGACAGAGAGAAGGATGGAGGAAATGAGACAGCCAAACAGAGAGTCAGACATACATACATATATACATCATTTGGCATTGTCTGGCTAAGCCAAGAAGTAGGAAACAATAAATTGTTTATCTCAGAATTTAAAGACAGATTAATCTGTATGTTTCAACAAAACTGGCACTCTCACATGGAAGGAAATGAAAAATACAGATGGTTTCTTTCATTTAACAGTAACTTGCAACCTGAAAAGTATTTATCGGTGGTAACAGATAGATGGCACAGAAGCGCACTGGCAAGATTTCGAACAAGAACATTAGGTCTTTTTGCCAACAAAAAATGGTTTATGCTTGATACAACAACAGTAAAGACTTGTCCAGTCTGCAAAGCAAACGTCACTGAAGATGAAAATCACTTTTTATACCATTGTGATGCTTACCGACATATTCGCGGAAAATTTAGCTTGTTTCAGGTGCCTATTGTACAAAATTGCA
>CM031602.1:57487915-57503652 GCA_018398815.1 Conus ventricosus
TCCATTGCAAATAGAGTTTCCTTTTCTCAGTTTATGGATCTAGCCAATAGACGTAGAGAATGAAGTATTTCATTTGAAACCCGTGCCTGGATAATGATCAGGATTTCAACTGTCTGCGTTATAGGCGCACCGTTTCACATCCATGTTTTGGCCTTTTCTCTCTGTCTCTGGTTGAACTGCCTGGCTGACTGGAGGGGCAGAATGTTTTGGCTGTGCCCACCAGCGGCATCTGTCCCATGAAAACAGTGGGGTCACTCTCGCAAAAAAACAAAACAAAACAAACAAACAAACAAAGCAAGCATGTCCGCTTACAAATTTCTCTAAGTTCGCGTATAATGCATGCCCACTTACGTAATCGCACAAGTGCCTACTGTTATTGGATGGTCAGGTCACAACCCGGCCTGTCGCTGAGAGAAGAGATGAATGGGTTTGAAGACCAGATGGAAAAGAGGTGAGGGAGTGAGAGCGCCGGAGACTGCCAGGGAATCTGTTTCACGTCACTAGGATTGGACAGCAAAAGATCTTTGTCCTCAAGTCTTGGTTCTGGTTTGAGGTGACCTGGTACGTCGAGTATCAGAAGAAGAGCAGAGCTACACAGAGTACAGATTTGAAGAAGTTCATTCAGATTCTCTGGACCGGAGTCACTGACAACGAAAAAACGTCAGGTGTGATAGCTTCCAGTTTATTTGATCGGACACAGGCAGCCAGTGGAGAGAGTGAAGAGAGGAGAAATGTGGTCAGGTTTAGAAACTCTGAAGTTAGACACACGGCATTATTCTGGATTGGTGGAAGTCTGTCTCATAGAAACTTGGGAAGGCCGGCCAAACCAGAATTACTTTGACCCATCCTTGGCATTACAGCAGCCCAGAGTCAAACTGCGGGAACAGGTGTTACCATTTTCAGAATAATGATCTGGAACCGAAATACTTCTTCGATCTAACTTCAGGCAAACATGCTTATAGTAGTATGCTATGACACATAGACTTGAGGGCCTTTGCTTGCTGTTTCATGTCTTGTCACGATTCAACTCATTACCGGAACGTACATAGTAACATAAATCAGCTGAGTTCCACTGTCAGGATCTGTCTAGAAGCAGTACTCTTCACGACTGTTATCGTGTTTATGTTCGAAACTGTTGAGTTCTTCTGCTGTTAAATAGTGTTAGCTTGTGGACTAACTGTGTGCCATATTTTTTCTCTCGGATATGAAATTCTTCAGTTTGTTCTGTGGGTTGTTGTAGAATTCCAGTCAACTGGTTCCAGAATGATCAAGAGAGATAAAACAACTGATCACAAGACTACATAGTTATGATACCTTCCAGATGGTTTGAAGGTAATCATGTTTGATGAAATGATTAATCACAACTACTGTTATGATACCATTGAGAGAGTTGGTAGTATATCATAATAAAGCACTGGAAAAGTTGGTAGTATATCATAATAAAGCACTGGGAACTAAATCTGGTAATATTTTAATTCTGTTCGTTTCTGTCAGCACGTTTAAGGGTACAGACAAATGATGGCATACATCTATCATGCATTGGCGAACCACAAAACTTCATAATATTTTTGTATCTCCAGAGTTTAACAAATGAAAAGACATTGCTCGACAAAAATCTTTTAATTTTCTTATGATCCTAGCATTTTCTACATAGCTAACCTTTTTAATTCTACAATATTAACGAACGTACATTTAAAGTATAAGTGGAATTTCGCCTACATCTACGTAAACACCAAAAGCATATAGACAGAACACATTTCCATCAGCTTGAACGCATTAAAAGGCCATATAGACACAAGAGATCATCTGGATTGGTTCTTACTATTACTCGAAAGTTAAACGTTACTGATGTTTTACTTGTGAATGTATGGGGTGTTAGAGCATGATCTTGTGTGTCTTCATGCATGTCATTGAAATTCCATTCAGAAAAAAAAAAAACCTCGCAGATAAGTTCATTATAATTGCACATTTTCATTTCCAGGTCCTCAAACACGAGACCATGCGAGACGATGCCAATGGACACTCAACTTACGTTACTTTATCATTATCCCTGGGGGCACCCCTTGTTCTATGACTGGTTTGTCGTGGAATGTGTCAAATGCACTCCTGCGCTTCCACCCTCCCGAGCTGAGTATCGTCCTAACAGGAGCTTTGGTCTACACTGCTCCAGGAGGATATACTCTGTTAGAGCGAGGGGTAAATGTAGTGGTGTCTGTTCCAGAAAGGCTCATGACCATTTTTACCTGACGTCACCAAGTATGTCCGGAAACTGGTTCATGTGGAGTCTTGAAACCTGTCAGTAGCTAAGCCACCTCACCACGGTTCTCTCTCTTTTTTTCCAAGCTAACGCTCCATATATATGACATGCACAAAGGTATGTCAAGGTGGATATGCTTTGAGCACGATTCTTGTTGATTGTTTGGTCCTGACGTTTCTAGCAAATCGCTATTTCTGTCTTTCATTTATAGTTTAGATACAGTCAAACTTCTCAAATTCTTAGGAGCCACACTGTCCCATGTGTCATGTCAATAACAGCATTAGCGTCGCCAACTTTAAGGTTAACTATTTAAGGAACAGGCACTTCGATGGACTCCATTTTTCCACAATTTCAGCATCCAAAGACACTGTATTTGTGGATAGCGCTGGGAACTTTTTCACACGTTTTTAAGAATTTTCCCCAATGAATCTTCTCCACACAAGAGATTGCTGTTGGCGACAGTGGAGTAGCCATTTGCATCACGCACTCCTGTGTTGTTGTTGAATGCTGGTCTTAGGGGATTCTGTCTAGGTTGGGAACAGTCCTTGTGTGCGCAGTGAGGAGCTTGGCCACATCACCCGCAAGCGAGGACATGGTTCTACCGTCTACAACCTGGAGGCCCCCTTCTATGTAGTTCTGCTGCCAGGTCAGTTTGTAGTCTCTATGTTTTGCTGCTGTATTCAGCGGTGCAGTTTTCAAGTTAGATAATCTTCCGGTGGGGGAATTTTTTTTCCAACAGCGAAGCGAGCTTTGCGTTGTCCGCAGGACTGCACCGACCTTAGTCCAGTTGTTGGGCCAACCTCAGGTCATTTCTGACCTTATTAGAAAGAAGCTAAGTCCGTTCTTCTTCTTCTTCTTCCTAAAAGACTGGTTCACTCAAAAACGAGTAGGTCACCAGCGCGCATGTTAAAAAGTAAAATAAAATAAAATAAAGTGCGACTCAGCCTGTTGGTCCCTGGAGCAAAATTTGGTAACAAGGGGTCGCATCACGCACAGTCATCCTCATTTATACAGAATTTTGGTGTGCCATCATCGTACTCCGAGGGCAAGCATTTAACAGGCCAGAAGAAAGACTGACAACCAACAAAAGAAGAAAATGCTGTAAGTAGTTCTGTAAATAGTTCTAATATTGCATCCAAAGAAGTTGATAGTTCTATATTTGAATGTTCGGTGTTGTATAGTAATGCGGATGGATTTCTTAATAAAAGGATGAAATGTTAACATTAGTGGAAAACAGTAAACCAAGCATAATAGCAATTACAGAGGCAATAGCTAAAAATCAATCAGCTGTCAACCTAGAAGAATATTCTATATCTGGTTATGATACATACTTTAACTTAAACCCCAAAAGAGGAGTAATTATATATGTGTTAGAGTCTCTAAACTCACAATTAAACATTGAGATGAATGGAAATAACTTTGAAGAAAGTGTCTGGATCCAATTTGTCACAGGGGATGGGCAGAAAACACTAGTTGGATGTATTTATAAGAGTCCAAATGGAACAGCAGAAAATGAAAAAGAAATGATTAAACTCTTAAAGAGAGACATTTTAAATAAATTTGACTGTGTGTGCATCATGGGGGACTTTAATTTTCCAAATATAGACTGGAAAGGGAAATGGGCTGGAGAGAGTGAACAAGAATTTATAGAATGCCTAAGAGATGCATATTTATCACAGGTTGTGTCAAAGCCAACAAGAAGAAGAGAAGGACAGAGAGCAAATATTCTAGACCTAGTGATTGTAAACAATGAAGAGTTAATTTCAGATGTGGATCACTTGACACCCCTTGGGAAGAGTGACCATGAAGTTTTAAGTTTTAAACTATACTTGGCTGATAAGCATGAAAGAGTTAATAACGAAATACATTTCGACATGAAAAATGGAAACTTCGGACAAATGAGGAGTGAGTTAAAGGATTTAGACTGGTCCATGCTTTCAGACTTAGATGTCGAAACAGCTGGACCTTGATAAAAAAGAAAATACATGAGGCCATGCAGAGGAATATCCCACAATGTAAAAGAAATAAAAATGGAAGGGTGAAACCAAAATGGATGGATAGAAAACTGATGAAACTTATAAGGAAGAAATACAATCTATATCAGAGGTTCCTAAGGACAAAAGAAGGGAGAGATTACCAAGTATATATAAAGATAAGAAATGAATGTAGTAGACAGGTAAGGAAAAGTAAAAAGGAGTTTGAGAAAAAATTGTCCAGGGAATGTAAGTCAAATCCAAAAGCTTTTTGGAAGTACGTCCAGTCAAAAACAAAGGCGAGGGTAGGTATAGGTCCCTTAAGGGCACAGGATGGAAATACTATGACAAAGGATGAGGACAAAGCTGAGGTTTTAAACAACTTTTTTGCTAGTGTATTTACACGAGAAGACAGATGTAATATACCAGATATAGAACCAAAATGTAACTCTAAAGGGGAAAGCAGTATATGATGTAAGCATCACTCCAGAAATAGTTAAAAAGAAGCTTGACAATCTAAACCCTAATAAACAGAGATGGGATTCTGATAATGTGAAAAAGGAGGAAAAAAAAAGTGGCGGGGGTCCGGGGGCCACTGAAGGCCCCCGGTGGGGTCCAGGGGCAAGGCCCCTGGTGGGGGTCAGGGGGCGAAGCCCCCTGAAGCTGAAGATTTTTTAGAATTTAACCTGCAAAAATCAGCATCTGAGACACCAAAGTATTCAAAAGTTTTAATAACCTTGATCCTACAAAAAAAAAGACTTTCTCACCTTCGCCATTGATGTCTGTCAGGAAATCATGAAGACCATTGACACAGGATTGGTGATTTTCCAGTTGCTAATAGTCGCACAATTTTCCAGCAGTTGCAAGTCAGTTTCTCATTACTGTCCTTCACATCACCACATTTCAGCGAGCAGTTTAGTTTCTAATAGCAATAGCCATCCTTCAAAATACTTATTAAAAAAGTTTACCTGAACACCAATCAAATAATTTTTTATAGTTGTCCTTCAAAATACCACGGAGGATTCTGATTCCTTTATAGAATAGGCCCTAATATAAGTGAGAGAGTTGACTAAGGATCATATTCAAAGTGTGCAAATTGTGAAGGTTTAACTCATTGTGTGCCCACAAGCAGTTTTTTTTTCTTTTCAACTTGATCCATCTCTATTACAATAAGAAAAAAAACACTTTCACACTTCTGATACTCCTCAACATTAATGATGTCACTTGCTAAATCTAGTCACCAGAGTATAAGTATGCATGCCTATCTGCCGGTCTGCTCGTTTGTATGAATGTGTGTAACTGATTTTTTCCCCCCATGATATCTTTTCGAGAAAAAAAAAGATTTTTGTGACGCGGTGGTATAGGTAAAAAACATTCTTATTATTATTACTACTACTACTACTATTACTTTTTCCATACTATCGTCTGTTTAGGCTACTTATGTTTTGTTTGCTTGTCTGTAGAATGTCAATAACACCCTTGCAATTTTTTTGTTTTGATCTCTCTCTCACTAAAATAGTTTGTTGTATGCTATTTATTACGTAAAATATTGACTACAATTGTGTATACTGTGACATTGATGTAACCTGTTTTTTCAAAGAGAACCTTCATTGCAAAATAATCAGCTTGATGATTGTGGGCATTACATCTATCTGGAGATAACATGCAATATTATTAATATCATTACTTCAACAAAACAAATAGCATTACTCTTCACAGAGAGAGAGAGAGAGAGAGAGACGGGGTGGGAGTGGGGGTGGTGGGTAGACTCGCCGATGCTCCAAACGATCCAAGAGTCTCGTTTGTAAGACGATCTTTCACTCTTGCTAGGTGCTTTTCAGCAAGAACGTGGTTGATCAATGCTGACTTGCCCCGTGAGCCATACTTGATCGCGTCATTACACCATGTGCAGACTGCTTGTCCTGGATAGGTGATTTTCCTCATGCAGTCTTTCAGTCTGAGAATCACACTGTGGCTGACGGCACCTTTGGAACTGGTCAGCACCACTTTTGCGCTCACTTCCTCCTCCAACCACTTCCAAGTCCATTTCTTTTTAACTGAAGCATCGACTTGCTTCGCAAGAACTTTCTCGCTTTCTGCTATCTGACGAAACATTCTGGTTTTCGCTACTCTCGTCAAACCGAAAGAAAATGGCGTCAGGAAAAAAATTCGCAAACAGTTTGCCGCGTTCTCAAACATCAACTTCCGCTTTGATAGTTTCGGTCAACCGCAGAATGAACACAAAGACAGCAGTCTCGACCGGCCCAAGCAGAAACCGGAAACATCCATTTGCGAACGGATCAATTGAGAACACAATATCGATCGACTTCTCGCCGTACATTGGCTTCATCACAAACCTATCTCTACCCCCCCCCCCCCCCCCCCCCCCCAATTTTCTCAACGGATTTACACTGATCTCAAAAACGACCCCTGGGGCTATCAAAAAGACGGAAATCCGCCAATCGGCGGAAAAATCCCATCTCTGAATAAAGCACAAGGGCCAGATGAAATTCCATCTCGGTCTTGAGGGAGCTTAGTGCAGAGCTAGCCAGCCCTCTTAGTGTACTTTTTAATAAATCCATTGAAGAAGGAATTTTACCTAGTGACTGGAAGGTTGCAACAGTAATTCCCATTTTTAAAAAGGGAACTAAAACCGATCCGGGAAATTACAGACCCGTAAGCTTAATAAGTGTGACTTGCAAAATACTTGAGTCAATAGTAAGAGACATTATAGTGAACCATATGAAAGAAAATGAGTTGTATGCCAAGTGTCAGCATGGCTTTCGTCAACAGAGATCTTGTGTTACACGGTTACTTGAAGTTATGGAGGATTTTACTAAATAATAATAGTGGTGAAAGTATTGATGTTTTATATTTAGATTTTCGCAAGGCATTTGACTCTGTACCTCATGCGAGATTACTAAATAAACTTAAATCATATGGGATATTAGGGAAAATACTCATATGGATTGAAGATTTCTTAAGAAATAGAATACAATATGTTAAAGTTGGAACATCTGTTTCCAGTAAGGCTGATGTCATTAGTGGAATCCCACAAGGTAGCATTCTCGGGCCAGTATTGTTTACAATATTTATCAACGACTTGCCAAATGGGTTAAAAAGCACATGCAAGATCTTTGCAGATGATACTAAATTATATATTTCACCATCTGAACACCATAAAATGCAAAATGATATTGATCGACTCATTGATTGGTCAAATACATGGAACCTATATTTTAATGCCACTAAATGCAAAGTATTACACATTGGTAACAAAAACCCTAAACATGATTACAATATGAAAATCGTAACCCCATGTGAAGAAGAAAAGGATTTGGGAGTAACTTTTGACACAGGCTTAATGTTTGATAGGCACATTACACATGTTGTAAACAAAGCTACTCGGATGATAGGCATTATAAAAAGAACTTTTACATACCTTGATAATGATACCTTCCTTAGATTATATAAAGCAATGGTAAGACCGTTCCTCGAATACGGAAATGTAATTTGGCATCCGAGACTAAAAAGGCAGTCAATAGAAATTGAGAAAGTGCAGAGGAGGGCTACAAAGTTAATACATAACATTCATAATTATACATATGAAGAAAGGCTAAGATTCCTAAAATTACCATCCTCAAAGCAAGAAGAATACGAGGGGATTTAATTCAAACTTATAAGATTTTCAATAACCTTGATGATATTGACCAGTCATGTTTCTTTCAGCTTGCACTAACCAATATAACACGTAACAGTTGTGATAAAATACAAATCCAGCATGCCAATACTAACATTAGGAAATGTTCATTCAGTCAGAGAGTTCCACCCATTTGGAATAAACTAATACCTGATATAAAGCGTGCACCAAATATTAATTCATTTAAAATCTTATCGACAAACATCACACTTTTACTGATATTAGGTACGTTTTTGATAGTTAAGAGGGGGGGGGGGGGGGGGGGGGGGGGGGGGGAGGGGAGAAAGAAAAAAAGAAGAAAAAAAAAAAAAAGAAAAAAAACTGGGCTCGCTTAAGACCTGACCAAAAAACAACAACAACATACGACGATGAAGGGGCATATAAAGCTGAAAGGCTATGATGAAAATATTTCATCGCCCCTATTTTGAACCTTGAACAAAACCATCGGATTGGAGAACTGATTTCGAGGTTATAGAACTTCGGTCTTGGCGCGGCTGCTTTGCAGACGACTCGTTGTCCTTTGGGCGATTGGTTTTGCACTTGTCTCCACGGCGCCATCTTGCTTTTCAGTGGGACATCAGTTGATCCGAGTTCGTACACTGGTAAGGAGGGCTGCGCGATCTGTTAGCATATTTTTTAGGTCGATAGGGCACACTATGCACTAAAATCACTGGCAACATAGGCTGACCTGGTTGTTTCTTTTTCGACGTTTTCTTCTCTGATTTTGTAGATTGGCTATAGGTGCCAGTAACTCCGTTACCTCGAGCCTACGCTGCACAAGGCTCGTCGTCCATGATCGTGTTCGCATTAGAAACTCGAGCACACAAATATGAACTGCTGAGAAATGATTTTTACTGCCCCTTCGGATGTTGTTTAACAGCCTGGATGTGTTGTAGAGCAACTCTGTGGACCGCCGTGCAGTCAGTTGTCTGACTTCGGTTGAACTCTTCGAGCAGAGCACACGACAATGAATGCAACTCCCCAAGTCACTGAAAAAAACGACTGAACAAGAATTGCAATTCACACACACACAAAATTATGACCAAGTCTGGGCACCATTTATATTCAAGTGTATATAATTGTATTTAAATGTATACGATAAATCTATTCAGAACTGAAAGTTCTGATATGATTTTATTTCATTGATCTGTATTTATTTTATGATCATTTAAGCTCCAGGCTAAGGCAATCAATTTGGGAAGCAGCATCTCAAAAAGATGAATGTTTCACTCTCTCTCACATCATGTGTCGCACAACAAGCAAGCAGATTTATTACTTTGTTGGACATGTAACCAGACATATTGACTTTATCATCACCTTGAATCAAGCAACATGCTTGTAGTGCTTGCCTTTAATTGCTTTTTCCAATGTGCTCAAGATTTTTGCCTCATGTATGAACTCGCCTACAGAAAGTGATGCTTGTCAAGGTCGATAATAACAGATGACGCAGTTGTGACCAACCATGTGTGCGTGTGTGTGTGTGATTTACGTCATCTATTTGTTAACATTTGTGTGTTATGCATCACTTCAAAGCCTGAATGACATACTGTACCTAATCTGTGCATATTTACAAACAGTCTATACAGTGTCATGTAACCATATGCATGCATGTATATTCTACATCAAGAAAAAAAAAAAGAGAGAGAGAGAAGAAGAAGTATACCAAATATGAATCCTTTTCCACAGCCTGTCTTCCAACATAAATAACTCCTCCATCCACACTGCTTTCTGATCCAACAAAGACCTCCGCTGCACCTTGACCATTGATCAAGTTAGGGATGAACCTATCTTTAACACAGTGTGTGTGTGTGTTCGTGTGTGTGTGTGTAAGTGAGTGAGTGAAAAGAATAAGCAGAGAAAGGTATAAGAAAGTATATTGCTTTTATTATAATATATATATATATATATATATATATATATATATATATATATTAAACGCACATAAAATAAGATAAAAACAACAGACTCATCAAATTTTTCCCAATATTTCGACCTCAGGTCTTCCTCAGGGGACTTTGTGACAAGATGAGGCCAGGCATCCAGTCATCAACTACTGAAAACAATTCATAAACGTTCTCACATCCGCGAACTGTTCTCTTTTTCCTTCTCTACTCCCTCCCCAACCCACCGCCATGGACCCCAGTCCACCCACCCCATCAACGCCAACATTTATTATATTATATACAATAAACTAATAAATTCCAAGGATAAATAACCGAGCACCATTCCAGCAACTTACAGAGCAGCTTAGTGTTGCAATGACTGCAAGAAATATTGAATTATAAACAAAGCTTGCTCTTATGTCTTAGATT
Source organism: Conus ventricosus (assembly GCA_018398815.1). NCBI lineage: Eukaryota > Metazoa > Mollusca > Gastropoda > Neogastropoda > Conidae > Conus > Conus ventricosus. The sequence goes on from CM031602.1 coordinate 57,498,158, forward strand.
GAAGAAATAGGGGGAGATAAGCATTCATATCTGCAGTGGTAGATAATTCTGCTAACTAACAGTATGTGCTTGAGTGGGTGAATGGGGAATAATAAATGCTTCTCACAATGAGCCTTCAGCAAGCTTATAGTCTCCAAGAGGTTGGTTTTTTGAAAACTCAACAAACATACTATGGTATTGCACAAACAGCCTTTTTCTGGGATAGCATTCTGCTTAAAACCGAAAGGCAGAGGAGTCAAGTTGCCACTTATGGCGTCACTGAGGAGAAACAATCAGGTTTCGAAATGCCGGTATCTGACCAGGAGTTATGATGTTAGTGAGTATCCTCCCCTTTGGAGCAGCCCTGATGTGGCCCTTTGCAGTCGGCTGGGCTATAAGCAACATTATCTTATCTTATCCCTTTGGAGATTGTCTCCCCTTGGAGATATAAACTTGCTGAAGGCTCATTGTGAGAAGCATTTATTATTCCCCATTCACCCACTCAAGCACATACTGTTGTTTTTTTGTTGTTTTTTCAAGCACATACTGTTGGGCAGAATTATCTACCACTGCAGATATGAATGCTTATCTCTCCCTATTTCTTCAATCGAAGACATGAGCAAGCTTTGTTTATAATTATTTATATATATATATATATATATATATATATATATATATATATATATATTATATTATATTCAGAGCATGCTAAACATGATTTCTCTCCACAATTTTTTTCCCAGGAATAAGCACGCAATCCTTCAGTTCATATGCAGTAGGCAGGTTGGTGCGAAAATTCAGAAGCCAATGTTTAGCATCGATCTTAGACCTCTGAATCCCCAGATGATGTGTTTAAAAGTTTAGGCCATTCTGTTGTGTGTACAACACACATGCATACAAGTTTGTTGTTGTAATGCAAATTATGTTCTTATATGCAACCACAAACACATGCAAAGACCAAGTGAGAGAGAGAGGGTGTGTGAATTTTTTTTTAATTTTTTTTTTTAATGCATACATGAAAAGTGTATCTGCACGATGTAGTAACATGATAATCAAATTTCCATGATGTGCCCCTATGTTTTCATATATGTATGCCATCATGCCCCCCCCCCCCCCCCCCCCCCCCCCCCCCCCCCCCCCCCCCCCCCCCCCCCACACAACACACACAACACACACACACACATTCCCCTCCCTATCTCTTCCCCTCCATTTCAACGCCCTCCCCCGCCTGTTCCCCCTCCATTTCAACGCCCCTCCCCCCGCCTGTTCCACCCCCCTGCCCCACACTCATTCCCCTCTCTACTTCCCTCCTCCAAAGTCCCCCCCCCCACCCCCCCATTCATCCTCCCCACTTCTCTCCACCACGTGTCTTTCCTCCATCCCATAGTTGACTTGCTCTGAGTGTGACCTGCATGCTAACGAGTTGTTCCGTCTAATCTGGAGAAGCTCTGGTGAAAACTGTGGATTTGTGTAAGGGGAAACAAAGACAGGACACACACACACACATAATGCAGTTTATAAATGTCAGTATGGACACAGCAGTGCACTGTAAGCCTCAAGAGTTTGCAGTAGAACAGATATATAGAACATGACTGAACGTATGACTGTGTACTGTATATGGATTATTTATTACTTACATATACATGGGGAAAAAAATGCACATTTGTTTTACAGACACCATGTGAAAGAGCTTGAACAAATGCAAGTGTGGTCACTTTTTCTATAAATTCACACCTCACACACTCTAACATACAGCTAGGAAGTTTATCAATAATCTTTATTGCAGTAAAATGATCTTTACGATTGTGACACAGTAACACTTTAATAACATTATAATCACATACATTTTGTGTTGTGAAGGCATTTCGTATATATGTGTGCTTCTTGCGGGTATTGTGTGGGTATGTGTGTTCATATGTTGATGTGCGAGTCCATTTCAGGTGACGTGACTGTAGTGTTACTCTCCTTAAAATGTCATGTATTTATGTAAGAGTTTATTCAAAATTGGATGCTCTATATACTAAGTACTTTGTTATGATTATTACTGTTACACAAATATTCATTGGAATAATGTCTCGAAAGAAAAAAAAAAAGAATTTGCTGAATTTCAATCACAGTTCCATTCCGTTCTTATTCTTTTTTTTAATGATGTTTCATATCTCTGAAACATTCATAACAAATTAGTTATGCCTAGGTTAGTAGGTACTTCTCTTACACGAAGCATTATCCAACACCGCACTAATAATTAAGTAGCACACGCACATAAGCACACATACAGGCACACGCACACACATTCTTTATCAAACATATTTTCAATGCACGACCCCTTTTCTTGTTTTTCTTACTTCCAGCACCATGCACATTATTTTCACAGCAAATAAGAACATACTTCATGCCACTGAATCAAGCTCATTCCAAAATAAATAAACTGACATTGAACATGTGCTCAGACAAACACAAAATTAATCTTAATTTCTCAATGACATCAAGCAAACCACAATTTCCTCATGAATACTGTCAAGCAGAAAGCAGAGTATAACTTCATTTACATGTGTTGGACACTTTGGGGAAATCATGATGTGCAAAGCATTTCAGCTCTCAACCTGGACTCCCACTGACAGTGATGAAGTGTGTATCAAACACAGAAAGGGTAATGCTGACTAACATAACGACTATGACTGTGTGCCAGGCAATCACCATACCACTCAAGGCACTGCATGTGAACAACCAGGAATGATCTCAGGTACTGTTGCAAGAATCTTCTTTAATGTATGAACATTGTCCACCTTGGGGTAAGTCAGCTATAACAGAGTTATAACTCCTGACAAGATGAAATTTACCACAGTCGAGATAATTACCTGAAGACTATAGAAATAAATATTCTTACCTGAAGACTACTGAAATAAGGATATTTACATGAAGACCTCTGAAATAAAGATACTTACTTGAAGTCTACTGAAATAATGATACTTATCTGAAGACACATATCAAGCTTACATCACAGTATATTTTTAAACAAAACAAAAACCAAAGAATGAATGAACAAAACAACCCATTACAGGGACAAGAGACGGGATTATGCTAAGTACTGTTTCAAAAACAAACAAAAAAAAACAAAGTGACAAATCTCTGAATCTGTTATCCTATCTCATTCGCATTCATTCTGTACACACATATTTTCAATCTTCTGGTTATACATACAAATTTCTTAACCTTGAAAAAACAAAAATCCATGAGACATACCCAATAAAGATGAAGAGGAAATCTTGACTGCAGGACTTCAAATAGGAGGAAAAAGGGTCAAACTGACCTGAATGTAGTAGCTGGAACCTAAGAGTGAGGTTGGATTTCCTGACATACCCCAGTTATAAATACCAGTTCTACATCAACTCTATAATAACTTTAAATTATCGTAAAATAACGATTGTTACATCTAGCAACAGTCCTGATGTGGCCCTTGTGGTCGGCTGGGCTATAAACAACATGAAATGAAACAGCTAGCAAAATGAAAATAAAATGTATCGACAGATGGACGCCGTTCCTTCCTCCATTGCCCTGCACAATACGTTCCATCAATTTGTACCTAAAGACCTCAACAGGAAATCACTCGTAGCAATAAACCCTACAAACAATGACATGAAATCTGATGAAGCTCCTGCCAGCGCTAAAATTGTTTCTGAAGGAAAAACAACAAGGAGTCATGACTTTGATGCACCCCAGCCTCCTTAGAGTGTGAGGAGTTCACAGCCAAAATGATTGTCTGAGGGGGAATTTCCTCTCTGAAGACCTGTTGTCAAGCTCTCCCTAAAGTTTCTTCCTACCAGCAGACCAATATTGTTGAAAAACAAGTCTTCAGAGTGGCAGTGTCTTTATAGAGAGGCATCACTGTAGCCAAATCTGAAATCCTAGCTCTTTCAAAAGCAACAAACCTGTCAGTGTGTGCATGTATGCCCTTTCATCTTTCCTTCTGATCACAAAGTTTGTGTGTGTGTGTTTTCCTTCAGCCCATAACAATCCATCTGAAATACCACTGTCCAGAAGAATGCCACTGTACACTGCAGTGAAGGTGAACATGCACAATACTGCATTCTGTCGGTTTTCAAGAGGACTTTTTTAATTTGTGCCAGCTGTTACTTTTAACACTGGCTGTGCATTGTAGATGTCTGTTTGCCTGTACTTTTGGGGAGGGCAAGTCTGTTGCTACATGTTAAAAGTATCCAGTAATACATGCTTTTTTTTAAGGAACAACCCTATCAATTCCTTACAGAAAATCAACATCTTGAGAGAAGAATTAAAAGTGGGAAAATCTGACAAAACGGGGCAGATGCCATCACAAGCACCTGATACCATAGATGAGCAAACAACTTTGAGGGAAGCGCTGCCTGACGTCCCCATCCACAAAAGTAAGTTAGGCGGAGAGGGGATGAATTGCCTGTTCTTTACTCCTTTTGATTTGTTGCTGTCCAGGTATGTACTGACATTATGAAGCTGTACTTCCATTTCTTTCCGTTTAATTTGATTCAGACTATAACTGTTTTGAAAATAACAATTCACATTCTTTAACACTACACACTAGGGACATCTGTTTTGTTTTGTTAGTCAATGTGATTATTTTGTCGAGCATGTGGTGAAATGATTCACAACCAAAGAGAAACAACTCCGTGGAATGACGGTAAATTAGTGGGTCAAGAGACAACAATCATATGGATGATTAATGCTTTCAGCCGAGCGCGGCTCGACGGCACGATTCCTGCTGCCAAGCGCTCGCGCACAGCAAGCGCTCATTCCCTGCTGACGCACAGATTTGGCACTTTTTAATTTTTTTTACGGTAGCTCTACAACAACTGACGGTTCTTGTGTTAGGTGCACAGGAAAGAACAAACACTCAACTCCAATCATCACCAGATCCACTTTGTAATACAATTTCAAGCGCTTCATTGCGCGAGAAATTGCTACCACCCCTTTGCCTGACCGACATTTTTTCGGCACAGGAAATACGTGGCGCGCGCCGCGTGGCGGTGCCGTCAGTTTCTTTGTTTCAAAGCTCTTGGGGTCAGCCAAGTTCACAATAGGCCTGTCATGTGACGTAGCCTCACATCAAGGCATGTGACGCTCCATCACATGTAGTTAGTGATATGAATCATTTCCCCATGCCACTACTAAAAAGGAAGAATATTCATGTGGCTTGACTAGTGTAGCGGGCGTCCCCCAAATAATTGTGAGTTATACTCATTCAAGAAACAAGGGTGGTCATTGGGTGAAAGTGACCACTGAGTGATAGTTTAACAAGGGCTGGTAAGGTGCTGGTCATGTGTTTTGAACACTGAGTATGCACTCACTAGGAGGAGGGAGGAAAGAATCAGTTTTAGCCCAGCAGATGGCTAGAGACTCGAACCTGTCAGGACGTTGGTCCTCGCTGCTGACCAGTCATTACCAGGTGAGCGATAGATAGTTGGGGAAAGCTACAGGGAAAACTTAAAAATAGAAAAAGAGAAAAAGAAATTCATGTTAACAGG
>CM031602.1:57504652-57524652 GCA_018398815.1 Conus ventricosus
CTAACAAGACTAGACTGTGTGCCAGGCAATCACCATACCACTCAAGGCACTGCAATGTGAACAACCAGGAATGATCTCAGGTACTGTTGCAAGAATCTTCTTTAATGTATGAACATTGTCCACCTTGGGGTAAGTCAGCTATAACAGAGTTATAACTCTGACAAGATGAAATTTACCACAGTCGAGATAATTACCTGAAGACTATAGAAATAAATATTCTTACCTGAAGACTACTGAAATAAGGATATTTACATGAAGACCTCTGAAATAAAGATACTTACTTGAAGTCTACTGAAATAATGATACTTATCTGAAGACACATATCAAGCTTACATCACAGTATATTTTTAAACAAAACAAAAACCAAAGAATGAATGAACAAAACAACCCATTACAGGGACAAGAGACGGGATTATGCTAAGTACTGTTTCAAAAACAACAAAAAAAAACAAAGTGACAAATCTCTGAATCTGTTATCCTATCTCATTCGCATTCATTCTGTACACACATATTTTCAATCTTCTGGTTATACATACAAATTTCTTACAACCTTGAAAAAACAAAAATCCATGAGACATACCCCAATAAAGATGAAGAGGAAATCTTGACTGCAGGACTTCAAATAGGAGGAAAAAGGGTCAAACTGACCTGAATGTAGTAGCTGGAACCTAAGAGTGAGGTTGGATTTCCTGACATACCCCAGTTATAAATACCAGTTCTACATCAACATCATAATAACTTTAAATTATCGTAAAATAACAGATTGTTACATCTAGCAACAGTCCTGATGTGGCCCCTTGTGGTCGGCTGGGCTATAAACAACATGAAATGAAACAGCTAGCAAAATGAAAATAAAATGTATCCGACAGATGGACGCCGTTCCTTCCTCCATTGCCCTGCACAAATACGTTCCATCAATTTGTACCTAAAGACCTCAACAGGAAATCACTCGTAGCAATAAACCTACAAACAATGACATGAAATCTGATGAAGCTCCTGCCAGCGCTAAAATTGTTTCTGAAGGAAAAACAACAAGGAGTCATGACTTTGATGCACCCCAGCCTCCTTAGAGTGTGAGGAGTTCACAGCCAAATGATTGTCTGAGGGGGAATTTCCTCTCTGAAGACCTGTTGTCAAGCTCTCCCTAAAGTTTCTTCCTACCAGCAGACCAATATTGTTGAAAAACAAGTCTTCAGAGTGGCAGTGTCTTTATAGAGAGGCATCACTGTAGCCAAATCTGAAATCCTAGCTCTTTCAAAAGCAACAAACTGTCAGTGTGTGCATGTATGCCTTTCATCTTTCCTTCTGATCACAAAGTTTGTGTGTGTGTTTTCCTTCAGCCCATAACAATCCATCTGAAATACCACTGTCCAGAAGAATGCCACTGTACACTGCAGTGAAGGTGAACATGCACAATACTGCATTCTGTCGGTTTCAAGAGGACTTTTTTAATTTGTGCCAGCTGTTACTTTTAACACTGGCTGTGCATTGTAGATGTCTGTTTGCCTGTACTTTTGGGGAGGGCAAGTCTGTTGCTACATGTTAAAAGTATCCAGTAATACATGCTTTTTTTTAAGGAACACAACCCTATCAATTCCTTACAGAAAATCAACATCTTGAGAGAAGAATTAAAGTGGAAAATCTGACAAAACGGGGCAGATGCCATCACAAGCACCTGATACCATAGATGAGCAAACAACTTTGAGGGAAGCGCTGCCTGACGTCCCCATCCACAAAAGTAAGTTAGGCGGAGAGGGGATGAATTGCCTGTTCTTTACTCCTTTTGATTTGTTGCTGTCCAGGTATGTACTGACATTATGAAGCTGTACTTCCATTTCTTTCCGTTTAATTTGATTCAGACTATAACTGTTTTGAAAATAACAATTCACATTCTTTAACACTACACACTAGGGACATCTGTTTTGTTTTGTTAGTCAATGTGATTATTTTGTCGAGCATGTGGTGAAATGATTCACAACCAAAGAGAAACAACTCCGTGGAATGACCGGTAAATTAGTGGGTCAAGAGACAACAATCATATGGATGATTAATGCTTTCCAGCCGAGCGCGGCTCGACGGCACGATTCCCTGCTGCCAAGCGCTCGCGCACAGCAAGCGCTCATTCCCTGCTGACGCACAGATTTGGCCACTTTTTAATTTATTTTTACGGTAGCTCAACAAACAACTGACGGTCTTGGTTTAGGTGTTCACAGGAAAGAACAAAACACTCAACCTCCAATCATCACCAGATCCACTTTGTAATACAATTTCAAGCGCTTCATTGCGCGAAAAAATTGCTACCACCCCTTTGCCTGACCGACATTTTTCTGGCACGGAAAAATACGTGGCGCGCGCCGCGTGGCGGTGCCGTCAGTTTCTTTGTTTCAAAGCTCTTGGGGTCAGCCAATTTTCACAATAGGCCTGTCATGTGACGTAGCCTCACATCAAGGCATGTGACCTCCATCACAGTAGTTAGTGATATGAATCATTTCCCCATGCCATACTAAAAAGAAGAATATTCATGTGGCTTGCTAGTGTACGGGCTTTCCCCCAAAATAATTGTGAGTTATACTCTTTTAAAGAAACAAGGGTTTTTTCTTTGGGGTGAAAGTGACCACTGAGTATAGTTTAACAAGGGCTGGTAAGGTGCTGGTCATGTGTTTTGAACACTGAGTATGCCACTCACAGGAGGAGGGAGGAAAGAATCAGTTTTAGCCCAGCAGATGGCCTAGAGACTCGAACCTGTCAGGACGTTGGTCCTCGCTGCTGACCATCATTACCGGGTGAGCGATAGATAGTTGGGGAAAGCTACAGGGGAAAACTTAAAGAAAAGAGAAAGAAAGAATTCATGTTAAATTGGGAAGCAGGTTACTCACACAAACCCTTTATTCGTGTTTCAGCCCTTCACCTTTTCCCCTTCGCCCTTTCACCTTCACCCCGTGAGGTGGTTGAAGATGGCCATGGTGTGGGGAACACACCGGTAGGCAGCCCAGGAATTAAGGACTCCAGGGAGAGGAGTCGGGAAAACTCGTCATCTCTCCGGGGACAGGAGAAGTCGAGGGAGAGGATTTGGGAACTCATCTCCCCAGTGACAGAGAAGTCGAGGGAGAGAGTGGGAAAAGTAAATATCTCCAGGACGGGAGAAATCAAGGGGCGATACGATGTCTGAGAGAGACAGGAAATCATGAAAGGATGGAGCGAGTCTTAATTTGGATGCAGGCATAAGCATCAAGGAGTGAAAGAATCATTTTTTTCCGGGTCTGGATTTTGTGGGCCAATGTTGTGTGAAGGCCGGACTTTATGAAGTCTGCGTGAGTTAGTTGCCTCTCAGTGGAAAGAGAGCTACATGTATAAAATCTGTTTATAAATTGTTGGATGTGATTTAGTAACGTGTTTTCCCGAAGGAGAGGGGGGAGAAGAAAAACATTGGGGGTAGTGCGCCTTTTGGTTGTTTGGAAAGATTGCGTGTGCGTATGGAGTAAATGCTGTCATGAATGCGCGTGGGCAAAAGTGACAGTGTGACAGGGGTGACCCCGACTCCAGTTTCACCGCGTAGCTGCCTTTTGTTTTGTTTCCCTGGGAAAAAAAAAAGAAAAAGTTTTTTATTTGTCCCTTCAGAGGAAGGATTTCATTTGTGCCCTTGGGGCCGAGAAAAAAAAGATTTGATTTGTACCCTCAAGGGTTTGGGGGAAAGAAAAAAGAAAAGAAATTAGTTAATTTAAATTTTTTGTGTATAATATTTGCATTTGTTTTTTTTTTTCTATTTTTATATGTGTTTTGGGTGGTTGACATTCTTTTGGTTGCTCTACTCCTTTAAAGGTTTTTTTTTTTTGGCAGGATTTCTTTTTGCCCCTTCCCCCCCTCAGGACCGATAGCCTCAACCTCCTCTTGCTCGTACCTGGCAGCAAGGGGGCAGGGCGTTGAGGAGTCGCTGTCCTTCCCCTAGAGTATTAGATTTTGTTTTGTCCCCTTCCCCAGGACTGATAGCCCCAACCTCTTCCTGCGTTTAGCAGGGGGGCATGGCGTTGGGGAGTGGGTAGTCCTTCCTTCTCGTAAATATCTATTTCTTTCCCCTTTCCTATTGTTTCATTTTGATTTTTCCCCCTTGCCCCTCAGAGTGTGGGATCACTTCACCTCCGTCACGAAAATAGTGTAGGTGGTGGAGTTGTTTTACCGCTCAGCCCAAATAAACATCTTTATCTTTGATTATTTTTTTTTTTCTCTGGGGGTTTGCGAGATTTTCTTTGCGTTTGGGTGAATGAACATTTATTGATTGATTGTTTATTATTTTATATATCTTTACTGTAGTGTTGCTTTATATTGTGCGTGTTTTGTTTTTCCCGTCTCCAGTTTCAGGGGAGACAGTGACCACTAGGGTGCTGTCTGAGGCTTCTTTTGCTTTTCTTGATTTCGTCTCACTGTTCCGGCCCTGTGTATCCTTTCATTTCCTTTTCACCCCCTTTTCAAAACCTTTTTAAACCTTCTCATCAAAGCTCCTATCTAGTTTTTTTTTTCAACATTTTCATTTTTTAGGTGGGATTTCCGCTAGTTTGTGTTTCTTCCCCTCTTTTTAATTGTTTGTGCTTCCATTTGTTTTTGTAAATTTATATTCATTTATCGTATAAGGGCGATACATTTGTTTTGTAAATTCATTTGAAATTAAGTAAAAAAGAAAGACTGACAACAAGAACATTTAAGAACTTAGACTTTATAAAGAATTTATTTTCAGAAAACTTTATTGTGTTTTTTTTTTTCCTTTCCTAGGAAAAACAGTTAGCATTGAATTTTCATTTTTTTTTAAATTCCAAATTGATACCTGTTTTCGAGAACAAAATATTTCTGGAAAAATACATTCCTGTGTTTCATATCTACCTTGTTTAATAAGCCGTTTTCTGTTTATTCCGGAAATTGAATTCTTTATTTGTATATACTATAATTACGTTTTTGTGAACAATAAAACATCATCGTATATTGCCTTATTTTTATTCATATTTAGAAATTGTGTTGTGTTTATATCTTTGACGGTTCATTATGGATGATTTTGATAAATATGTTCAACAAGGGGAGCGCTTGGGTTTTGATGGAGAAAAACTTACCAACTATGTGCAACAATGCATAGATAGGGCAGACGGGCTAAGAGAGAGAGAGAAAATCAAGGAAACTAGAAAGAGAAGAAAATAAAAGGGAAAACTAGAAAGTGAAAAAAAGGAAACTAGAAAGAGAAGAAAATCAAAGGAAACTAGAAAGTGAAGAAAGGAAACTAGAAAGTGAAGAAAGAAGATTACAGAGGGAAGCTGAAGTTGAGAAAGAAGATTACAGAGGGAAGCTGAAGTTGAAGAAAGAAGATTACAGAGGGAAGCGAAGAAAAAAGACTACAGAGGGAAGCTGAAGCTGAAGAACTCAATTTAAGTTGAGGCGGGTTCGAACTAGAGACTGATGCTAAAATTAAAAGATTACGGGCACAAAGAGAACCCCCACCAGCTCCCCAGTCGGTTCCCCCAAGCGCGCCTCACCGAAACAGCATATATTCCAAAGTTACCGCCCTTCGGGAAAAAACAGATGACATCGATAGTTTTCTTTTCCGATTGAAGAAACGCAACGTCTTGCGGTTGGCCAAAGGAAAAGTGGACATTGTATAATTGCGTCGTTTGTTTAAGGGTAGCGCTTTGGCATTGTACCACACACTCGCGGCGAAGCAAATTTAACTTGGGATCAGTTGAAAAAAGAACTCCTCAAGAAATTTCAATGTTCTGTGATCTTTTTCGCGAACGTTTCCGTTCTGTGCGCCCTGACAAAGGAGAATCATTTCCGTCGTTTCTAATCCGTATGGTCATTGTTTGGATCGAGGGAAATCGTTTATCAAAAACGAACAAAACTTTTCAATCACTGCGAGATCTCCTTCTTAGAGAAAAACTTTTCCAGAGCGTGAGCAAAGATCTGGCCACTTTCCTTAAAGAAAGGCAATTTGAAAGCGTTGAGGAAATGTGTCAGATGGCTGATCATATTGTATCGCTCACCCAGATAAGGGGCGTGGTAGGAAAGGAGAATTTTAAATCTTTGAGTCTCATGCGTCTTTGTACTATCCCATCGGGACGGGGAAAGTTCCAGGAAAGGAAATCGTGGGTCATTTCTGAGTCCTAAAGGATATACCTATCCTGGGAACGGACAGGGATCTTTCCGCGGTTCGGTGTGACTTTCGTCAGTACCAGTTATCACCGCCGGAAAAACCCGTTACTCCTCAGCAAAACGTTCCGAGGTCGTGGACAACGACCACCCGTTAGACCTTTTGGGCCCCGTTCGTGGACAGAACCGAAGTTCACAAAAATCAGTCAGCTCCCGATCAGACCAATGCGATTGTTTCTTTTTGCGATTGCAAGTTCCATTGAAAAGGAATTGCCCGTTCAAACCAAATGATTCAAAATCCGCATTAGTCTCCACTGATTGTGAAAAAGGGCCTTGTTTTTGGCACCACATCAAGCGTGAGGGGACTGGTGTTAGAAACGGAGCCATCAAGGATTGCGGTTTCCCGGTTTTTTGCGAGACACGGGGTTTGCACTGCTGGTGTACGGAAATCTTTCGTGCTTCAAACCATATCTCAACACTGTCCAAAAGTGTAGGTCGTTTGGAGGCAAGATTGAAATGTTTCCGCTGGCGAAATTTCAGTCGATACACCGTACTACTCCGGATTTCTTACCGCCTGGGGTTTTGATAACCCCAGTCTGCGACTGATCTTGGGAAATTTCCCAGGTGTCGCTACAGTACATGGTGGTGCGGGAGGATCGTTCATTCCTTGTTTTGTTGAGTACCAGGTCAGCCCCCATCTAGAGCAGGGAAAGGCTACAAAGCCGTAAAAATCTCAAAACTGGATGAACTCCAGATTACCCCGGTTTGATCTAAAAGAATGCAAGGAAAAGACGAGACGCTGACGAAAATACTTCTGCTGCTAAACAACTGTCACTGACATCCCAAAACGGACAAACCAACGTACATACGGACTCTGACATTCTCTACAGGTGTGTACCTGGACAGAACAACAAACAAGTTGTGGTTCCAAACCACTTAGAGAAACAGTACCCCACACGGACATGTGCATTGTTCGCTGGCCCCTGTGGATCAAAAGAACATTAAAGAGAGTTCTTGATTCTTTTTATTGGCAGGTGTCCAAAGGAAGTTAACAGAATACTGCGCTCATGTGACATCGCCAAAAGACATTTTCAGAAAGGTCGCGTCCCTGTGCACCTTGCACAAAATGCCTCTCATTCCGTTCCATTTCGGAAGGTGGCTATTGTCTTGTTGGGCCTTTACCACTGTCTTCTTCGGGATATCGCTATATCTTAACTTTGGTGGATACAGCGACAAGGCATCCGAGCGATTCCATGAAGAAAATTGATACAGTGTCTGTCGCTGAAGCCTTACTTGCGATTTTTTTCCAGAGTGGTCTACCAGCGAAATTCTCTCGGATTGTGGAACGCAATTCAATTTTCCCATCTCATGAGAGAAATTTACAGACTGTTGTCAATCTCTTCCATTTCAACCACGCCATTCATCCCCAATCAAATGGCTTGGTTGAACGTTTCAATGGAACGTTTTAAAATCCATGTTGAGAAAGGTTGCAAGGCAGGAACCCCATGAATGGGATCGTTTCATACCGGCTTTGCTTTTCGCATACAGGGAAATGCCGAACGAAACGCTGGGATTCCCCATTCAGCTCTTTTGGACACACCAAGGGTCCTTTGGATCTACTGATGACACAATGGCGAAAAAGACGGACTCCCTGCAGTAAAACTGTTTACCCCAAAATGTTTATGAACTGCATAATCGTTTGAAGGAGCATGTGAGCTTGTCAACAGTCACGATAGAAAAACAGATGTGTACAAGGTCTTTTTAGACAGAAAAGCAAAGGTACGTTCCTCAGTGTAGGGGAAAAAAGTCCTTGTACTTCCACGAATGAACATAAAAGCTTCGTGTTATGTGGAAGGGTCCTTTTCAGGTGGTCGAAAACTTTTTGCGTTAATTATAAGATCAAAATGGCAAACACTGAGAAGGTATTCCATGTGAACATGTTGAAGAAGTAGTTGAACGTACAAATGTTGCCATCAACCCGTCAGTTGAGTGGATATGTCCTGTGTCAGAAACTGGTGTCAACATGACAGACATTATCCAGTGATGAATTTGTACCCAATGTAACGTCAGGGACAGATCAAAGGTTTGAAAACAGCAAATGTAGGAGTGTTAACATCTACCAGTGCAGATTGATGTTGTACCCCTTCCTAAATCTGTCTGTAAATGTGAAACCTATGATGATGTGATTTTTTCGAATGATTTGTCTTCAAATCAAACAGAAAAGCTCAAAAAAATTTTGAAAGAAATTTCAGGATGTGTTGACAGATACCCCAGGTACAGTGACTGGGATTGGGAAAACCCCCTAGTATTCAGTTAACTACTGAAATTTCCAGTGCGAACCAGACCATACCCCCCCATTGCAAAAAAAGAGGGTTTTCGAAAGAGAAATCAAAGTAATGCTGGATTTAAAGGTCATGAACCTTCTACATCTCCATACAGCTCACCAGTTGTATTGGTGGACAAACCTGATGGCTCGTGCGTTTCTGCATCGATTAAGGGAAATTAAATAAGATCCCCTGTGTTCGATGCCGAGCCCATCCCAGACATTGAAGAACTTCTGTGTCAGCTCTCAGAAGGAAACTATTTTGTGAAAGTAACTTGACTAAAGGATACTGGCAGATTCCAATGGCTGAAGCTGACAAGGAAAAAAACAGCATTTTCAAACACCTTTTGGTCTTTTCCAATGGACGAAAATGCCATTTCGGTTTTGCAAAATGCCCCAGCTTCTTTGCTAGAATGATTCGAGCCCTGAAACTCCATGAATGTGGTGCAGTCAGTTTTTTTTGACGACATTTTGTTGGCTGCAAAGTCATGGAGTGACCTCCTTCTAACTTGCGAGCTGTTTTTTTTTCCCGACTCAGATGTTTGGGTTGACTGCGAGACCATCCCAAAATTCGGGCCGGTTTTTTAAACTCTCGAATTTTTGGGTCACACTATTTCAGTGGAAAAATGATGCCAGAAGGAAAAAAAAAGTGGAAAAGATTTTATCTTTACTTAAACCCACTACAAAGAAACCCGATCGGTCACTCATCGGATTGTTGTCTTACTACAGACGATATGTACCCCACTTTGCGTCCCTGACGGCCCCTTTGACTGAACTGACGAAAAGGGACGAAGAACAAAAGTATTGTGTGGTCTGATGGTGCCAGAAGGCTTTGGAGTGTGTTCAGAACACCCTCAACTTTATTTTCCTGTTCTGTTTTTACCCTCCCTCTCAGAAGACTTTATTTTTAGAACTGATGCCAGTTCCAAAAGGGAAAGGAGCGGTATGTTGCAGGAAAAAGTGCTTTGTTACATCCAGTGCATACGCCAGTAGAAGTTCTCAAAGACACAGGAGAAATACTCACTATTGAGAGAGAGTGCTTGGCTATTGTATGGGGATGTGGAAAAAGTTCGCCAGGTTCTTGACTGGAAGAAAGTTTTTGGTTACAGACTGACCACAGGCCACTGAAAGTTCTTGAAATCGTCAAAAAACTAAGAACAGCGATTATTAAGGTGGTCTTTGGCATTGCAGGAATTTCCAAAATTTTCCATTGACCAGTGCCTGGAACACAAAAAGTCATGGCAGATTTTTGTCACGTGTATGAATATTCATTGACAAATGTAACTGTCTTCAAGGGAAAAACTATTCCTGTTTTTGTCTTTCTTAATGATTACGGTGTGATTTACATTTGAAGGGCATTGTATGCTACTGACGATTTAATCAAGGGGTAATTTATGGGATAAAATTTTCTTGTTGAAGTGACTATATGTTTTACAAGCAAAACTACTTGATGTTGATGTATTTCATATCTATTCTTTGCTTTATTCTTTCGTTAAAGAATGAAAAAATCTCATGTACATTTGGCTAACTTTTTGTGAAGATGAATATATAGTATGTGTGATGAGCAAATTACCTTTAGAAATGTATATACACAGTTTTGTTTTTGCAATGAGACAACCCAAATTTTTTTCATTTGTCACTGTCAACAATGGAAAGCATGGGGACTTTTCAATGGACTATAACATTACTATCAGACAAAAAGCAATAGTCCTCCCAAAAGGGGAAAAAAACAGTAAGAAAATCACAATACCACATCATCTCATTTAGGGCGATCAGCCACCGAAGATGGACATTACATATTCCCTTGTTTTTGTTTTTTTTCTTTAAAAAGGCCACGTGGCCAAAATTAGATGATGGGATTGTGATTTTTCTATAACATTACTGTTTATTTTTTTTACATGTCTATTGAGAAACATTTACACTTGGAAATATTCTCATTTTTCATGAGGGTTTTGAAACATATGATGTGAGACGAAGATCAAGGGAAAATATGTGGGTTCACATCTTAATGTTTGAACACAATTGTACTTTGAATTGTTAATATCCTTAATTGTTTTATCCCTGTAATTTGTGAAATGTATTTTGTGAAGTATGGTGATCAATTATGAATTTTTTTTAGAAAGACTGAAAGTTTGAAATATGCTATTTATGGTGGATCATGAAGATTGATTCTTAGTTGATTATTAATTTGGTGAACATGTGTGATGGGTTTCACATTTTGAGATTCATGGCTGAAGATGTGTTTAAGTGAAATTGTCTATCCTTTTAAAAAAATTTTTGGAGAAAATTTTTTCAACCCCGGATGGGGGGTTGGGGCATGTGAATAGCCTCACATCAAGGCATGTGACGCTCCAAACCCCTGTGTTGTGATATGAATCATTTCCCATGCCACTACTAAAAAGGAAGAATATTCATGTGGCTTGACTATGTAGGGCGTCCCCCAAATAATTGTGAGTTATACTCATTCAAGAAACAAAGGGGGGTCATTGGGTGAAAGTGACCACTGAGTGATAGTTAACAAGGGCTGGTAAGGTGCTGGTCATGTGTTTTGAACACTGAGTATGCACTCCTAAAGGGGAGGGAGGAAAGAATCAGTTTTAGCCCAGCAATGGCCTAGAGACTCGAACCTGTCAGGACGTTGGTCCTCGCTGCTGACCAGTCATTACCAGGTAGCGATAGATAGTTGGGGAAAGCTACAGGGGAAAACTTAAAGAAAAGAGAAAGAAAGAATTCATGTTAAATGGGAAGCAGGTTACTTACACGAACCTTTTTCGTGTTTCAGCCCTTCCCTTTTAAACCCCTTTGCCCTTCACCTTTCACCCCGTGGGTGGTTGAAGATGGCCATGGTGTGGGGAACACACCGGTAGGCAGCCCCAGGAATTAAGGACTCCAGGGAGAGGAGTCGGGAACTCGTCATCTCTCCGGGACAGGAGAATCGAGGGAGAGGGGTTGAACTCTCTCTCCAGTGACAGGGGAAGTCGAGGGAGAGAGTCGGAAGTCATATCTCCAGGACGGGAGAAATCAAGGGGGCGATACGATGTCTGAGAGAGACAGGAAATCAAGAAGGATGGAGCGAAACTTGATTTGGATGCAGGCATAGCACAAGGGTGAAAGAATCATTTATTCCTGTCTGGATTTTGTGGGCCAATGTTGTTGAAGGCCGTGACTTTATGAAGTCTTGCGTGAGTTGTTGCCTCTCCGTGGAAAGAGGCTACATGTATAAATCTGTTTATAAATTGTTGGATGTGATTTAGTAACGTTTTTTCCCGAAGGAGAGGGGGAGAAGAAAAAACATTCGGGTAGTGCGCCCTTTGGTTGTTTGGAAAGATTGCGTGTGCGTATGGGGTAAATGCTGTCATGAATGCGCGTGGGCAAAAGTGACAGTGTGACAAGGCCACTGAAAGTATGGTCGACAACTCATTCCAACATCCCCCAAAACTAGTTTCAGAGGTTATTTCCCTTTGGACCATTTCATGGAAATGTAGGAATTTTTTATGTTCCCGTCGTCTGATTGTGGACGACATGGCAGAAGTACTGCTGCTGTCCGTCAGCCGGGCTTGGACGACTCGCCTCAAAGGGAGAGAAATCCCGTCGTCCCTTTTGTCACGACTCGGGTGGTAAGGGTTAACCCCATGATATACAGCAATGGTTACCAAGACAAAGAGGGGTGGGGAGGACATCAAACTCTTGTTGGTAAAAACGCACATTTTGATTTATCATTAAAAAAAACTGAACTGATCTTGGGGTTTCCCTTTCAAGGGAATAAATGAACCCTTGTAAAGAAATGTCTTCTTGGTGTCACTCCCACACCTTTCCCTTTAACAGTTCACATGCAGTTCTTACCAACAATGTTATGGTTACATTGCACACATGGAAAAGGAACACAGATTGGTCAGTGTTTTGTAATCCTGATAACTTCAGCATCTGCACTTTTCCTACACACATCAAGGGAGAAAACTGATGAAAGTGTTACAGGGATGTCAACCTGCAGGGGAAAAAAGTCAATCTGTTGAGCGAAGAAAGTCATTATAATCCTCACAAGTTCCTGACATGTCCACGAACGATCTGTTTTTACTACCTGAAGTCTAGATTTTCTGCCTTCATACCCCATAAAAATGCTGAAAATAGCTGCTTTCTGCTTTTCTGAGTTCCCACAAAGCATGAAAGCTGTCTTCAATTTTTGATCTCATGTTTCTTTTCAGAACTGTGACAAAATCTATAAATTGAAAAGCAGAGAGGGAGCAGACCTGAATACACTTGTCTTTGTAAATAAAACGAAAAACAAAATTAAAAAAGGCAACCCCCCCCCCCCCCCACCCTCTCCTCATCATGTCCTAAAATTCAATGCCCCTCATTCCCTATAAAGACAATGGTTGGGAAATTTCATTATCAAATAATATGGGACCACAAAACATTACGATGGAAGAGCTGGACTATAATCTTCATCTACACAGGAATTTGACACTGGATCAGTCCTGAATTTTGAGTATGCTGCGTTTTTCAAGGTCTTCCATCTGCTTCAAAACAAAGGCCACATTGTATCGTAATTGATGAAACTGGGACACAGGAACCTGGTGACACACACACACACACACACGACATCAGTTCGTCAGTCAGTCCTTCACTTGCTTGCATTTACTTTCATGTTCATTTGTTAACAGCAACTGGTGTATGTTTCGACTAAGTAATCTTTCTTTTTGCATGGCAGCCACTACAGATGATGCAAACATAAGGGTTGTACTGTTTGGATTAATATCTGTATAAAATGTAATTAAATATAATAAGCAATGCAGCATGTATGATTTCATGTAAAGGTGTAACACAGTGCAACATACATGAGTACATATCAATTACATATGCATTGTTGAGTTTTTTGGGTTTTTTTTTATTTTGTGCATACTGTAATAGAAAACGAACAAAAAAACTTTTTAAATGATTTTTCTTCATATTATCACTTAATATCAGGTCTCTAAAACTGTAAGTGTACAAAGTCATTATACTGCATGACAGTATAATGGACTTAAAATGATGTGCTGAGTATAACTATGCCACTGTTTTCAAGTGTTTTGGGTTTTTTTTTTTTACTTCTATACACAAATCATATTCAAACTTCTGATACAGGGCCGTACACAGTTTACATATTCAATTATTGATGACTGTTACCTGACACAATGCATGATTTATGTGTGAATCTGTGATGATATAACAAAGCAAGAGAGAGTGTGTGTGTTTGTGTGTGTGCGTGTATATGTGTGTGTACATTTGTGGGTGTGTGTGTGTGTGTGTGTGTGTGTGTGTGTGTGTGTGTGTGTGTGTACATGCATGTGTGTATGAGTGTGTGTGTATGCAAAAAATAATCTAATAAATGCAAACACTGTTAATGCTTTCATTTTGCAGTTTTCTGTTTGCAAACAACTATCTTTTAACACACAAAAGTCACCTCAAACACTTTAGTGGTGTCATCGCTGAAGGTCATCTCCATGATGATAGATGGCTCCAGAACTCGATTCAAAACACTGAAACAATCGTGTAATAATAGACACATATTTCATTCACACTCTTGTTAATTACAGTACTGTAGTAGCATGGTGAAACCATTGATGACAATGATGACGTTTTTCTGTTGTTTGTCTTATGATGTTGTGTTTGCATTTTGTATTCCTTATTTGAAATCTTTTTAAAGTTGCAAAATAAGGTATGACTCATTAAAAACAAACAAAAAATAACAATCATGTACACAACTGAAGTCTTAAACACACATGCACACACACATGCACTTGCAGTCACACACACACACACACACACACACACACATAAGTATGCAAGTACACCTACATACATATATGCAAACATATGGAGACAAATCCAGTGCAAAGAATAAGATGTTTCAGAATGAAATGTTCCACAAAAAACACGTCTTTAACAGTCTCCAAATGAGAGAAATCCAAAACAAAGAATACGTTTTAGAATAAAATGTTTTTTAAAAAGTCTTTAACAGTCTCTATTGGAGTCAAAATCCATTACAAAGAATAAAATGTTTCACTTTCAGAATAAAATGTTAAAAAAAAAAAAAATCTTAAACAGTCCCTACTGGAGACAAATCCAGTATAAAGAATAAAATGTTTCAGATTAAAATGTTGAAAAAAACCATGGCTTTTAGGGTCTTACGCATCAATAAAGCCAGGCACACCTTTACTACGCTACGGCCTATCTGGAATTCCTCTGCCCTCTCACTCCATAACAAGATCAGAATCTTCAACTCAAATGTGAAACCTGTCCTTCTGTATGGTTCTGAAACGTGGCGAACAACAAAGACAAACACCCACAAACTCCAAACATTTATCAACAGATGTCTGCGAAACATTGTGAACATCAGATGGCCAGATGTTATTGCCAACGCAGAACTGTGGAACAAGACCCAGCAAGTTCCAATAGAAATAGAAATCAGAAAACGGAAGTGGGGATGGATTGGCCACACCCTCAGAAAGTCTCCATCCAACATCACAAGACAAGCCCTTGAATGGAACCCTCAGGGCAAAAGAAGAGTGGAAGACCAAGACAGACATGGCGAAGGAGTACCGACGCGGAAGTGAAGGCCGCCGGAATGACGTGGGCCAAGCTGAAGAAGATCTCCCAAAATCGTGTCCGCTGGAAGAGTGTGGTTGCGGCCCTATGTTCCCCAGGGAATTCAGAGGACTAAGGAAAGGAAAAGGTTTAGGGTCTTAACTGGAAGCAAATACAGTACAGACAACACTGTTTCTGGTTTAAAAAAAAAAAAAAATTAAGTATGTGCCTTAAGGGGGGACTTAGAGTGGAAATTCAGTCCAAAATCGCTTTAACCCTCTTATACTCGCAACGGGAGAATCCGGGACTGAACGTCGGGCGCCTGTTCTTCCCGTACCGGGACGTACCGGGACCTCTCTGTGGGAATTTTCCATCACGCAGTGATCACGTGTGTAGACACACACAGTTGCAGACAGTAACTACGAAGACTCAGGCATGGCCCAATCATGTGTTGGCACTATTTTTGGGTGATGGAACCGTGTGATAGGCACAGAACGCAGCGAGTAACTTTGTGAATGGAAACTGACCGACTTTCACAATGGCGGCTTTCGCGTCTGCTACGAACGACGACGAGATGGTCGACCACTCGCAAGGAGTTAGATGAAATTATTGTAGAAGTGGAGACATTTGAAAGAAAAATGGAGAATGAAAGTGATATAGAAGTAGGTAGTAGTGTTGAAGAAGACGGTGAAGTGCAAAGCGACCCGGAATACAATGTTCGACTGGCGGCGCTTCAGACAAAATGGAGGTCCGCGACACACGGCACGGCAGGGGTGCGTCCGTTTCAGGAACCCACTGGGCCGGCTCACTCGTTACCTGACACTGCTACACCACTTTTTTTTTTTTCGTTTTGTTTATTCCTCTGTTTTTTAAGACTGCTACTGATGAAAGAAACAGGTATACAAGACAAAAACAAGCTGCAAAGGGCGCACCTGACCCTCTTTTATAGTATTGTGTGTGACATGTGACAAGTTTTGTATGACATTGGTGGGACAACCAGTGGGACCTGTACTGCCAGGCAGCAGATGGTTTACGTCAGGTAGGCCTCAGGTTTCATCTTACACTAACAGCCTGCATCAGCACGGTGACTGCGCATGCTTGCATGCTGTAAACTTGATTGTCATCATAAAATTTCACGTGTCTGGTGACAATTTGGTGACAGTGACACGACCTATGTCTCTAAGACAGACAAAATAGAGTTCAAAGTGAAGTGCATGCTCTTCTGAAACTGTCTGCCAATTTTCTTTCTCCTAGCGGTTCACATACATTCCCCATAAGTTAATAATCACACATACCCATTTTTAGGCTGAAACCTGTAAAAGAATCTGAAATCTAAGGGAAGTTTGCAGTCAGAGAAACTGAGTACAAGAGGGTTAAAATGTGTTTTGGGTTTGGGGCAGTTTTGGTGAGTTTAAACCCTCTATAATCACTTCCTGGTTGCTTTTTACATAACTAATACCCCTAAATATTGTTTATTATTTTATTTACGAAGGTAGTTGTCCTACAATTCACGATAAAATTTTCATTTTTACATAGAAATCGCCATTTTCGCCACTTAGATACCGATACTTTCGTTTTACCAATTGCGGTGTGTAACCACTTGCTGAAAAGCTCAATATCTAAACTCGGTCACTGACCCGGTTTCGTCTGCACTAGAACAGTGTAGAAGCTACAAGAATAGAAACATGACGTATAGGTTACTACTAAATCAAAGCTCCTGGTTGGCTGAATCGATCACGTGACGTATTGCGCTTCGCTGGTTGGCTTTGTAGCCTGGTAACTTCAACATCCGGCTGACGCTATTCTTAGCAGAACATTTCAAGCACTCGCCGACTCGACTGTTTTACTACTTCTCAAAGCGAATCAAAGATGACAAAAACAGGAAGAAAGGTTAGAACAGCCTCTAGAAAGGTTCGAAAGTTTGGTGCACGGAGGAAGAGGCAAAAAACGGCCGTTCAGAACAGTGAGAAGCCTCAACAAGCGACAGGCAGTCCTAGTTTGGCTGAAAACGAACCACAGCCATCAACTTCGACCGGGGGTATCCCATCAACTTCGAGTGGTGTCACAGCAGTAGCATCGAAACAAAAACTATCTTATTTTCAAAAGGAAGACACTTCTAGTGATGCTGACACTGATGATTCTGAGGAAGAAGGTGCAGAGGTCGATACGCCCACTCCTGAAGAGCTGAACTTGCTAATGAATGTGGGCTGCTTGCAGACGATCATCGGCCGACTTTCGTGTCCAGAATGCCACAAAGCTGTAAGTTGAACTATTTTTTAGCAAGATGAGAGTGAAGGTGTGTGTGTTTGTGAATAAATAATAAATGACTGTGTGTTCACTGTCACTTTTTTATTCACAATGTTTGAACATTTTAGATTGTAAACTGTGTGTGTGTGTGTGTGTGTGTGTGTGTGTGTGTGCCGTTTGTGTGTGAATGACATATGTGTGTGTGTTTGTATGTGAATTAATTGTGTGTGTGTGATTCTGTGAATGAAGTGTGTGTATGTGTGAATGTGTTTGTGTGTGAATGACATGTGTGTGTGTGTGAGTGTGTTTGTATGTGAATGAAGTGTGTGTGTGTTGTGTGAAGGTGGTGTGTGGGTGTGTTTCACTGTTACTATATTTTAATTTTCACTTTATAAGATTATACATTTTGGGTGTGGTGTGTGTGTGTGTGTGTGTTTTAGACGCTGGCGGTGCATGAAGGAGGAAAGGAGTTCCGCCAGGGTTCTGCCTGCTACGCTGAAGTTTGCTGCTCTGACTGCGGGAAGGTGTCTTGGGACTGGACTTCAAAGAAGACTGGCTCCACCCACACAGGTTACAATATCAACCGACGAATCGCTACTTCTGCATCGGTATGTGGCTTTTCTTTTTCACATATCAGGAGACAGTTCGCTTTGTTAGGCTTACCACCACCCATGAGTGAGTCTACATGGTATTTTTATAAGCAGAAAATCCATACTGGAGTGAAGCGAGCAGTAGACAGACACCTCCAGGAGGCTGCCAACCAGATTAGGAGGACTTATGCAGATATGAACATTGGTATTCCGAATGAAGATGGTGTGCTGAACATTTTTGTGTCCATCGACGGCTCCTGGCATAAGAGAGGACACACTTCTCATAACGGTGTGGTGACTGTCATTTAGACCATGACAGGCCTCATAGTGGATTTTATAACCCTTAGCAATTACTGCCAGGAGTGTGAGTCTGGACCAAAGCCAGAGGACGCCAATTATGAGCAGTGGGCCCATGACCATCGCAGCAAGTGCCAGAAAAACATTGACTGCTCTTCAGGTGCTATGGAAATGGAGGGAGCTGTCAAAATTTTGAACGGTCAATGGATCTTCATGGTTTTCGATACACCGAAATGTTGGGAGATGGCGACGCCAAAACTTACAAGCGTGTGATTGAAGCTGACCCATACGGTGGCTACCCCATTGAGAAACTAGAGTGTGTGAACCATGTTACAAAGAGAATGGGCACCGCATTGAGAAACTTGGTTCAGAAAAGGAAAGCTCAAAGCCAACCAATTGGTGGGCGTGGCAAGCTTACTGACGCCAGGATAAAAAAACTTACAAACTATTATGGTAGTGCTATCAAAACTAATGCAGGGAATCTGGAGGACATGAAGAAAGCAGTGTGGGCCAGCCTCTTCCACACCATCAGCACAGATGACAACCACAACCACACCATGTGTCCAGAGGGCGCATCATCTTGGTGCTTCTTCAACAGAGCATGTGCAAATGAAGCGCAACCACCCCCACATGACCATCCATTGCCTGCTGACATTGGAGATGCATTGCAGCCCATCTATGAAAGATTAGGGGATCCCTCTCTTCTTCGGAGATGTCTTGCTGGAAAAACTCAAAATGCAAATGAGAGTTTTCACTCTTTGCTCTGGGATATCTGCCCCAAAGAACGGTGGGCCACACTTCGAACTGTTGACACTGCACTCAGTATAGCTGTCCCGAAGTTTAACCAGGGGTCTACAGCCTTGTTGGACATCATGCATCAGCTGGAGCTGATGAAGACCACCACTGCAGAGTATGCTGAGCAGGAAGATGTGAGGAGAGTGAAGAAGGCCACCAAAAGGAGTTCAGAGGATGCACAAGCTAAGCGAAGGAGAATTGAAGACATTCGCCGAAGGGAACGCCAAGCACATCTGGAGCGTGAAGGGCCTGCATATGGTGCTGGGGACTTCTGAATGCCTGTCATGACTGCTGTGATACCAGAAATGGCCAGTGTGTTGTTGTGAAGTAAGATATCTTGATATTGTCCAGTGTACTACATTTACAAACAAAGTATAATCTTTGACACCGTTTTTCTCAAAACGTACATTTTCGTGTGGGTACCAAATTGCCCCCCCCCCCCCCCCCCAACTATCTTTGGCTACAATAAAGCTATAGACCTGAAAATGTGTACACTTATGTAAAAATGGCTGCTGTGTGTCATGAAACCATCAGAATGTCTGTAAGATAAATAGTTTTCATGATTTTATTTTTTGAAATGGTTCAGCACAAACGAAAAAAAATTGTCAAATGTAGGCTAGTACCATATAACTACTAATGCAATAATCACTTCAGTAAATAGTTATTGACACAGGAGGACACCAGGTGAAACACAAAAAAACCAATCAGAACTCTCTTGTACATAATTATCTGGTACTTTATGGGGGGGGGGGGGGGGGGGGGGCGGATCGCTACCATTTTGTCTAGTAATGATTTATGAATAAAATCATAATTTTTCTTCTAATGCATATATCAATCCCAAAATTTGCACAAGTGTTTCCTTTGCTATAAAGAAGCTGTGTGCCAAATTTTGTATTGATAGCTGCATTAGAAGCCACAACACAATTTTTTTACGAATTTCCACTCAAAGTCCCCCCTTAAGAAGTAGAAAGCCTTCGTCAGATTGGGAGGCTTCAATGAACTAAATTTGGTGACATTTATGACGACATTTACATGACATGAGGTGATCAAACACAAACATT